>CM040185.1:14017726-14137726 GCA_022606455.1 Callitettix versicolor | reverse complement strand
TTATACACCTCTTTGGTTAATTGAAACGCCAATTCCATTTTACACATCCTGGATTCCAGTGCTCTCTTTTCTAAGGCGTTCCAGCTGATCCATTCATCCAGATATTTGAAGTGGTCAACTCTCTCGATTTTATGACTACCGACTCCCAGATGTCGTGGTGCATTTTTAATATTCGTTAGTATTTTGGTTTTCTGTTTTTATTGAACCATTGAAATTTTTTTAGAACTTTTTATAATGCATTAATTTATCAAGTTAAGTCATCTTTTTTAGCTTTTACATCAAAATTCAAAACATAAAATTTTATCAATAAATCCAAGGTTTTAACACATATATACATATCAACTATGTACATGTATGTACATAATAACATGTACAACAATGTACATACACATACATAATATAAACACAACATACAAGTGAGATTTCCGCACGAAACTTCCCCACTTTACACGTGAATCAGGTCCGAGCTAATTATTACTTACCTGTTGTTTACAATATGTTTTGGAGTTGTATTGGCACTCTTTTGTGTTAATGTTATAGAGAAGAGGGGTTCTATGCTGATTATTTACCATGTGAAGTCTAGGTCATCGGTTTTATTTTTAAGAGTAGGCGCACTTAAAGATTGTGATCGTGATTTACAGAGCATTCTGCTTGATGCATTCGGAACTAATTTTAACACACTGAAGCATCACATAAGCATTTAAACATAAAGCGGAGATCTTGATCAGAAAAAAAAATGGAGAAATTACAAAAGTACTTCTACGAGCTCAAACGTAACAAAAATCAATGAAGTGAAAACCAAGGTCTTGATTTTGGAACCTCACTAGTGCCTTCAACAACAGTGAAAGGACCTCGTATGTGTGCACATAAACATACACACACACAACACACACACATTTAATTTTTAAATTTAAAAGACCCTATATATTCTAGATGTCTGAATCGTCACACATTCTTGAGTCTGGTTTTTACAATGATGATAGCTTCAATCTGATTTCATTAACAGTTGCTGTTATGCTCAACTCTTACTTGTTTAATGTTTAGGCATTAATGTTTAAGCATTTATTGTTGTTAGACATGTTTAATGTTTACCATTCTCAGCAGTCATTGTGTGTTTGGTGTGCAGCCAAATTTAACACTAAAAGAACAAACCTATGTTGCTTCGTTGCATGATCAGAACTGTTGCGACATTCACCTATCGAGCAATTTGGCGTCATTGTTCAATATGTGAAATAAGCTACAGTTCTGTCGCTATTTCCTATGGATAATCATACTGTCTAGACCAGGGGTACGGTAGCTGTAGTCTGATCCAAAGGGGAGTCTTGGCTGATGACGAACGGATAATTTTGTTACATTTTTGTTTTGTTGCTAAAAATAAACATTATTTTCCTTATAGCTTGTTTAAAATTTCACTTGTTAATAAAAAGACGCCAAGATTGTAATGAAATGTCAAAGATTTGCAGGCATATTTGTACAAACTGTACCGTTAGTTGCAAAATTTAGTAGAAAGTTGATTAAATTTATGTTTTACAACCAGTTAAAAATGTTGGTCTAAACTGGATGTTGTAATATTGCGTTTATGGACTATTGAAAGCCACTACGACATTTAGGAGTAAACAGGATAATTCCAGCAAAAGGTTTTGTAGAAAAGTAAGTTGTTTATCAGTTTTAAAACTCATCCAAAGATAATTTTGTTTTTGAAATGACCAAAAGGATAAACGTTAGTAAACAACGTAGTTTTCTACAAAACTTTATGAGTTATTTTGTTCATTCCTAAATGTATTAGATATTTTCAATAGTTAAATATAGTGTCACCGCACTGCTATTTGTATGGTCAAATATGTTCAGAAAAACTTTCACTTTGATAACCCATATGATTGTTTCATTAATTAATTTTGATTTTTCCTTATGTTTTGATATATATAATGTTGTAATTACAAAATTACTTTTAAACACTTTTCAGAATCTTTGGTATTCAACTTAAGCACAGAACACATAAATGTTGAATTTTTAAGACAAAATTTTTTGTAAAAGCAAAAATCCTTATTTGCAATCAGTAATTCGTTCCTCTTTGGATGTTCGAAGCACGTACCTTATGTCAGACGACCTTGGTTGCTCGCTGCGCTTAAAAATAGTTTAATAAATTATAAAGTGAAAATTGTTTGCACTTATGTTAAAGGGCTTTTTCCCAAAATGCTTGACAACCGCTGAACAAAAATTATTGCACGTACCTATGGGCGCTTTTTCCAAATTTTAATTATTTGGTGATTTTTTGTAAATATTAGTAAGTGTCATAAGAGCAATTGTATTTTTGCTGTTCAATAGTCTACAAAAAAAACATTTTATTTTATTACTTTGATACACCAGCAAAATTTCTCATCCCCAAATTTTAATTAAGGAAATAAGACTGTTTTCCAGATTTTGCAATAATACGGAAGAAAAAAGTATTCCAAAATATTCCTTTAAATTTTATTTTTTGTAATTTAATAATTATATACCAAAATCAAACCTTGAAGAGTCTTAACTTCTGTATAGATCAAGCTGTTTGGTTATACAGGGGAACAGTATAAATTGGAACTCAGTATGTTAAATGGTAAATCATTTTGATTATCTTGATAACTTGAGTAAAAAAAAAGTAAAGGATCCAATAAATGATCCTTGTAAATGTTTTGTCTGCACAGCTTTGTTTGGTTCTGGCGGTTAACTGCTCATAGCATTTCTAATCTCCTTTGTCCTTTCTTAATTTCATCCATATAGGTTGGGATTGTCGATACCTATTAAAAAATTCCGTTCCCCGTTTTTTCCACCGCCTTCTTAGTTTGTAGAATTTTCTTACACTGTAGTTGGTAACATCATGTCTGTATAGGCCTCAAATCACTTCTTTATATAACCTATTAATTTTATCTGTGATTTTCTTTAGTTCGTACACTAACTTATTTCGGACTGATTGTGACAAAACGTAAACCTGAAAAGTCCGAATAAAACTGAAACAATTTATCTGTGAAAGTTGTTCTAATTTCCATGTAGTTCTTGTGTGTTTGTTTTGGTTATCAAATAAATAACTCCCATGTAATATTGACACATAAATTAAAATGTCAAAAAATTATTCAGTAAAAGAGTTTTTTTGACATAATTTGATTATTTTGAACAATTTTTAAACACTTGATAATTATTCAAAGTAGAAAAACAAAAACATTCTTTATTATATATTTCTTTTCTCTAATGTTGTCAAACTTGTCTGTCAAATTTATTTTTAACTACAGTTTTTATTCTTTTATAAGTAAAATGACTTCATTTGCCATACATTGCCTACATAAGGCAAAAAATTAAGGTAGCTATAAAACAGTTGTCTGATTACAAAAACTTCCTTGATTTAGTCTGCGGATATAAAAATACATTTCATAAATAATAGAACTTAAATTATCTCTTCCTCGATCATATTAGGTGGAATAAATATATCTACAGAATCAAAAATTGTATACAACATTTTTGTATTACTTAAAAAAACTGTGCTTTTTGTGAATTGTGTTCTGTATAGTGAATTCATTATATCTAAAATCTAATCTCTGTATTTTACTTCAAAACATTGTCAACATTATTTTGTTGTTTGCAACAGATCGAAAAGGAATCGTTAACAACAGACGTTGAAACTGGATGCAGACGGAAACGTCAGAGTTTACTGAAAGCAGTATCACGTATATTCATTCAAGCGTTTACGCTTACTTTCTTAGCAGAATGGGGCGACCGTTCGCAACTTACGACTATCCTTCTAGCTGCTAGGGAGGTGAGTAGCCTGACATATAATAAAAGTGTATTGTTATTGTAATAATACGTGTTTATAAAAGTGGTTCATTATTGAAATAAATGTTACAGAAATATTGGCACAAACTTTTTCACTTTTAGTTAAATTATTTAATAGGGGTAAATTCAAGCCTTTCGTCACCTATCAAAATAAAATATAGGACTCACTATTATCCAGAACCTTAAATTTCTTCATTCAAATTTTCTGTCCTGGTGTGATTTATTTATAACCAAAATTTGATTGCCATGTTTTCATAATTTAGATTATTTTACAGTTTTTATTTAACAACTCCCAAAGCATATTTTTGTAGGGATATAGAAACACGTACATTTTGTTTGGGTACTTACGAACTACATTTGATCAAAGTCTATTTTGAGGCTATCTAATTTCAACACTTTTTGGTCCAAAATTGGGCCTAATTTGTTTCAAAATTAAAAAAAAATGTAATACAGGAAAATCAGTCTGGCATTCAAAAATGTATCATAATTAGTCTACTAGTTTAGTTAGAGCAATGTTCTCAGACATACAAACAAACATTTAAGTAAAACGTACATTTTTGCTGAGATGACCTAAAATGGATAGACAATTTCTCAAAATCCGTTTATTTCATGATCATCATATGTTCTTTATATATAGAGAAAATAAATATACAGAATGCCACAGAAAGCTTTAGCATACTATATAAGATTGAATTCTTTATGTGCTTGTAAAAATAAAAAATGCTTTGTAATTTTTCTTTTAATGTGTCTCAGTTTAGTTTAAATCCGCCATTTTGTTTTTTTTTACAAAAAAACTTGCTGTAACTCCTGAAATAAGTCAGATGTTAACTTCAGATTTGACGTAAGCATTTAGTATATTAAGGTAAGCAAGTTTAGCAAACAAAGACTTTATTTCCAAAATGGTGGCCATTTAAATTTTTAAATCCAAATATCTTTGAAACAGTAAATTTTACAAAAATCTTATTTCAAAAATTTTTAATCAGTAAATTTTTTTTCCAATTTTTCTGTAGCTGTAAAAATAATCAAGTTATTGTAAGAAAACCTGAGAAAAAGTTAGTAGGCCTATCATAATGTTTTATGTGTTTTTGACATTTTACATACAGAATATCAAAAAATGTTGACATATTTTAGTATAGCTTTGCATAATCACTCGCTCACTCACTAACATGTCAAAATACACAGTCTCAGCTAAAAGTACCTCGAGCATGAAATTTAACCTAATGAAGGTCACTAAAAAAACTTTAGTGTTATATTTGCTTATTTTCAACCCTTAAAGAAATTAAGTTAAGGTTAAACTTCCTGTTTGTAAAACAGTGTGAGACAGTTTTTTATGGTGTGTTTACAACATGATAAAAAAAAGTAATTTCGTATTTTAGAGGTTGAATTTTTGTAAGTGATCCAAGCCTTAAATATACTTTGTACTTGTTTTCAGTGTATTTTCAAAATAGATTTACCTGTTTTTTTAACCCAAAAAAATAACTAAAAAAATGTATAATTTTTTCCTAAAACTACCCCTAATAATTACATAATGAAATAAAAAGATTCTAAGGGATTTTATTAATATATAACCTTTAAAAATACCTATATTTTCAAAATTTTCAGTGAAACTGGTTTCAGTAGTTTTTGCATCTTTAGAGGACAAACAAACGAACATTGTCTTATATATATATTGTCTTGTATATATATAAAGTTTTGTGGATTTTAAGCCTTTTTTAGTTCTGTTTTGTTCACAGTAGTAGGGTTCTAATATATGACCAAAATTAAAGCAAAATCTAATGAGCTGATTGTAAGAAACCAAATCGATTTTCTGTCAGTTGCTTCTAAGTATGATTTTTTCAAAGACCCATAAGTCCCATATGACCCATAAAACCCATAAGTTTTGTTTAGGTACTTTATTACTAAACTTGAACACAATCATTAAGGGCAATCTTAAGACAATTTGAATAATGATTAATGGCTCGCTGACATAAGCACAATTTGTAACTGCTTGCTGTGAACAGAGACCTGTTATTTTGTAAAGTTTCTAGCTCTGTGAAAACACATACATCCAGTTAATAACTACTTTTTTGACTCATTGTGGATTGGAAAATTTATATGTGTAATAAAAGTGTAATAAAAAATAAGTAGTAATATTGTCCAAACATATATCTTCAATGTTCTCCGTAACTCAGTAATTAATTCTATTACATTCTAAAAGTTAATAACCTTTACTCTTATTGTTTGGAAGATTGGTTTTAGTTCATCGATCTCAATTATCGGTACAATTAAAGCTATTAGCAGAGTTCATGTATATATGTCAACGAACTCTACGGTTAGAGCTAAAACTATTCATGTAGTTTGAGTTTATGCTATGAAGTTAACATGAGATATCATTTTTTGCAAATATGAAACAGCTGTTGTCCAGAATCAGCTGTTTTGTGTTGATAAAATTACCTTTACTACCAGGCCAAGGTTGCAGTTTTAGGTTTAGGTTTAACAGCAAATTATAGGTTTATCAGCAAATTATAATACAGTATTATGATAATAGGCAGGACCATGACATGAGCTATAATGCAGACTTATTTATTTGTATTTGCGCTGAAGTGTTTGCTGTTTGGGCAGATTTAATTTGAAATTGGTCCAAAAATTAATAATACCTTGCACAAGCTTATAACCTAGCAACCACATTCTCAACCATTTCAAAATAGTCAGCGTTTAAAATCTTAAAAACATTAGTTTTTAAAAAATACATCGTAAAATGTAAATCTATCATTTAAATCGCAAAAAACCTTAAAAATTCTTATCATGCATTTTTAAAAATCTGTTTTTCATCATCGTAATCCACATTAATATCTTTGTAATTTACCATTTTTAAATTTTATGGTGGCCAAGCTTCATTTTCATATTTTTATTCTAGATAAATTGTTAGTTTTTTTTAAGGTACAAAATTTAAAAATTTGTTTTTGTTACTTTTAATGCGAAAAGCACATTGAGGCTATTATTGCCTCCCTAAATGTAAGTGTGAGTGTAAAGTGTTAGTCGTAAGTGTAGTGTTATAAGTGTAAGTGTGTGTTAGCGTGAGGGATGTCTAAATCCTCCCAATAAGTACAGCTAGTCTGCACCCCCTGCGGGGCAAACTACACTAAAAAGTTAACTATCTTTAAATTCATAATCTCACTTTTCAATTTTTTTTAGCACTTTCTTATTAACTTCCAAACTTTTAACACTGTTTAAAAATTCATATACTTCATATACTGCATAATAAACATAGCAGTGTTATTTAAAAAGAATAAATTTGGTTATTTTTTGGAAAATGGTTTCCACAATATCAGCCAGACAGCTACGAAAATACTAAATATGTTTGTACTATGTTATACAAAGTTTAAAGTAAGAAGGGTGAATGTGAAAAAATCATTCTTTACGTTGTATATTGTTATCTTCCAATGACAGGCTATGTGAGGATCAACCCATCAGCCTTCTTGCAACTTAGAGTATCTTTTCAAAGTGTTGTTCAGAATTGAGTTTCGAATACCGTAAAAGATGTTCCTTATTTATTGGTTCAGCTTGTTAGTCACATAATACACAATGACCATAAGTCAAAACGGATTTTCTTAAAGTGGGCTGTCAATGATAAGTTAAAAATTTCCTGCAGTCTCTTTTCTAGGCTTGTTCATTTTCTGTTACCACTTATGCTTCGATTTTTTCTCGTTTCCTAGGGTTCGGGTTTCCTTTAGAAATTACTCTTGAGTTTTCTTCTGTATTAGTCCCTTAGCTTATTCTATGTTCAGGATGTTTTTTTTTTTATGTTGTAGAGTGATCTTTGTGAAAACATGCACCATCTTATTCGCTGTCACTTCCGCATTTGTAAACACCCATTGACAATAAACTGATTTCCCTAGTCTTTCTACTTGCTTGATCGCCGTTCTTGCTTCCTTAATAGTTTGTAAATGTTTGTGTTCAACGCCACAGCCTAAACAACTGACTATGAGTCTACCAAGAATACTACTTTCTCAAATTTGGTTTTTCTGTTCAGTAATTGTTTTAAGACAATGGACATTGCTTCTATTTCACGATCAAAACATGTTTTACCTTCTCCAACAGATACATAATGTAAAAACAGTGTTGAATATATTCATGCCTACGCTCTGCCTGGCAGTGATCCATTTATATAATTCCTGTGCCATCTGCCATTTATGGATATCTCTCTTCTAATATAGCTAATTCAACTCAGTTCTCGATATTTTGACGAAGTAAATCGTTTTCCTTACTTTGAATCCGAAAAAGTGATTTTGGCTTGCACATTGCTCGAGCAAAATGAATGTTCTATAAAATTTGGAATGTAGAAAATGAAAAATTGAAATTAGTTTGTCCAAATCTTAAAAATTTTTCAGACATTTCTATAATGTTAAGAAAAACTAAAAAAAATTGTTTTTCAATTCAGTGATTTAACCAATTAAATATTTTGTACCTGACAATGACAATACTAATATCATGATAACAATTGAATTAAATGAAAGTAATTTTATTGTAAGAATCTTTTAAAATCTAAATAAGATTTATGTTATTGTTTTTTAATAACATAAACACAGCTACTGGACCACATGTTGAAATAATTAGGCTTAGGACCTATTTTTCGCCATCTGGTGGCCTTTAACTCACCTTATAAATAGGCTACAGCATTTCAAAACATTACAGTTTCATCTTCATGCCGTACAATTGGTCAAAACCCTCTAGTGAGGTTTTCACAAAGTTAGCAAAACATTAAAACACATCACAACACTACGCAACTTATAATTGTATTAAAACATGGAAGAGTATAATTTATTTTGGCCAAACATCATCACCATGCGACTTGTGTGTTGGTTCAGTCCAGACTGCGGAGTCTTCCATGGTACCAGCGTGCACCATTTGCAGTGCATTTGTTAGGTTTTTTATTATATATTTGAACCAGTTATCTTTAAAACCAGTCATATATTTAATTGGATTTAGATACAAGTTTTCCACTGTTAGTGTTATGGGATCTGTTGTTTGTTCTTATGAATCTCAAGCTTTTCAATAACATTCCTAAAATTTCTTATTACGTAAATGTTATATCATCGTGTTGGGTGTGGATATCTTTTGAATGTTTGCTTTTTACCCATGAGATGATCTACAAAAGCCGAGTTTCTGGATATTTTCCTTCTGGGTAAGTGTTGCTTAAATCTTTTTTTGAAGGAGCGAGATGTCTGACATGTGTAAAAACTTGGGCAGTCATTACAGAACTAGTATGTATAAAATGGAATTTAGCGATTTCCCAAGTTTTTATATGTCAGACATTTCGCTCCTTAAAAAAAAGATTTAAGGAACACCTACGCAGAAGAAATTTATCCAGAAACTTGGCTTTCACAGAACATCTCATGGATAAAAGTCATAAATTCAAAGATATCCACACCAACATGAAGATATTACATTCATATAATAAAAGCAATTATATGCATACAATCAAAGAGTTTGAGATTTATAAAAACAAAAAACAAGCACGTTAATATAAATATTATCCTTTTACATTTTAATATTATCGTGTAATTGTATAGTGTTGTGTTTTGTGTTTGAATGTTTTGTTAACTTTGTGATGACCTCGCCAGAAAGATTTGACCAACTGTATGAGCTGAAGATGAAACTGTAACATTACAAAACCATGGTAGCCTATATAAGTTGAGTTAAAGACAACTAGACGGTGAAAAATAAATTCTAAGCCTACTTACTTAAAGAATTTAGCTTATTTTTTAATGTATTAGAAATGGATTATATTTCAATACGTATTGAATGTTTTATCAATTTTTTTTACAAAGAAATTTTTTGTTCGAAAATTGTATTTTTAGATTTTATTTGACCTCAAAGACTAGTTAAGTACACTATCTTGGTGATATAATTAAAACATATAACTTTTTGTGTATAAAAAAGTTTTTTACTTCTTTATCTGGAATCTTCAGTAAGTTTTAAATTTTGTATAGTCTATTGAATATAATCTATGTTTCCGACTTTTGGATAAACTATTCCTACGTTGGACAAAAATATTATTGACATGAAAACATTTAGATGAATAAGTTATATGAACGATGATTTAAATGAATAAATTCAAGTCTTCATCGATCAATGATGTGGTGTACTGAATACAGCGGGACTTTACAATTTACTAATAAACTTTTTTATTATGAACTTATTGCCAGTTTTAACTTTGTATTTTTGATGCATTTCAAAGTAACTCCATTGTCAGAAATTTTTATTTTTTCAAATTTGCTTCACTGATTTTTGTTTTTAAGCTATAATTTTAATGGACAATTATTCTGTTCAGTGCATAAAAGCTTTTACACTTTAAAAACAACTAAAATCAGACTTTTGAAAACCTTATTAGTTCAAAAGATTTGGGTATTATGAACAGAAAATTATTTTAAAATATTTTTTTACAAAAGTTTTTTTAAAGCTTCGAATGCAAAACAGTTTTTTCAATTGAACAAATATGTTAGGTGTTTTTATATTTGTGACATATTTTAGGTGTTACATTTTTTAAATATTATGGAAGCGGTTGTTACTCTCTTCACCTCAGCCTTGAGACTTTTTGTGCACTTCCCAGTCCTTACACTATCCAGTTTAATTATACAGTGGGGCCTCAACTTATCAATTTAATTCATTCCGGAAGTCGTTTTGTAAGTTAAAAATTTTGTAAGTTAAAGCACATTTAACAAGTAAATTGCCTAATTCATTCCACCACCCCCATATAATGAAAAAATATATACATTTATGTCAAATATGGAAGAATATGCATTAATAAAAGACAGATAAAATCTGAAATAAAAAATATATTAATTACACATAATTTTTTTTTTTTTTTTTTTTTTTTTTTGGTGTTTAACGTCCGACTATTGTGCACACTTGGGCTAATGCAGACGGTGGATTGATTTATAGCGTATGAAAATGCCAAGCCCTCGCCGGGAATCGAACCCGGATCCTCGGGGTGAAAGCCTAGTACGCTATCCACTAGACCACCGAGGCGGCCAATTACACATAATATATATTATATTACAGATACATAATAATAATACAAAATAATGTACATAATAAAGTTTCGTACGTCTAAAGATTCGGATACATAGTAAAGTTTGTGGAAGGAGGCGGCTGTGAAGGTTGTGGATATAGAGGAGGAGGAGATGAACGTGTAGAGCTGAGAGAGAGCGTGTGTGCACGCATACACAGTGTATTATAAAATAAAATTTAACACTAAGAATTAAAAAGAATCTAACATAATAATATTTTTACACTTTTTAGAACTTAATTTCTAATTATAATTATTTTCTTTTGCCTTTTTTGGGTTCACTTTCACCTTCTCCAGTTTCTTCTGACTTACGTTTGGTTAAGAAACGGTCCAGCAACGATTGATTTGCCGACCTTAAAGAATGCTTCTGCCCTATTCGTAAACACTTTTTCAGAGATTTTTTCTTCGCGCCGTTTTGTTAGTTGAGGCACTTTTCTTAAGTTAGGGTGGACAATTTCCGAAATCCTGTTTCGTAAGTTGAAATGTTGTTAGTAAGTTTATTCGTAAGTTGAGGCCCCAATGTATGTTCTTTGTGAGTCGTAGAACTTGCTGTGTTAGTTTTTCAACTTCTGTAGGGCTGAAAATCATCAATCTTTTCCACTACATGGCTTCTCATTTCAGAAATTTTTTTGGTGTTTAACGTAAGACTATTGTGCACACTTGGGCTAATGCAGACGATGGGATGATTTATAGTGTATGAAAATGCCAAGCCCTGGCCGGGAATCGAACCCGGGTCCTCAGGGTGAAAGCCCAGTACACTATCAACTAGGCCACTGAGGCAGCTCACTTTAGAAGTAGATGGACTGCTGTTTCAGTGTACTCTTTGTACAATCTTCATTTTAGGTTTCCTTGAATGCTCCTTATCCTGTTACAAGGCTCAAAGTTTTCCTCAGTTTGCTTGTACTTAGTGAGGAAACTTGTTGTGATAATTTGTGAGTGGTTTGATACAGTAACTTAAGCTTACGTTTTGAAGATACTTTCCAGTGAGTAAAGGTCTCTTTCTTGACTCTTGTTTGCCAGCTCTTCTACAGTAGGTAAGTATGATTAGAATGAGCTATAGGTAAAGTGGAATGGCTAAACACATCAGCTGCCTCTGCCATAGCTGGTGTTAATTAGGCCTCTCATTGGTCCTGATACCCAGCACAAATTAGGATCATAACCTTCCTAATCATTGTGATCAGTCACTCGTCCCACTTTTCACTTACAGAGGCATTGCCTGAATTTAACTTCGAAGAGAATACTTTCGAGTTTTTTTTTGTATTGAATATATACATTTATCCCAGCAGGGGGTGCAGACTAGCTGCACTTATTGAGAGGATTTAGATATCCCTCACGGTACCCAAGTCTAACACACACTTACATTTAGGGAGGCGATAATAGCCTCAATGTGCTTTTCGCCTTCAATTAAAAAAAAATATACATATATTTATCGTTAAATTTTTTTATTTCAGAAATTTTTTAATTAAATACAGTAAAAAATATACTATTTTTGATCTCATTTTGGCACGTAATCGTAATTTAATTTCAATTATTTTTCACTTAATTTTTTACTTTCAATTGTGCGTAGGTAATAAAAATGCAATTTAAGTCAAACGTATTACTGTATCAAGCTACTAATTTTTTTATGACTTAAAAACTTCAAGGTAGTCTAAACAGTGAATATAAAATAAGTTGCGCAGTAAGTATAATATTTAAGAACTATAAGTATTAAATTTTTATTATTGATGTTATAATTTTCAAGGTAATATTAGATTTTTTCTATTTCTATTGCAATGAAATGAACTCTGAAACAAAATTTGTTTTCCGGCTTTTATAATTTTAAATTTTATTTAAAAATTCACTAATTATAATGAATATTGACAAACATTTTTCAACTAGAGTATTAGGTTATGCATAAACTTTTATTTAATCTATTCATTTAAATGTAGCGTTGTTGCACCCGATCAAAACACAAGTGTTGATATTTTCTCAATAATTTCGGTACAGAAGATATTGGTACCTGATTTCTTCAAATTTGTTTAACAAATTGTACGTACATTGTTAATACATGGAAATTCATAACACTAAAGACAGTTTACTAAATTTCAAGTAAAGAAATTTATTTATAGTTTGAGACTAAATTGTGAAAAAAATCAGAACCCCCCCCCCCCGAATCAGTAGTGGTTATTTTAGTTTTTTCCAATTTACTTGTGAACTTTTAAATTTATTTTATTTTGTTTTTGCTACACTGTATTGAATTACGAAACTTCATAATATTATGATCGAAATTTTAATAAAATCTGACAGCAATTTTGAAAATGTAGGCAAGTTCGTATATTACGAAAATAATGAAACTGTTCTGAAGTCCAGTAAATCTAATCTGACAGCCTTGTGATAACAAAAAATTTTGTCTAAAGTAAAACGTTTCTCTTTGCATTGTCCCCCCCAGTCTCTATCTGTGGATTAGTTTTGTATTTAGATTATACAAATATGTGATAAAATTATACTAATCTTTCAAAAAACATGTGGCTTTATTACTGTTAGAGTTATAAAGTTGAACAAGTTTTTTTAACTGACTTTCTTGTTGTAATATGGTATTCTACTTCTGTAGGATTTCAAATCTATTGGCAAAGTATTAATGATTCAACGACACTATAAATCACCATACATCCCTAAACCATGCTTTCTCTTTTAAATTTTTCATAATTCACATTGACTAGTTCTTCTCTATATTTTTGTCTTTTTCCTTTCTTTTTATTTCATAACTTTTGCCCCAAAACATTTCTTAGATGTGTTTCCTGTGTGGCATTTTTAACTAAGTCCTTTGCAGATTTTATAATTGCACTGAGTTGCTAATAGAAAGTGCACTATGATTGAAGGATATGAACCAACTGTATGAACAGTTCCTTGTTGGTTCATATCCTTTAATTAATCATGATATAACGTGCACTATGATCGAAGGATATGAACCAACTTTACGAACTGTTCCTTGTTGGTTCATATCCTTCTACCATGATAGAAAGTGCACTATGATTGAAGGATATGAACCAAAAAGGAACTGTATGTACTGTTCCTCGTTGGTTCATATCCTTCAATCATGATAGAAAGTGCACTATGATTGAAGGATATGAACCAACTGTATGGACTGTTCCTTGTTGGTTCATATCCTTCTATCATGATAGAAAGTCAACTATGATTGAAGGATATGAACCAAAAAGGAATAGTATGAACTGTTCCTTGTTGGTACATATCCTTTAATAATGATATAAAGTGCACTATGATTGAAGGATATGAACAAAAAAAGAACTGTATGTACTGTTCCTCATTGGTTCATATCCTTCAATCATGATAGAAAGTGCACTATGATTGAAGGATGTGAACCAAAAAGGATTGTTCCTCTGTATGGACTGTTCCTCATTGGTTCATATCCTTCAGTCATGAATGCCATCAACACAACACATAATTTCAACATCAACACAACATATAATTTTTTGGATATCTTCCTTTCAAAGACTCTCAGAATATTCAGTACTGTGGCAGTGAAAGTCTTATAAGTGAGGATTGGCTTGTTAGGATTAAAGGATAATTTTCAAATTTTCTGTTTGGTTCATATTAAAGGCAGAGTTGGTTTAGTCCGCAGTTAATTTGCACAAATGGTGCACATATTTTTTTCTCATTCATTTCTCATAAGAAAATGTAGTTTGCTCGAATTTTAGCCATATATAAAATTTATGACTATATGGCCAGTATACAAAATTTTAAAACAAATTAAAGTTTCAGAGTGAATTGAGAAACTAGCAGTCAGGGTTCATTTTTGTACTCTTTAAACTAAAAAAACATTCATTCTTTTACTTCATAATTTATATCTTGATTTGACTTGTGAATCATATTATGACCAAAATTTAATCAAAATGTGATGATTGGATTTTGAGAACTTTGGCCAATTTTTGTGATTTTTCTAATTTTTGTTTCTACAAATGCCACATGGGTTACTGGTACTAAAAGTATGTAAGTGTGTATACCTGTTTCCCATGGCATTACGGTGACTTTTCTCAAGACTTCTAGTTTAAAATTCACTACACATGTAGAAACTATGTTGTTATCACTGACGCAAAATTGTAAGTTTTTCCTTGAACCGATAATATTGAAACCTGTCACGTCATTTATGTCCTGAAAGAAATTAGTTTAACAAACAATGCTATCAATATCGGCATTCTTATCAGTGTTGTATTGAACTAGGTTGCTTCCGATAATGGCTAAGTGAGGTTAATTAATTAGAAATCCACTCGAGATATCAGCAATACCTGTATCTAAAGTTCGGGCAGGTAACAAACTTTTGCAATGTTTACGGATTAATATGGACTATTGAAATTTTGGATCTCTTACTGGTTAGGTAATTAGGTTTCTCCAACTATATTTTTCTTGGTCAACCTTGACCACATTGCATGGTTCAAAACCATGATAATCCTATCACAAGATATCGTCACCAAAATAACTGATTTTTAGGTTATTTTATTATTTATTGTTGGCTTTATATATACATATTTCTCCATAAGGGTAACATATATTCGGAAGATATAAGAAGTTCCTCTCTGTGCTCAGGAGTCATTGCTTAAGAACTAAGAATTAAACACTAAAACTTAAAAAAAAGCTAAAGATTTGTCTGTATGTTCACTATACGAGGGTTGATCAAATATAAACGAGACTGATTTTTTTAAAAATTTATTGCTTACTTACAAATTATTCTTGATACAACTTATTTTTCTACATAGTCTCCCGCACGAGTACACATTTTTCCCACGGATTGGAAGTTTTTAATTCCATCTTCGTAAAAAGTTCTCGGGCGTTCATTGAGCCATTGGAGCACGAAGGTCTCCACCGCAGAATCGTCTTCGAAACGCTGGCCTCCAAGTGCCTCTTTGAGTGGCCCAAACAGGTGATAAGTCTGGACTGTATGGGGGATGTTCCATTGGTTCCCAGCCAATTTGATCGAGTTTAAGCCTCGTAGCGTTCGCCGAATGTGGTCGGGCATTATCGTGAAGAAGAATGACGTTTCTCGCCGGTTTAGATTTCCTTTTCCTACGAAAAGACTGTTTTGCGGCCTCTAAAACATCGCAAGAATATTGTGCATTTATTGTGCGTCGTTGATGGAGGAAATCGACGTGAAAAAATACAGTGGCCATTACTTGATTGTCGAAAAATACAGTAGCCATTACCTTCCCGGCCGACGATCGTGATTTGGCCTTCAGAGATATCGTGCTCTCTCCCCTCTTCCGCCACTCCATACTTGCCTGTTTCGACTCGGGAGTGTAATGGTGAACCCATGTTTCGTCACAAGTGACAATCCGGTTTAATAATGCCTCACCATCTCGTTCAAATTGGGTCAATAGTCGCTGGCAAATCTCCAAATAATTCCGTTTGTGAACGTAGGTCAAAATTCGTGGAACCCATCTTGCAGATACTTTGCTGAGTTCCAGGTTTGATGTAACGATTTTTTGAACGCTACCATAGCTCAACTGGAGTTCATCTGCAATTCAGCGATATCGTCTGTCTTCATCCAGGAGCTTCCGAACAGCATCAATGTTTTCGTCCGTGTGAAGTGGTCGGGCGACGATCATGGCTGAGGTTTTCTACTGCTTCCCGTCCTTCGGCGAATTCCTTGTGCCAAGCAAAAACACGAGCTCTTGACAGGGTCCTGTCCCCGTATTGAGCCGTCAATCTACGAAAGATTTCAGTCGGATTGACCCCCTCCTTAGCCATAAACTTAATAATAATTCTCTGCTCCACGGAAACGTGCACTTCACTCTCACTCATTGTATAGTTTTATACTGAAGGGTCCGAACGGAAATGTTGTCCGTCCCAAACCTCCCAGGCTACCTGAAACCCCACCCTTTAGAGTTCAATGTCAAACGGAAAAGTTTTTAGAAAGTCAGTCTCGTTTATATTTGATCAACCCTCGTATAAGAAGTTCCTCTCTGTGCTCAGGAGTCATTGCTTAAGAACTAAGAATTAAACACTAAAACTTAAAAGAAAGCTAAAGATTTGTATATATGTACACTATAGTATACGCCTGGTTCATAATTTAAATGTTTTGATGGATTGTTTATTGATTATACTTAAAATATTTCAATATTATTTTCTTTTTTGTTTTGTCAGACACTTTTAGATCATTCGGTAATAATTAAGATATTTTTTTGCAGCGTATATACAATTTTTTTCATATATTTTTTTTTGTTTTGGATATGCCATGTCCTTCCTTCTTGATCTGTTGTTAGAGTTACAAAAAGTAGTACTGAAGTATTTGTAGTGGAACATAACACATTTGGCTGCATATAGCTCACTGACAGTTGGAATATTACTGTTATTTAACAACTTAATAAATGTATTTTGCAGATTTACAAGTTGATCAAGTTCCGATATATAAACACCATCCCAAATAATTAGACCACAGTTATGCACATCACTTTTATTTTCCATTTTTTTCTGTAGTTTCCACACTTTTATATTTTGTATTATTTATTACTTTGGGTATGCAATGAAGCATTTTGGTGTAAAAATTACGGAAATGTTTATAGCTTAATATCGACTATCAAAATTTTAGGTCTTTCGTCGGTTAAGTACTTGGAATCTGTAATGAAATTATTGTCTAAGTAATATATACTTTGTTATACATCAGGCTCTGACTAATTTGACGTTGAAAACTATAGAAAAAAATTCAAGTTACACAAAACTTTGAATTTAAAAAAATGAAATGGCAACTTCAAAAATCCAGAATAAGACATTTTTTTAAATTGAACATTAAGAACAACATGAAATAAACATTTAAAAGCATTATATTGCACATAAACAGATAGACAAATTACTGACAGGATATTTTGTATAGGAAGTGCTAGGCAGTTAATCAGAAAAATGTATTTTGTGTTTTACAAAGTTCACAAATTTTTTCAAACGACTTTGGCTTAAAGTGTTTTATCTCAATAGACAAATACTTTTTTTATAGTATATGACTCTTAAAAAACTCATCTGTACAAAATTTGACAAAATCAATTCTTATGATGAAATATTTTTTGTTATTTCAATGTGCACACAATATAAAGTCATTGAAACTAACTTTTTTTCTTCTTTGTCTCAATTCCCACTATTAATTTTTCTCTTTTCTGTGATTGGTCAAAACATTGATGTTACTGGAACTGCAAATGTTTCTCTTAAAATTTAATTCAGCTTGGTAACATTTCAAAATAAAATTAATTTAAGTTACAATCTAGTCGTCACAGAACATTATTTCACAGAAATACGGTAATCTTGTACTAATATGTACATGTGAAAACATATATTATTAAATTCATATATGTTACTTCAATTTTGTTTCTTTAAATATGTTAAAAATGCAATGAAAATATTACTTTTCATGGGAGAAAGCAAATTGGTTAAATATTTTAGAAAATTTGGTAATATATACTTAAAGTTGGAGGGAGAAATGTCATAAACGAAAAAATAAATTGCCAGGCAGATGTCACTTTTTGAAATTTGAAAATGTGTTATGGGTTAATACGACCATTAAGAGAAAATTTTGAAAGAGACCAGCCAGAATTAAGCAAGTGATTAATAAATAGGTAGGCGGTAGAGCTAAGTTGGCGAAGGATTCAAGTAGTATGAAAGAACGAATCCAGAACATGTCAATAAATAAAAAAAAATGACAAAACTAGGGAAGGCAGATAAACATGCTCAACAAAATAATAACATTCCTAGCGGAAATAAAGAATAATATATTAAAAATTAAAATTTGTAAAATTAAATGAGATTTTGTAACATGGCTTCAATACGAATTTCAAGGGACCAGATAAAAAAATTGAATTAGCCACAGTCTGGAATTAAGTAAGATCCAGGGATCATTTATATGTTTTTTTTTGAATGGCATAACAACTGGATATTTTGGCTCAAATATTTTCCATAAATGAGACAAATTCGCTGTTATTATTTTTCGTTAATTGAATATTTTTGTCATCTTTGTTTAATATAAAACAGTACTCAATGTACTGAATGTTTTGAAGGTGTGGATCATAAATGTCTACCTTGAAAACCTTGACCTTAAAAAGATTAACATAAGCTTAGGTGCGTAAACCTATTTTGTAATACATTTTTTTAAGTACTCAAGCTATCAACCTTTTAATTACTTAGGCGATTAGCTTTTTAATTACTTAGGCGATCAGCTTTTTAATTACTCAGGTGATCAGCTTTTTAATTACTTAGGCGATCAGCTTTTTAATTACTTAGCCGATCAGCTTTTTAATTACTTAGGCGATCAGCTTTTTAATTACTCATGATATCAGCCTTATGCATTTGTTTCTGTTTTAGTC
Source organism: Callitettix versicolor (assembly GCA_022606455.1). Taxonomy (NCBI): domain Eukaryota; kingdom Metazoa; phylum Arthropoda; class Insecta; order Hemiptera; family Cercopidae; genus Callitettix; species Callitettix versicolor. The sequence continues at coordinate 14,118,538 of CM040185.1, read as the reverse complement.
TTAGTTTTTTTAGAAGAACGTAGGCACCTTGGCTTATGTTCTATTTTTTTAACTTTTATGATTTAGGACAGGTACATGAGAATAAGAGTTGGTACACGCTTGTTATTGTTTTTGAATGAGCAAATCAAGGATTATGTTTCAGTTCATGTGTGTTCATTATGTTCAACTTTTCATGTGTGTTTATTATGCAATTTGGCCAAACGCATTGACAGATTGTTTTGAAATTTGGTACGAAAGTACCTTGTATAAAACGTGAATGTTGTATGTATAAGATTTTTTCCCATTTGCTTCCGTTTCAAAATATCGGATTTAATAATGACAAATGATAAGCACTCAACTTGTGGAAAGTATAAATAAAGCCAAGGACAACCCAGTCACAGTTGCACAAATTACTTTGGAGACTATAAACAACCTATACCCATCAGACGACTGGTTGCGAATATACACTGACGGATCTAAAATCAGAGGTGAAACAGGGGCGGGAATATTCTGCGAGCATTTTTCTCACTATTTTGCATTAAGCTCGGACGCCACCATTTTTGAGGCGGAGTTATTTGCAATCGATGAGGCATTGAGGCAAATAATAACAAGGCCATGGTTGAATAATAACATAGTGATATTAGTTGACACTAAATCGACATTACAAGCAATTGCTGACAACACATCTGCAGGCTCTATGATAGAATCGATCCAGAAGAAATACAAAATAGTTAAACACATTACCAAGGAATTGGTTCTGCAGTGGATCCCGTCACATGTAGGCATACAAGGGAATGAGAGGGCAGATAAGCTGGCCAAACAAGGAACCCTTATAGTGCAGAAACCAAAAAGAATGCTCACACTGGAGGCTAGGATTAGTGCACATCTGAAGCGAACATCTTATCTTGAATTTACAAACAAAGTCAAGGCAAACATAAAGAACAAGCCTTATGAGAATGTATTCGACTTGTATGGGAAGGTCAAGGACCTCCAGAGGAGGACATCTGTCACGGTCTGTCGGCTGACAACTGGACACGACTGTCTGAATGAACACCTGAAGAAAATTAAGATATTAAACTATGACAACTGCACATTGTGTGAATGCCCAGACACCATCATGAACAAGGACCATCTCCTGGTCTGCAGAAAATTAGATGAAGAGAAGCAGAGAAGAGGAGACCTCCCTGGCCTCTACTGGGAAGCAAGATCAAAGATGGCGTGAGTCAGTGGAAGCCATTGGAAAACAACAACATAATGACGAATGAACACAGTGTTAGCAAAATACATTGACCGATTGTTTTGAAATTTACTACGAAGATACCTTGTATAAAGTCCGAATGATGTATGTGTAAGATTTATTCCTATTCACTTCCATTTCAAGATGCAGCCTCTGATTTACAATCGTGAATGTAGTTACTAGCGGTTCCTGTAATACAGGCTGAACAGCAAGAGCTATAATAATTTTTCACTTAATGGAGGAAGAGCATAAAATGTCCAATAAACGTGGTCCAGTTACATTTTTTCTTAATATTCTGTTATGGTTACTGGTTTAATTGGCAGAAACGCTTACGAATGCTGTTGTAGAGCGTTGGCTAAGCAATTGATTTAGAATATAATAGGGTGAACGGTTTTTGAAAACTACTAGTATAAATAGAAACAATAACAAGACGGACCCGCTGCTTAAAACAGAGAGAAGGATCATCAGAACGTGTCTCAACAAAAGCTATCAGAAAGACGGGACTTGGAGAATAGCCACCGATGAAACAGTATACAAATATATCGACCCACTTCTCAGTGTAATGAAAAAACGAAGAATTTCCCACTATTTTCACATATTAAGAATGCCGGAGGACAGAATCCTGAGACAACTGGTAATAAGAAGCATCAACAGGAAAACATACATCACACAGGGAATATACATCACACAAGTCCTCAGAGACCTCAGTGAAATAGGACTAAAAATGGATGATGCAACAGACAAATGTAAAATACTCGTAACACGCATTCTTAAGACTAATAAATTTAAAGTGGGTAAACTACCGAAGAGACACAAGAAGGTAGTGATCACAGATGCCGTCAGGAAGCAACGATCTGATCGAATGAGGGATTATTGGAGAAAAAAATTACAGCTCAATGTTAGGAAGAACTGAAATTTAGACTAAAGTGGTGCCATGAGCAAAAAAAAAAAAAAAAACTGAAATAATGGGAAATATCTGATTAAAACATTAATACTTAATACTTAATGATGTTAATAGTGTCTGATTCAGAAGTTGGTGAGTCTTAAACATTAAGGAGAGCTGACAGTAGGTTGCTTCTTATCTTGGAAGCTAGCCAACTTGTAGTCCTTTCTTTAATTTAATGTTACCACCATTAAATATTAATTTTAATAATTGAAAATCAGTCTAATTTTACAAAATCATAATTTCAGATTCAAGTTACTGAACCAAATTTGAAATTTAAGAAAATACCATTCAAAGTAAATAAAAAAAAAAATAAATAAATAAACCCTGAATGCCATCAGTTTTATGGTTTTTTTTTTTTTTAGCCCACATTGGAGCACACACAGTCAATCTAATTAAGTCTTTTGGTTTTTCTGCGTTCTACCCAATATTTTTTTAATCTTATTGATCTCTGAAGTCTGAGTTCTTTCGGATATACTACGTTTCGTGGACGTTTTCCCCTAAACTGTAATTGGGTTTCCTGACTTTTTAAGATCGCTTTTTCCCCTCCTTCCTGCCAATTGCTCCTTGGTTATTCCTGGTTCCTCCAAGTCCTGTTCCACCTCCTTTAACCAGTTGTTCTTAACTTTACACTTCAGTTGGTAGTCCAATAATCTCCTCGTAAGTCTACTCTCCGGTAATCGAGTTAGGTGTCCAAAGAAGGCCAATCTTCTTTTCCTAAAAATGTTAGTGAGCTGCTCGTTGTTCCAATACAAGACTGCCTTCAGCGTCTGTACTGTCCCCCCACCAAATGTTTCTTATTAATAATTGTTCGGAGTACTCTCCTTTCCATTCTCTGGAGCTCCTCCATTCTATTTTGGCTCTTTAGATTAAATAGGGTCTCCGAGGCTTGCCCTTATGACTGTGTTATAATGCCTAAGTTTAGATTTTATAGAAAGTGATTTTTTTTTGTAGGTGTTCTGGGTCAAATAGAAGGCAGATCTTAATTTAGCTACTCTGTTAAGTATTGCTGGTTATAACTTCCTATTGATATTATATATATCCTGTTTTTTATTTTATATTACATAATTTTATAAATGTTATTTGGTATCTCATTTCAGCATATTTCTTACATATTTGTAATTATTATTGTTGTTTTAGTAATGCAACCAAATTAGTAACTACAGTATGACCTTGTTAACTCGAACCTGAAGGGGAGTTTAAAAAATTTGAATAATCAAGGAATTTGAGTAAGCGAGGTTAATATTATCACGGTCATCAGAATGAAATAATTGAGTTATTGAGGTTTGACAATATGTAAAAAGGAAAAAAATTGTGTAACAATAGCACACCGGCACAGGATGAGACTGACAGTGAGGAATGATAGACTGAAGGGGTTAGACAGTACAAATGGTGCAAACATCCATGTTTGTACTTAAAACAGTTGAAGCATTAAGTTAGGAGCTGCAACTTCAAGTAATTGAGGTTTACAGAATAGGAATTCATTAGTAAAAAGTTTACCATTACAAAACTTCATTTAATTTGTCTTTCAAAATTTGTCTAATTTTGAAAACTTCATCTTATACAAGATGTGTTCAGAAAGTAACGAGAATTTTAATTTTTTTAACAAAATATTTATTTATTCTTCTACATTGATGTTGTCGCCTTCAAAATAGTCCCTATTGGAGATTATGCACTTGTGCCAGTGCTTCTTCCAATCCTCGAAACACTTCTCAAACTCGATCTTTGAGATAGCCTTTAGTTCTTTCAGCGATGCGCTTTTAATGTCATCTACGGCTGTAAAACGATGGCCTTTTAAGGTTCTCTTTATTTTTGGAAATAGGAAAAGTTACATGGAGCCATGTCTGGTGAATATGGAGGCTGGGGCATCGTTACAGTACTGTTTTTGGCCAAAAATTCACGAACAAGTGATGAAGTGTGAGCTGGTACATTATCGTGGTGCAAAAGCCATGAATTGTTTTTCCACAGATCCGGGCATTTTTTTCGGATTGTTTCACACAAATGGTGTTGAACTTGTAGGTAGTACTCCTTATTGACCATTTCACCTGGTGGCAGGAATTCATGATGCACTATGCCATTAATATCGAAGAACACAGTGAGCATAACCTTCACGTTCGACCGCACTTGTCGAGCCTTTTTCGGTCTTGGCGAGCTAGAATGCCTCCACTGGAATGATTGAGCCTTAGTTTAGATGTCATATCCATAAACCCATGTTTCATCACCTGTTATAATATGTTTCAGTAATTCTGCATCGTTGTTGACTTCATTTAGTGACTCCTGAGCAACTTCCATTCACTACTGTTTTTTTCAAAATTCAACAATTTTGGAACGAATTTTGCTGCCACGCGTTTCATACACAAAACATTGGAAACAATGCCATGACATGATCCAATCGATATGTCCACATCATCAGCGACCTCTTTAATTGTGATTCGGTGATTGGTCATAACTATTTCTTTTACTTTTTCCTTGTTTTCATCGGTTGTTGATGTGCTGGGGCATCCAGGGCATTTTTCATCTTCAATGTCTTCACGGCCTTCTTGGAAACACTTACACCACTCATAAACTCTTGCTTTACTCATAGCAGACTCACCATAGGCCTTAGTGTGTGTGTTTATAGGCCTTTGTTAACATTTCACACACTTTGTTATACTTTATTCCATTTTTTACGCAAAAATTGATACAAATTCTTTGATCCACTTCTTTTAACAAACGAAAATCGCAGAGCTCATAAAAACACGTCTGACCTTATGTCAGACTTTGTCACAGACAAAGTCAACAATGAAAACAGCTGAAACTTTTCAAGGGCATGTATACCAACGTAATAAAAAAAAATGTTTGACAATCGGACTATCCAAGCCCGCGAAATTTAAAAATTCTTGTTACTTTCTGAACTCTTTTCATATATAGAGGTATTTTTACCATTGAGTGTTACGAAGATTCCATTGATTTATTAAGGAATTCAGGTTATTAAGGTTCAAGTTTATGTATCAGTTTGGCAAAATAGTACTGTATACTGCTAATTACTATACCCAGAATAACGAAACTAACTTATTGAAAAATGAACTTACACTGTAAACTTGAACCAACCAATCTTAGAAGAATAGTGCTACAAGATTGCTTCCCTGCTATGAACTTAAAATGTGTGAATGGAAATATTTTTGTTTGTACAAAAACGTTCCTGTTCGAGGCTACTGGTTTGCCAGGATCATATGACAATACCGCACTCTCCTTAATTAGTTGACCATCAATGGACTAAACTTATACATCAGGTTATGAATTAATCTAAGTAGCAAAAAGTAAACATATTAACGCCCCCCAATACAGAAAACTATAATTATTTAAATATAGTATTTTTTATCGTAAATTGTTATTTTTTTATGCTTTCAGGACATTTATCAGGTATGGTGTAATGCTTGGCGGCATTATTGGTCATTCTCTCTGCACAGGCATCGCTGTTTTAGGCGGTAGATTTGTTGCTCAAAGAATATCTGTGAGAACAGGTAAGTGTAAAAAATAGTTTTTAAACGATTAAAACTATCTACAATTATACTCTTATACTGTATAGTCTCTCTAATTCAGCATGTATGGTACCAAACACCCATTGCATAGGGTCAATAGAAAAACATACGTTTTACAGTACTGTGTTTGACCATTAATAAAAATGAAGGTAAAAATATAAAGTATATTATATTACAGTATGTGGTAATCCCTTACCAACCTAACATAACCAGTTCTGTGATTTCACATACACTAGGGGTTTAGTGGCAGTTTTCACTATGATTAACATTTCTTTTTCGCTAATTGTAACACTGAACTACAGTGTTACTGTAATGTTTTAAGAAAAAAACTGAAGTAAAAACTACAAGATTTAGGACATTGAAAGGTCAAGACATGCTCCATAAACAGTAACAAGGAACTTATTATTTGTTTAGGTAATCTGTAATCTAGGCACTAACTATACCAAATTTAATTATAGGCACTAACTAAAGAGGATTTAATTATAGAAATATTTATGTTGACATTTCCATTTACCCATAAACAATACTCCCTGTTGATACTTACTCGAATATAAACTCAACCACTTCAATTCCCTTTCTTTTTAACTGTAGTACTTCAGTGTTCGAGGTAACTGCACTACAATTTCACCGAATTTATTCTATATTTCCCTTTTTGTCTTTAAAAAAGATGGGGAAAATGTAAACATAAAACTTAGGTAAGTCAATGTTTAATTGGGGAGTACTGCACTGTTTATTTATTGCATTACATTTTTAATTATTATTTTAAGGCAAAAAGCACATTGAGGCTATTATTGCCTCCCTGTGCAATAAGTGTGTGTGTGTGTGTGTGTGTGTGTGTGTGTGTGTGTGTGTGTGTGTGTGTGTGCGTCATGTGCGTGCGCGTCTGCGTGTGTGTCTGTGTCTCTGTGTCTGTGTCTGTGTCTGTGTCTGTGTCTCTGTGTCTGTGTCTGTGTCTCTGTGTCTGTGTCTCTGTGTCTCTGTGTCTGTGTCTGTGTCTCTGTGTGTGTGTCTGTGTCTGTGTCTCTGTGTCTGTGTCTCTGTGCCTGTGTCTGCGTCTCTGTGTCTGCGTCTCTGTGTCTGCGTCTCTGTGTCTGCGTCTGTGTCTCTGCGTCTGTGTCTCTGCGTCTGTGTCTCTGTGTCTGTGTGTGTGTGTGTGTGTGTGTGTGTGTGTGTGTGTGTGTGTGTGTGTGTGTGTGTGTGTGTGTGTGTGTGTGTGTGTGTGTGTGTGTGTGTGTGTGTGTGTGTGTGTGTGTGTGTGTGTGTGTGTGTGTGTGTGTGTGTGTGTGTGTGTGTGTGTGTGTGTGTGTGTGTGTGTGTGTGTGTGTGTGTGTGTGTGTGTGTGTGTGTGTGTGTGTGTGTGTGTGTGTGTGTGTGTGTGTGTGTGTGTGTGTGTGTGTGTGTGTGTGTGTGTGTGTGTGTGTGTGTGTGTGTGTGTGTGTGTGTGTGTGTGTGTATGTGTGTTATTGCATTACATATGAGAATAAAATAACTTGAAACACAAAATATCAACATTCAAAGCATGATAATATTATGTTTGATGTACATAATGTTTATATCATGTAACTTTTAACATGGTAAAATCTTAGAGTTTTAAAGTTTTACAGTAAGCAACTATTGGTTATTATTTTTTTTTAATCATCATTCATAACTTGAATGGATGAATGAATAAATTTCTAACCTACTGTTGTACTGCAATCTATTGTGTCTTGTTTCTACATTCCTGAGGTAGTTATGGCACCCTTTTCAGTCCTAGTCTCATCATAAAGTATACGTTTTGGAGAGGATTTAGTGTTGGTAACTCCTCCACTTCTAATTGGTGATTTCACAGTTTGTTATCGACTTGCAGACACTTGGTCTGCTAATTACTTTTTAATTTTTTTCCTTTCTATTAAAAAATTGGTTTTAATGCAGTATAATAACCCATTAAACCAATGCCAGTCACTCAATCAGCTTGAGTTGCTTTATATTTTGTTTTTTTTTTTTTTAACGTCCGACTATTGTGCACACTTGGGCTAATGCAGACGATGGGATGATTTATAGCGTATGAAAATGCCAAGCCCTGGCCGGGAATTGAACCCGGATCCTCGGGGTGAAAGCCTAGTACACTACCAACTAGGCCACCGAAGTGGCTCTTTATAGAGTTAACTAAGCTATGTAGAGTTTGTATGTGCATGCGTGCGCATGTGTGTGTGTGTGTGTGTGTGTGTGTATGTGTGTGGTGTGTGCACATGCGCATACATGTGTATGTGTCTTGAATTGAAGAGAAAATAATATGAGTTTAAAGTACGGTGGGATTGATAAGTCCATCAACAGCGCATCTCAGCTGCCTCTACCAGATCATTCATTGCTTTGTCTTGATTGCTTTTTATCATTAGAACTGTACTCCCCGTGATCCTACAGTGACTTATCTTACTCTATTTGAGAACTGATGCGTCAGAGTACTGCAGGTGTTTGAGTGGTGGGTGTCCACTACTGCTGTGGTACTCATGAGACAGTACTGTATACAAAGTATAAAGAACGTTTTGTTAATCATGAAAAAAGTCAATTTTGATGGTCCAGATAATCTATTTGCGTTTTATTCCTCCATAAACTTTAAAATTGATTTTATTTATGATATTTGTTTTTTTACACCCATCAGTACGATATAAATTTTGTATTCTCTTTATCATTTCAGTGACATTATAAACAAGATCCATCACATTCATTTATTTTAATATGAGCATTTTAATTACAGTCTTTTAAAACCATAGTTGCAATCTTATTAACTATGGTCTAATTATTTGGTGTGTTGTGTATATGTCGGAACTTTAACGGCTTGTAAATCCACAAAATAAATTTATTAAGTTGTTAAATAACAGTAATATTCCAACTTTCGAAGAGCTGTATGCAGCCAAATGTGTTATGTTCCACTATAAATACTTGTGCTACTTTTTGTAACTCTACCAGCAGATCAAGATATAAGGACATTGCATATCATAAACATAAAAAAACCATATATGAAAAAAATTGTATATACACTGCAATAAAATATTTTAATTTATTACCTAATGGTCTAAAAGTGTCTGCTAAGACAAAAAAGAAAATAATTTTTAAATACTTCAAGTATAATTTATAAGCAAACCATGAACGCATTTAAATTGTGAACCGGGTGTTTTCTTTATAGTAAATGTATACAAGTTTTTTGTTTTCTTTTTTATTAAGTTTTTTTGTGTTTAACGTCCGCCTATTGTGCACACTTGGGCTAATGCAGACAATGGGACGATTTATAGCTTATGAAAATGCCAAGCCCTGGCCGGGAATCGAACCCAGGTCCTCGGGGTGAAAGACCAGTATGCTATCAACTAGGCCACCGAGGCGGCTATTTATTAAGTTTTTGTTGTTTGATTGTTAGGCTATGACTCCTGAGCACAGAGAGGTATTTCCTCTCTTTTCGGGTATATACTTGTAACTCCTTATGGAGATATATGTATGTATAAAGCCAATAATAAATAAATAATAAAACCTGAGGCGCATCTCTTGTCAAGTATAATAAGGTAATATTTCTAATTAAAATTTTTTTCAGTGACAATAATCGGTGGTGTGGTGTTCCTTATATTTGCTGTGTCTGCGCTAATCTTCAGACCACTTTCGGACGAATAACGCTACAAAATCACCTCACTAAGGTGAACCAATTAATGTGACCTACTTTTATGATGACAACGGCAATGCTTCGACCTCCATAGGAGAAATGTACAGTTTTGTAAATCATTTAATATCACAATATATTTATAAAAGAACTTTATTTTTAAGTTTAAGATTGTAAAATTAACTTCTATTTTCCTAAAATTTAGAAATCCTATTTTTTTTTTAGTGGAAGGTGTTATATTTTTAGTATATTTTTCTTGCGATAGTATAAATTGGTGATCCGTAAACTGACCGAATAACAAATTCTATAGATATTATTAAAACTGTAAAAATGTTTGTGTTTTTGTACTAAACAAGAGGAGTTGCCAGGTTGTTCATACATTTGCTCCACTAATGTGTTCTGTAGCATAATGTGGTCAAAATATTGGCTGCATAATTCTACATAAATATTTATTTCCTTTATAAAAAAAAACTATATTAGTCGGACTTTTTCTTAGTTATTTTAATAATAAAATCCAATATATAATTTACAGACCCTTTGTTCTGTAACTAGTCTAATTGTTTAGGCTTTTTCTAATTGAGTTGACATCACATTTAACCCTAGAACAGCCAGTCGGTCATACAATGGCTGATTAAGGACATTCTGTGTTGCCATCGGTCACAAAATGACTGAACGCTATTTTTACTATTTTTGTAAGCGAATTAACACAAGTAACTTGTTTTTATCAAAACAGGCTGAATTCAAAATAAGTTTTAATGTTTTTTTTTTTTTTATATTTTTCCCCAACTTATTTTAACCTTTTTATGACTTTAACATTTTGCGCTATATTGATGCAAGTTTGAGTATTTCTCAAGCTTTTATAAAATAATTTTTGTTCTTAAACTTTAAAGTTTTGATATTTGTATAAATTCACAATGTTTTGAAAGTTTTTCTATGTGAGAAATTATAATTATTGTCTTTACGCAGCGCTCATAGCTCAGTTTAAGATAGCACACCTATATGCAGGTTCGAATATAGTTACTATTTTTGCCTTTTTCGACGTTGATCCCGTATTTAATAAAGTCTTTTAATATTCTATAAAGTTAAATTTGACAATATTTTGAGAGAGTAAAGAGTTGTAGAATGATGGTTGAAGGATTTTACGTTAAAAGTCTTGGTCTTTAATTTGTGGAACAACTATATATTCTTCTTAATTAAACCTTCAGGAATAGTTAAAAAAGGCAATAGTTTCTTTAAAAATTAATGTACGATTAGGTGTAAATAATAATGAAGTTCTAATATTGGTTTCAGTGGTAACAGTTTAATAATAATGAAATTTAAATAGAGATATTTTGTGGAGTTGGCCACTGAAATAAGCAGGAATTTTCCTTAGTGTGAAAATTCCTCTCTCTCTCTTTCTCTCTCTCTTTCTCTCTCTCTCTCTCTCTATATATATATATTTTTTTTCCCGGCGAAAAACCGTTCAGGTTATCATCGCCGTCAATCTATCTCTCTCTCTCTCTCTCTCTCTCTCTCTCTCTCTCTCTATATATATATATATATATATATAACTGTATAACTCTCTCTCTCTCTCTCTCTCTCTCTCTCTCTCTATATATATATATATATATATATATATATATATATATATATATATAGAGAGAGAGAGAGAGAGAGAGAGAGAGAGAGAGAGAGAGAGGGGAGGGAGAGAGAGAGAAAGAGAGTGAAGTCAATCCTGCATTTTTGAAAAGGCTGTGAATAATAAACGGATACATTTTTCAAAATTTTATTGCTATCATCTTATAATACATTAAAAAGCATTTAAGAAACATAAACATAATTATCCATTATTTAAAAATAACATTGGTAAGATTAACTTACCGATTAACATTCCCATTCTTGCAGGCGATTTTTGAAGTTGTTCGTCCCATCACGGAGCATAAGCTGAGGAAGTTTTTTGAATTTTCAGGGGTTTCTTGCCTTGAGTTCTTCAACTGCACGAGGTTGTTATTCATTCTTTTACTCTTTAGGTACCCCCACTAGAAAAAATTGCATGGTGTGAGATTGGGTGTTGCTTCATAGATACCTACACGTATGAAGCGTTTCCGCTTCAGTAAAACACTTTCACTGCAAACGACCATTGTAGCTTTGACCACTGTTTTATGGTGACTAAAACGTTTTGAGGTGAGGAACACAACTGTAACCTTGACAACTAGCCCAACCCATTTTCTAGCCTTCCACAGTCTTTTCAAAAATGCAGGTTTGACTGCCGCACCCTATATATGTCAAGTATGTATGTTTGTCTAGCATGTGTATGATGATTTAATTCAAATTAAGCTCAAAAATCTATTTTGGTAATACTCTAGCTTGGAAAAGTTTGTTACCCAGCAAAATCCGTCCCAACAGTTTCAAAATGGCGGCCATTTTGAATCTTTAAAATTTGTAACTCTTTTTCTCTTATGTTTTTTTGAAAATTAATTTCACCATTGTATTCAGCGTTAAAAACTGCATTAGTGTTTTGAAAAATTAATTGAAATTTAGAAATTGAATTCTACTGTGATTAGGTCGATTACTGTGATTTTAATGGTGATTATGATGATGAAATCAGAATTTCAATGAAAAGGGTAATGTAAAAAATTATTTTTTCAAAATTCGCTTCCATCACATCAGAGAGACAACTGTATGCTGCGATTATTGTTAGTATTACTATTAACAATATATCATTAATATGTTTTAAAAGGGTTGATAGTAACATCATTCCTTATATAAGAAAGCTTTTTTGCATTTATTAGATTTTGTATTTTCAAGCTATCAGCCCTAAAAACGAAATATAAAGCAACATCAGTCGTAATGCAGTGAATCCACTTTGAAAAACAAATGTAAAAGAAAAGCTGGTCATCAAATTTAATATTAATTTTATAAACTGTCCCAGAACTGAAACCTAGGGAAAATGTAACCATTACACATATTTTTATCTTCTAAAATGACTAAAAAAAGGGAGGGTTTTAAAAATATTTGTTTATAAATTGTTGTTTTGTGTCCAATAAAAGGGGAGGTTTTAATTATTACATAATATTCAGGTTGCAATACGGAATCCCCACATTTTCTTGGTTGCTAGTACAAATATAAGAAATTTGACATTTTATTACATAATATAAAAATATACATATTACGGTTTTTTATGTAGTCTTAAATATCTTGCAAATACTGACAGTCATTTGTGATAATGCATCTGATTTGAAGTTTTGCTTTATTCGCTGTGTAAGTTGTATGCATTATTTTGGTTATTTCTCAGCTTATGGCAGAATTCAATTCGCTAATGATTTGAGGCCTTTGTTGGTAAGATGGACTCAATGAAAAAAATCAGTTGTGGCCAATTCGGTTTGATCATTTGTAAGAAAATCAAGCAGGCAAGAAATAGTTATCTGAAAACAACTATTGATGGACAGTGGTGTGTTGAAACCACACTTCAAAATTCCCAATGCTGAACCGGAATGCAGCCTGAATTTGCTTTAGTTTAAAATTCTCAACCAGTATGGCTTTTCGTTTCTGGACATCATGATGATTAAGCGTGAAATGTAAACAAAATGCTCTCTGCATAGTAATTATAGATTAATTATTTCATTATAAATGATTAAACATTATATGCACTGAGTCCAAATCATGTTGGGGACTAAAACAGGAAGGCATATGCTAGTGTAACCAGTCAACTAATGCTAGAGCGATAACTGTTTGAAATAACCATTTTACTGCTGCACCCTGAACAAAAGTACATAGTCACTCTAGCTCGCCATCATCATTTAGAGTTATAACTTACTGTAACTAGTGTATAATTTGTCGGGTTGGTAATATTGTGTGCTGTGTAAACAGACCATTATAAGGCTGACATAAAAACTTAATATATAGATAGATTTATGAGATGGTGAACTGTTTTGGATATTGGTGTGAGAGAGACAGAGATATAGTTTAGGCTTGTAACTACGAGTACTGTTCCTTGTGTGCGCAGGACTGTTCTGCGCAGTTCATTGTTTAATAAATTGTGGTACAGTAATGAACCTGTTTGTCAAGTATAGTTTAAACAAGTATCTTGTTAAATTTGTTTTGTAATTTCGGAGATTACTTTATATTGTTTTAAATGGAAAAAGTATTCACATAATCTAAGTATTATTACTGTTATTTACAATTGATATTTATATATATTCATTAGGAATTATTGGTTTTTGTAATAATAAGGTACTAGCTAAATTAAAAACATGATTGTATAAATTATAAAAAGAACTATTATAAAATGGAAATTTTCATTTGATGCAATTAATTATAAAATGTAATGGCATACATTTATGTTGTTTATGAGTGTTTTTAAAACAGTACTGAGCAGTGATACTTAAAACAATTTATAATTTTTGAAACACGTAGCTACTGTATACAAAATATTATTATGATTGCAATGCTAAAAATCCAGTTAAAATTCATTGTTACATTTTTACTGTCTTCATCTAGATTTTTTGTGAAATGACGATAGCTACACTAATTACATTGTTTAAAAAAACATTTTACTCACTCTTTTACATTTTGAAAAAATTTAGTAGAATTCTGTCGAGCAATTTTTATAGTATCCATATTTAAAATTGATTTGCTCGATTATTTGTAGCGTCACTAAGGTGACCATTTTTATTGTGAGATGTATTTTTGAGTTTAGCGTCCGGTTTAATTAAAAATAATTGTTGGAAATACAGTAAACTCTTTTACATCTGGCCTAAATGTTTATAGAGTAGACTACATCATTATAAAATCCAGATATAAGCTAGCACAATTTAAATTCAGTAGACTCTCTTTAGTTCAGACTGGATTGGTTTGACCTCCAGTGGATTAGCCAGCTACCTGAGTACGAGTCATATGCTCAACTGAGTCATTGCCATGCCAGCGACATACCACTTGTTCCTTTTTACAAAAAAACTTACTTGTGGTTATTTGATGTAAGTACTGATATTCTAAACTCTACTTGCAGACGCAGTATTTGTTTGAAATATAAAATAACTACTTCCTCAGATATTCTTACTGTGACTTTTTAAAAGTAAGTAAAGGTTATATTAAGGCTTAAACCAATATCGTGCAGGTTATGCAGTGTTCCATTACTGAAAAGTTTCACTATATATACAGTTTAATGAAACACAGCATCTTATACAGTGGTAACAAATTGTAACTTTTCACAAAATTTTTTCAATATTTTTTCCATACATTCTACATAGATGATTCATTATGTGTGGTATAAAATTATTAATTGAAGATTTCTTTAAATCGTGACTAGATAACAGATTTATATGGGTATACTGTATAAAAACACAATTTCTACCACATTAAGAAGAAGGATGTAACAAGAGAATCCATTAAAATTAGCTGCATATGTATTCTACTAAATCAATCCTATTAGTAGGTTAGATTCAATCTGTTGTCAGTAGATTATTCTAATCGATTACTCGTTATGGAAACTAAGAACATGGCAATATATTTGGAGATATTAGTTTAATATTAAATACTGTCGTTTGTTCTGTGATTTAGAGTAATTACTTTGTATAGCGTACATTCATTTCATGTCTTACACATTGCTTTTAACAATATATAATTTACAACTTCTACATGTATGTTTTGTGTAGCATATAACAACTTATGTAAATTATATTTATAAATAATCTATGTAAATTCTATTTATAATCTTATTAACTGCAAAAATTTGATTATCTTTAAATTTCAGAATCATGTAATATTGTAACCAGTTTAGTGTTGCCAACTTTTAAGTTTCAATGTTCAGTCATTTCAAGTGTTCTGTAATGTTTTACAACCAATAGAATGTAACATTCTTTTTACATATTTTTAATTTTTGAGTATTTCATGTAGTACAAAAGAAGTATCGCGGACGACAAAGCCAAAATTTTTAACGGATTTGTGAAATTTTAGGTTTTGTTGGCAACAGAGTGTTTAAGGTAAATTTGTATTGAAAGAAAAATTCCCTCAACATTAACTTGAAGAGATAATGATCAGATTTTTACATAACATCAATTTTTGTTGACTTTTCGTGGCTGTGATCTGCTATTCCATAACATTATCAAGCTATAATGATGATTGGTAAGTTTGTTAACTTTTCTGATTAAATAGACCGTTAGACTTAATTAAAATGGTAAGGCCATGTAATGATAACAGCAACTAAATTTGTACTTCTTATCTCGATACGTATCCATAAAGAATAAAATCTTTCTGTGTCACATTAAATTTTGAGAAGGTTAGAGATTAACAATAATAAAATAATTTTGTCATAACCTGTTAGTTTGCTGTTGTACTACAATATGCAATCAGTTTTTGTCGGATACAAAATCACATCATAACTTTGAAATGCCGATCGCTGATGGTGAAATGAGCAATTATCGCAAGGTGTTTTATGTATTATAAATTAATTTGCATAATTATACTCAGTTGTAAAATTAGATTTTTAGTGTAGCACAAGTTTTCTTGAAAAGTAAATTCTTGTTTATTATCAGTCAACATTTTTTATTGCAGTTTTTAACTGCATTTTTTTTCAGTTGTAAAATGTTTACGGTGTTTGCAAGAAGCAGCATTGTGCTAAATAATGTTTCAAATTTCATGTTAGGCCAAATACAGAATAGATGCTTCTTTTATGTGAAGTACGTTTTTGTCTCATTACGTTCAGATTTTTGAAAATCCGTAACACACATTGTGTAAGCCTAGTTAGCTGAAGAGTTTTTATGTTCCATAGTTTCTTAAAAAAACTGTTTATTATTTTTGTAGCATTTATAGATGTTCTGTTTAATTTTAGATTAAATACGTTAGTGATGTTTAATATCAAACATCACGTTAGTGATTTTATCGTGCTACGACAAAGAATCAAGAGTTTACCGATTATTTTCAAATGTGTATATATCTGTAAATTTGATTTCCTTTTACAATATTTATTTTAAATGTGTATTACAAAATAGCAGTTGGCTTATTCGCACTGAATATTTATACACTATCAGCTGTGATAACAGTTAAGAATTGAGATTCTTTGCTATTAATTTTTCTAATAGGTTAGAGTCAACGTGTTATCTGCCATAATGGTTGATCATACAACACAAGCAGTATCTACATAATTTTGTAGTAAAAATAGAAATAGAAATAAACATAACCGTATACCTTTGGTAATTATAAAGGAAAAATTATCAGTTTGGAAAAAAAATAAGTTTTTTAGGTTAAAATTTAGGAAATTTTTGTAATGTTAAGCATTATAAGTTGTTAGCCAAAACAACAACTGTTTCTTTGTTACGGTACTTTTAAGGTTATATTAATTTTTTTGATTGTTTATAACAGTCATTTACACCTTTGTGCAACGTTGACCCATGAAAAGGGCACAGGTTACCTTTAGAATATTGTTTATATCCTAACAAGCAACTGAGGGGTTAAGAAAAGAGAATCTATAATGTTCATAACTTCACCTATAATAACTAATAATTGAAATTTGTAATCAATGCACTGTTTTTTAATCTTCACTTTGTCAAGTATAAATTAAAGTATAGTGACCTTGAGAGTTTGATGGCCTAGCCTATTTCCAATTACAGGTCCTCTGAGTCGAAAAAGTTGTTTTACATTGATACCTGTCTGTCTGTGCATATTGCTAGAAATTAAATCTGTCAAATTTCAATGAAATTTAGTATTTAAGTCTTATTTACCCGTATGTTGGGATCGTTTTTATTATTTTTTTAAAAATAATTTTTCACTCTTGTTAAAAATTTGATTTTCTGAAATTATTTTTATCAAATTTTCCTGGATTATAATATTAAGTGGGTATATATTTCCTCTAAAAAAAATCTGGTTTGGGATTTAGGGGTTTGGTTCTGGAAAATTACCTAATTTATCAAAATCGGTTGATTAGTTTATGTTAAAATTTTGGTCGTATATGAAGATACGAAACTGATATCAGTGTAACAGATTTGAAATAAAAGAATTACGGTTTAAGAGTAAATTGGGAAAAAGTCAAAATTTTTGTTTATACAGTTTGAAACAAAATTACGTTTGTTTCAAATTTAGTTCACTGAGTTTAGTTAGGAATTTTCACAAGTATTTAAAATTTGAGCAAAAGCCGATGAACTGATTTTGGGAAATTGGTCTGATTTTCTGTTTTTTTTCGTTGATAGCTTTTGAATAAGATTTTTTGGAAAAATAATTGAACATTTAATATTGTTGCCATGTTAATGCAAATAGTTTCAGACATTATGCATAAATTAGTCATGATACAATAATCAGGTTTAGTTAAATTTAGCAAGTTTTTACACAAAATTGTGCAAATATGTTTGGCAATTAAAGTATTGCACTTGTTTTAAAAAAATATAAATAATTTAATCTTAGATTGTGAAACATAAACCAAACTTGATATCATATGTGCAATAAATGTACTGTATCTAGTGTACCAGGATCAGTAAAATTTGTAGAATTAATCAATTATAACAATTCAGATCAAATTGTTATAATTCATAATTTGTTGCATAATTTATGCTGTACTGCATTTGTTGTTTTGTCTGCACACTCATTGGTGTTTCTGTGATTTACTGTATTGGGGTCTGTTATGTTTATGTAATTAAGATTGTATATATAGATCTATGCAAATATGAAAATAAAACATAGTTTTATAAATAAGCTGTTTTTTTATTTTACTATGATACTTGTTGACCTAATGATTTTATCTATACTTACAGTCACTGAAAATCAGGTTCACTAAAAATTGATTTTGCTAATTGGTTGGATTTCAGTAATACAGTATGTTTATCTTACATATGAGGTGTGACTAGAAAATAACTGAACTGAATTTTTAAAACTTTATTTAATATCGTTTACGTTGGAAATCTTATCACCTTCAATATACACTCTTCGATTCATACACCGCTCTATACAAATTTCCTATTGTTGGAAACAAATCTGCATATCATCTTCTGATAATGGTCATCATCATTTCTGTCATTTTTTTCTTCACTGCATCTACAGACTCAAAACGTGTTCCTTTCAACGCACTCTTGATATTAGCAAACAAAAAAAGTCGCATGGAGCAAGATCAGGCGATTGGGTGGATGCTCCAACACAGGAATTCAATGCTTTGCCAATAACATCTTGATTGACAGTGCTTTGTGCATTGTTTTGATGAAGGATCCATGAACAATTTTTTTACATGTCAGGTGTTTTTCTTTGCTCGTGTTCACGAAGAGTGGTAGAAACCTCTTTGTAGCAAGTTTGGTTAATGGATTGACCTTCAGGCACCTATTCAATGTAAACAATCGCTCAGATATCAAAAAACACGTCATGACTTTGAATTTTGATTTGCTCATCCATGATTTTTTTCTGTCATGATTTGTGTAGGGCTTTTCCAGTGTATGGATTGGTAGGGTCATACGTGAAAAACCAAGATTCATCACATGTTATTTACCTTCTCTAAAAAGGTAGGGTCAGTTTCAATGTTTTTTAAAATGTCAGCAAAGATGATCATTCGAGCTTCCTTTTGATCAGCAATGAGGTTTCTCTGTACCAACTTTGAACACACTTTGTTTATGTTGAAATTGTCATGTAAAATTTACCGAACAGTTTTTTTGTCAATGTTCATTAACTCACTAACTGCTCTTATACTCAAAAGACGATTTTCTTTAATAATTTACCGACTTTTTCAATGTTTTCAACAGTTCTTGCAGTTCTAGGCCGACCAGACGGTCATCTGTAACGTCTTCTTCCCTTCTTCAAATCTTTTAACCCGCTTAAAAACTCGAGTTCTTGATAAACATTCGTCACCATACACTTTTTGCAACAAATTGAATATTTCTGTGGCAAATTTTCCGAGTTAAATGAGAAATTTCACATTAATACGTTGCTCCACACTAGCGCTAAACATTTTTCCAACATGGTACTGTTCAAACGACTGCTCTGAGCAAACTAGATATTGTGCAATCATCAAAATAGCGGTGTAAGTAGAGGGAGCATTCAAGGTCAATTGTGTAGAATAATTTTCACGGATGTACGAAAATCAGTCCAGTTATTTTCTAGCCACACCATGTATTTTCGAAAATATGATTTAATATAATAATCAGCTTTATTATAGTATTATAAGATACTATGGTCTAAACAATAACCAAGGACAAGAAGCAACGGTTCCAAGGCAAAGTCAAATCCAAGCGAACGATCCAAATCTCTGATGAAGAAAGAAAAGCAAGATCACAACGAATGAAGCAATACTGGGCTACGAGGAAGGCACAGAACATTCAAAAATGATTGATTTAGTCTACCCCAAAGTTGGGTGAAACAAATAGAGATAATAATCATCATTTAAATCAGCATTTAAATTAGCATTTTAAGCTTTCAAATTACATTGCAAATTAACCATGAGTGCTGTCAGGTTTACTTTAAATAGAATTTTAAAATGCTAATTTATACAGATGATTTTTTTTTTTTTTTTTTAAGGTGAAAAGCACATTGAGGCTATTATCGCCTCTGTAAATGTAAGTGTAAGTGTAAAGTGTTAAAGTCTTAAGTGTGTGTGTTAAACTCGGGTACCGCGAGGGACGTCTAAATCCTCTCAATAGGTGCAGCTAGTCTGCATTCTCCTGCGGTTGCAGATATGAACAATGATTGTGATAGTGAAACTGGATTTTCAAATAAGCGATAAATAAAATACACCTTACTTCTGACTGAGATTTGTTTTTATACTTATTCTTAAACATTATTATTATTTTCTTAATTATATTTTTAGAATAATGACTTAAATTATGAATATTCATAGTTGACCAAAATAGTTGAACATACGAGGGTCGTTCAGAAAGTAAAGAACTAGACTTTTTTATTGAAATAATGAAATAAAACTTATTTCACAATATATTTGATAGCTGAGCAATTTCTCTACATAGTGGCCGTTTAAATTCAAACATATTCCACATTGTTCAACAGCTGTTCTCTGCCTTCTGTATACTCAGTTGCTGCTAAGTTATTGAACCACTAACGCTCTCTTTCCACAGTGGTCCATAACGTCACTTTCATAATGCTTTCCGTCCAACAAAATCCTGCATTTTAGTAAAAGATGGCAATCACTCGGGGCCAAGTTTGGGCTGTAAATAGATGTTCAAAAACTCCCCGTTTACTGCTGAAGCAAGTTCATTGTCAATGCAGCATCATGTTGACATGTGTTATCATGAAGAAGCACAAAGTGATTGATAATAAATCTACATCGTTTGTTTTGAATGATGCGGTGTACTTGGTGAAGGGTCTGCTGAATTTATGGTCTCCTTTCTAGGCATGTTGTCGATGAGCAGGTCACCCTTTCTCTCCTAAAACATAATAGCCATAACCTTCTTTGTTAGAATTTGTTTGGTTTTTTTTTGGTTTTGATGGGGACGAAGAATGATACCATTCTATTGACTGGTATCCATGTTAACATAAACTTTAGTTATCTGTCTATATATTTTTATAAGGCAGACTTTTTTGCATTCAAAAAGTATATTACACTACAAACCTCACATGTGGTGGGATCGTAACTTTGTCACACATTTTAAAGTTGTACAAATTAACAGTAAATGTTACCGTTACTTGTGAAGGTCAATGAAACAACTGCAGCAGCAATAGGGGATCTGAGTAGCTTGTCAGATCAAAATGTTCTTTACTTTCCAAGAACATGACCTTTGTATTTTAAGAAAGAATCCATCCTCAAGTGGATTTTGTGGGAAAATAATTTAATTTTAGAAATTTGTTCAACGTCTTTGCCTAATTATTTTTATACTATTGTATTTTGATTAAAAAAAATTATGAAGCTTAATATATTTGAGAAACTTAAACCTGTTTTTAAATTTGGTATATTGGTTACTTTTTTCAATTTCCTTTCCTCTATTTTTCATTTCAAAGTCACAGGTTTGGATCTTACAATGATGGCCTATGCAATTATTAACTTTTTTTGTCTGTAGCTTCTGAACCATACTTCTGTTATGGCCTAATAAACTGTTTCCTTTGTGTGAAGATTACAGAAAGCCAAAGTAACATTGTGCATAGGCGAGGTTCTATTAGCTGTCCTAAAAACATTTTCTTCTCCAGCATATTGCCAAGTCTAATTAATTATTCACCCCGCTAGATATAGTAGAGAAATCAGGAATGGTTTATAATATATAAACTATACGAAATTGTTACATTATATCATAACATTCTTTCATATCAGTTTGAACTGGTTAAATTGTTTTTACTACAACTAAATATATACTTCCGTAGTACTTTACACGTCATAGTTTATTATTTAACACAGACAATTCCAATAAACAAATCTATCATATAGTGACTGTAATATCTGTATTATATAAGGTTTCATTATGCTAGGTCCAATGGTTTTGTCGGGGATGTGTAATAGCTTAGAGATTTATTAACTTAAGAGAATCGTTTTTCCTTCGATGGTACCGTGTTATAAGTTAGAGATCGACCTGTGTAATAAGATAGAGGTTCCGTACTGTGTATTAACTTAGAGACTACAGTTCCGTCAAGTGTGTTGCACCATGTGTATATCTTGCCGACGCTGCTGCTTGCAGGCGTTTAAGTATCTCTACAGTTTACAGTTGAATATATTGTCAATACTATTGTCGATAACATATCTAAATGTTTATTTTTGACAATTACCTGTATAGAAAAATAGAAATATTGGCGTTTTTAAAAAAAAAAAAACAACATACGTTTATATGAATTCATTAATTTAGGGCTGTTTTCTTAATTCAATTCGGATATGGTTTGAATAAATGTTATGCTTCAAACAATATTTTTATACTATTATTACTATTACTATTACATATGTAAATTAGTATACATTTACAGCATTGCACATAAGCCTTTAAGAACAAAACCTATCAAAATGAACTTTATATTTAAATAATATATCTTTCTTTAACTAAGCGAATTCTACTTGTTAGATAAAAGATACTGAAGCACCTGCAAGCAGCGGCGTCGGCAACATATACATACGGTGTAACACACTTGACAGAACTGTAGTGTTAATACACAGTACAGAACCTCTATCTTATTACACAGGTCGATCTCTAACATATAACACGATACTGACAAAAGAAAAACGAATCTCTAAGTTAATATATCTCTACGCTATTACACCTTCCCGGTTTTGTCCTCTAGTGTATATGTGCTGTTTTTGTTCAGCACAATCCAGACTGTAGGATTAACACGATTGTGAAAACTTTTCTCTAGTGCCTATTCTCTCCTCTTATCATTAGTAAGGGCTGTTTTAAAATCTCTCTCATAAGAATGAATTAATTCTTCGCATACAACAGTTCTTTTACTACTCAAAACACATTACTTTGGACGAGGATGCAATTCTTTTCAAGAAACTTTAAACTAGTGGTTGGACAACTATATTGGTTTTAGAGCTTCTTTGTACTAACTTTCAATTTTCAATGAAAATTGGCTAAAACATAAATGTATATAAATGAGAAGCATTGTTAATACTTTACAAATATATTTATTTAAAAAAATTGTACATAATCGATACACTACTAAATAAGTTCCCCACAAGAGGATATCACAACTTTATCTGTTGGCAGGCCAGCTTTGGTACCACATTTCTGAAACAATACAAAAAAGTATATTATTGCAACATAGCCACCAGACCACATATTTAAGTAATTAGGATTATGACCTATTTCTTATGTCTAATAGTCTTTTAACTC
Organism: Callitettix versicolor; assembly: GCA_022606455.1. Classification (NCBI taxonomy): domain Eukaryota; kingdom Metazoa; phylum Arthropoda; class Insecta; order Hemiptera; family Cercopidae; genus Callitettix; species Callitettix versicolor. The sequence goes on along the minus strand of CM040185.1, from coordinate 14,095,527 downwards.
ACCTCATAAAGGCTATCATGGTTTTGAAACTTTACTATTTCATCTTCAGGCCATAGTACAAATGGTCAAATTCCTCTGACAAGGTCGTCAAAAAGTGAACAAAACATTAAAAACATACAATATTAAACACAATTACACATTTTTTATTAATCATATCTGGTTTATATCTAGATTTGAGATTTATCATTTGTACTACGGCCTAACGGTGGGAGCCTTTATGAGGTGAGTTATAGGACAGAAGAAAATAGATCATAATCCTAATTATACAAAATAAGTTATTTACAAAGTAAGTTTATAAAGTTAGTTTTGTTTTTATTTATGGCTGCTGAAGTGCTGCGATTGCAATTTGGCTCCATGTACAGTAGTCGATCTAAGCCAAGGAGAAGATAACGCCATTCTGACTTTGCTGTTTGTTGATTACACTTTGTAATGCTTGTTTAGAACGGTGAAAATTCCTCTCCTTGTGAGCTTAGATCAGCAATTTGTTTTCTGAATGTGAAGAACATTAAAACCAGTCGACATTCATCGACAGATCTGCCAGAAAATGTGATAAGTGATTTAATGGTAAGGAGATGGGTCAGACAGTTCAAAGAAGGATGTGATCATGTGCACAATAATGAAGTGGATTCCCATCTTTCATTAGTGCTTAATTGGTTCATGCAGTAGATAAAATGATTAGGAAAAACCGTATACAATTCCTGCCTTTTCGCAAAGTCGTAGATCACTTGTTCATGGGGAATTCTGTAAAAATGTGTTATAAAAATCATTGTGCTTGTTGAGTTCTGAAATACCCAGTTCATAAACTGCCATAAAAAAAAGAAAAATTGGTTTAATTTATCAAAATTAGTACATCAGGCTTTGCTAAAATATTGGTAATACAGTATGTAAAATACACAACTTGAATACCAGATAAAACAACAATGTATCAAATTTAATACAAGAAATTTATTTTTCAGGGGTAAAGAAACCCTGACAACTACAATTATTTATCAAAGTATTTATTTCTTTTACTTAAATGTGTTACACTAAGCTGAGTGTGAATCTTTGTTTATGACCAAAAAAACTGATTTGTGAGCTGAATTTTGTGTAATGATTTTGAACCATTTTATGATTTTTTCATACTGTTAATTTTTTTTTTAAAGAACTGTGATTGAAGGGTTTACAGTGATTTCAATAATAAAATTTCTTATATCTACTACAATTTTAAATAATACTACATCACAAAACACAAAACTTTACTTTCTTTAGTTTTTAAAATAAAAAAAAAAATTTTCTTATTTTTTTGAAATTGTCTTTTTTTAAAAATATAACATTACATACTCTTTTCTTACCTCCATTTTTTTTATAACATCCATTCCGCTCATAACGTGGCCAAATACAACATGTTTTCCATCAAGCCTGTAACGTTAAAAAATATTTTGTTATTATATAAACTGTACATCGTTAAAATCCACTACACACGCAAGGATATGGAATGAATGATTGACACATCAAATTCACTATTTATTTTTACACACAAGATTAGAATATTATGCATTGACAAATTATACATATTCATGGCACACTGTCACTGATGGAAGTGAATTTCTAAAATGATTTGTTTACATTATAATTTTATTTAAACATTGTAATCAAAATTAAAATTGTATAAATTAGGATTTACAATTTTCAAATTAAATTGAAAATATGAAAAATTAAATGAATATTGATTACCTTTACAAATACACTACCCCCACGCACAGTTATATGAAAAATATAACATTTTAAAGATCCTTCAAAAAGTGATTTAGAAGTTAGGTTCAGGCTCATTTCAAGGTCTTGGTTCTTGGTCTTTCAATGATGGCCACTCTAACAGTTCATACAGAAATTTTCTAATAAGGCAGAAGCTCACAGCTGATTCACTAATTTTTAACACAAAATTATTAACTTCAAATTTTATAACTGTCATGCCTTTCTTTCCATCAGCTTTGTTCAAATTTTATTCTACATACTTAAAAACCGCCTGTTTCATTCATTTAACATTCAACACTTAAATTAATTTATGACAAAATCACCTAAACTAAACAGATAATAAATTACTATAAAATCAGGATTAGCAATGGAAAAAAACTATCCCCAAATATTTATCATGCATGTACTTATTTTAGCCGTGCACAAAACTTACCAGTCCGTACGAGTAGTTGATATAAAAAACTGTGAGCCGTTACTGTTGGGCCCAGAATTAGCCATTGACAAAATTCCCGGACCTGTGTGCTTTAGAGTGAAGTTTTCATCCTCAAATTTTTTGCCATATATTGACCTACCGCCAGTGCCATTGTGATTTGTAAAATCTCCGCCTTGACACATCTGTGGAATATCTGTTAAGGAAATGTTTTATGCCTTCAGCAGGATTTGTTTCGTTTAACTTAATGTTATAAAATGGTGTTTTAACACACTTTTAACCTAACATTTTTGCACTTGAAACAAAATTTAAGAAATAGTAACATTGTTACTATTTAAAAACATAGCAAACAGTAACAATGTGACTGTAACTTATAAATAATCATAAGTATCTTATGGTAGTTATTTTTATAATAATAATAAATAATAAAATGTTAACACTGTGTTTTGTATCTTTTTATGATATAAAACTAGACAATGTCAAAAAGAAGACATTATCAGTAAAATTTGCACCTGGATAATTTTCCACTTCAGCTCCCAAATCAATAAAATAATATTGGTAAATAGAGAATTCATTTTTTGATGCTTCAATTTTCTATTTGTGAGAGCCGCAATATGAAACTAAGTGTTGCGATTAAAAAGACTCACTACTCGTATCAGTAGATCACATCCTATACGATGATAAAACAAAATAAACGGTAAACAATTTCTTTAAAAAATGAATGATTTGTTGTACAATCAAAAATGTGCACCTTTAATTTAATACTGTAAGCCATACTATTGAAGACAACAACTAGTTGCTCTTCAAACTCCTGGAATACCTAACATTCTAGAATCAAACAATATTCCCTGCAGAGAAAAAAAATTGGTTTATTCCAAATTTTTTTCTGGCGAAAAACCGATGTTGTTATCATCACCGATACTCAAAAAAAATTATAAAGCAACGAATAAAATTAACAAAAATTTAACTTTAATAAGAAAACAAACTATAATAAGAAAAACAAATGAATAAAACAAAACAAAATAACAGTTATAAATATATGACTAAAACAAGTTAACAATAATATATCTAAAAACAACAACAAACACACAAATTATTGTAGGGCTGTAAATTGGCCCTACAACAATAACAAGAAAAATAAAATATAAACGTACCTAAAGCTAAATAACAAAATAAAAACAACTTATAAATTAAATTAATAAAACAGCAAATATAAACAATCTTTTCAGGGCTGTAAAGGGGCCCTTGGTTTATTCCAAACGTACCCATTAAGATCCATTTTCATATTTAAGATAATAAGAAAATTCTGTAAAAAGGATACAAAATCTGGAATTATCCTGTGAAAGATGCTTCCTTGATATCCGTAACCCTTTTCATGTGTGCACAAACACCTAAAGTTCTCAGCTGTTTTCGGTACAACGTCAGGACGCAACATGATGGTTATCCTCCCTATACTCACTTTGCCAATATTTATATCCAAATACACCTGAGGGTTCTTAGACTTCTTTGTTTTGCCATCTGTTTCTTCTTCCTAACGAAAAGAAAAAAGTAAATTAAAGACCACATAGAATGTGGAGCAATCAAATGTCAGTTTAAGGCATCTCATTTTCAACAGTTTTTGTATAAAATTTAAACTTAGAAGCAATTTCGGGAAATATTAGTTTTTTTTCTTTTTGAAGTTTAATAAAAGACGTATCAAATGCTGAAAGTTTGTGTTTTGATGCAATTACTCTTTACAAAATGATAGCCAGTGAATAATGTAAGAGATTCCAGAAGGATGTTGAGGATGGTTAAACAATTACAAATATTCAACAAACTTTCATCAAATCTAAAGAATCTTATCTATTCAAATGTTTGTTCTTAAACTATATATTCCCACTTTTTCTTTAAACTTTTACCAGTAACATTTTTCGAAACTACACCTGTTTGATATTTTGTAAGCTTTTATGTGAGTGTTACACGCAATACTTTTATATATATTATTTTTGCCCCACCACCCTTAAACAATAATTTTAATACAGTAAATATCTATGTATTGTCCTAAAATTCGTAATTTTAATCTTTTCAAATACTGTATTTTTCTAAATTAAAAGGTTTTTAAACTGTTCACTGCACCCTTGAATGTTATAAATTATTCTGCGTAGGTAATTATTTTAGGATCGTAGAAATCTTTATTTCTTTTAATGGAGCCTCTTTGAAGCCTAACAGTAAATCAGAGTATTATGAAGCTTTGGTAGTTTTGTTTAGAGTCAAGCAAAATTTTAAAATAAACTAGGCCTACTAACAACAATTTATTTTTGAAATAATAGAGTGACCAATCGTTCCAGGTAACAGCATTTGAACACCGAAAAAATCCTGTTTATTCGGGATTTATTTTAAGCAACAGCTAAAACTGTTACTGTGTGCCATAGCGGTCAATCAAAAAAAGTAACTACATAACAATGGCACGGTTTTCTAGAATAATTTTTATAATAGTTTATTCATTACAGAAAAATGAATTTCATAGTTTGTGAGACAATTTGAACTGCATACTTCAGAAAAATGCATATAATTGATGTTGTGATTATTTATAACAATTTAATTGTGATATAAGTCGATAGAAATTAGGGTCTTTACTATACTATTATAAATTTAATACTTACAGTTTCCGTTGGTTTAATTGTTGAACCATCCTCATTTGTCAGAGTTTCACCAGCATGTTCTTGAAGCCAAGTATCTTCTGACCACACCGGACGGGATGATCCTTCTTTTATCCTCTGCGGCTTGGCAAGGTTTACCCGTATCGTCCGTCCAAATAACTCACAATCATTCTACAGAAATTTAAAGAAACTCGTATTAAACTTTATAATGAATACAACAAAAAATATTTGACAAGCAACTCAAAATATTTCAAAAAAATTATTCATTTTTTATTTATTTTTTTTAATTTGATAAAATTAGTGAAAATGAACGCAACTACCCCAGTGTGATTTTAAGCTGATATCTTGGCATATCCTATTTATAACAGTTGTTTATATAATATGTTTTAAATCAACCTAAATTCTGGCCAGTATGATTTTAAATTTTGTAACATGCTAGGACTGCATTCATATTTCTTTTTAAAAATATTTTCTAATGATGACTGATTATACCTTAAAGATTTTATTATGTTTGTCTTTAATGTTTATCTATAGTTCAGTTTGTGGATAACAAAAGTGAACTATAAGCTACTTTGAAATGTCACATAATTAGATTTTTATATGGATTCCCAAATCATGGTAAACACACAAATTATGTAATAAATAATACATTTTTTTGTAAAAAGCAGTATAGACCTAGGTCTATAACGAATAGCTGTAGACAGAATAGTTGTTCAGGGTAGTTGTAATGAATTTAAAATGTGGTAATTTAAAAATGTATGGCTCACCATGTTATCGATCGCAGCTGCAGCATCTTCTGCTAATTCAAATTCAACAAAAGCAAAACCTCTGTGTTTCTCTGTTTCATAATCTAGAGGAATCTGTACATCTACCACATCGCCAAAAGGAATGAACGCAGCATGTAGGACTTTTTCATCCACTTCCTCAGCTAAACCACCTTAAATAATTAACAAAAAGTATTTAAATAGCTACATTTTTTAAATAATTACATTATTTTTATTCTTTACAAGTTTCTTGTTTAGTTCTTCAATTTTTTCTTGGTCTCTATAAAGGTACATTTCACATAGAACAGGGTATGTGGGTACCAGTTCTTACTAGTTACTAAAAGTATTTATAAATAAAACCACTATATAATATACAGCAAAATATATGTACACAATCAATTTTAGATGCCTTATAAAACTTTTATTATCATACAATTAATTTTACTTAGAAAAAACATACTTTTAGAGCCAAATATAAGACACGGTGTTATCAACTATTAATTATAAGATGTGCTTACTTTTACAGCAGGAGCACAAAGACTGTAAGCTAAGGCATTTGTTAGCTTACATATTTTCTTACGAGATGATTATTCTCCTAGTAGGGAATATCTTATCACATAGGCCTACTAACGCTTTATCATTTTTTATCATATGTGAAAATTTTTATAATGTTTTATCATTCGGTTCAGTCACAGTATACCATGAAGCAGTATAACATAAAATTGTGGGTTTTAAAATCTTTGTAACAATAATTATGATACAAGAAATCTGTTATCATAGTAGTATATGTACTAAACATGATAATATAAAAAAAGCATGATTCATGACTTCAATGAATTGCAGGGTAGTATAGTTACAGATTTTGTGGATGAGAGTCCACAATTTTGATTTGGTTTTGTCAATATTTATGCAATATAATTTTTTTTAATTAGAGATTATTTTTATTACATACTTTATTATTATTCAATTAAGAGATATTCATCTATGGAAAATTAAATTTCTTATAAGTTATGATTTTATGAAAATTTTAACAGAACTGTATAGTTAAGTCATTGCTGTTTACAATGTATATAAGGAGAACGCTAGATATACTATGCCAAGTGTGATATCATTGATGTGTCACCCAGTAATGTTCATATTCATATTCAATACACAATGTTAGTTAGGTTTTTACACAACTTTGTAAAAAAAAGAAAAGTTTCTATTGTTACAATTTTTAATAACATGCATTTAATTAATCGTTTTTGCAATGAAAAACACATGATCTACTTTTGCACAGTAGCAATTTTGAGGTTATGCCGGTAACTTTTATTTTCCATTTTTTCACACTTCCTGTAGTTTCTGAACTTTTATAGTTTATATTATTACTTATGGCTATATAATAAACAGTTTTGACAAAAAAAAAAACAAGATATATATTGCTGTATTTACCGTTCAGTCTACAACCCAATATGTACTAGTCTAGTTTAGCATTATGATCAATATTCGAAAATTAAATTCTTTTCTTGAAAACTATGTTTTTCAGATAAGGATTTTTTCCAATATATAGGCTCCTAACATTATTACTCTTGAAACCCAAAGCCGTGTTCATTGACAACGCTTACTCGACATTTTAGGTTATAAATGAATCTACCATAACTGAACATGTTAGATTACAATTTTAGCTACTTCAACTATCGTAGCAACCCTAATATATATTAAAGAATTATCACAACACAGTTTTTCATTATCCTTACCAACATATACTGTTCGTTTTTGATTTGTCGTCATTATTTAGTATTTAAACTGCAGCAAAAAACAATAACATAACCTAAAACACAAAATACTTGAAAACAGAATATTGTGTTTATTACTTTCTGTTTCTGTTATTAGATGTTCAGGTTGTATCTCTTTTATCAGTATTCTCTTCTGTTGTTCCCAATATGACAACCTTAAATATCACCAGTTTGGTTTCACAAAATTTTTATTTTATAAAAACGTATGAACAATATACTGTTAAAATTTTACTGTATAATTGTTCACTAAGATTTGTGTAATTATAGAATTTAATTTTCTGGAAAATGCCACTAGTACCATTTGTATTATTACATATGTTATATAAAATATTTGGAAGTATAAACATATTTATTTATAATATATATTTAATATACGAAAGTATATTTATAAATGTGGTAAAGAAATAGCATTTATTGTATTATTAGAGATAATGTATTATATACTTTACTTTCTGCTTTATACTTTTATTAATGTTTTTTACTTTTTTAGTTTATGTATAACAATACGACTCAAAAATATTATATTATGTTAAGATAACTTACAACAGACTTTAATTAATTACATTAGGTCATGGTGGTGGAAATTTTTTCTTTTATCTATGGTAACGATAACGACAATCTTATAGCTCCTGCTGTGTTGTTTTTTGCTATTAAAAATCTATATCCAATAGAATTTTAATTATTTTGTTTTCGTAAACATAATAAATTAATGGTGACATTCTGATTTTGCTTTGTTTTCTTTATTTAAAATCGTAAATCATTTCAAAGGATTCCATTTCATTATTAATCATTTCAGTCTGATGTTTATAAATGTATGCAGATATTATATTGGAGAATTAAATAATCCTACTTCTCCCCATTTTGCATCTTTTGAAGTAAATTTGTGAAGTAAATTAACATCAGGTAAGTAAATTCAAACATTGTAAGGAAGTTTTGCGGAATTTATGAATAAGATCTTTGTTCTATTTAGTAGCTTTTTAATGCCAAAATATATAGGCCTGTTATGTGTGTATGGGTAGACGCAAGTCTCCCTTAACTTGAATAGGTGTTTAGAAGCTGCTAATAATAATTTAGCCTAGGGTGTACACCTCTATATTGATTCCAATCTACTAAAGTTTATTGGAATGTCTTTTGGTAAATATCTAGGTTAGAGTGACCATCGAAATCTGAAAACATTTTTATTTCTTGAAAATCTAATTCGTTTTCATGAATGTAGTTGTGAAAAAAATGTTTGGTGCTACAAAAATTTGTTATAGTGAGTTTTTAAAGACCAAATTTTCCTAAGTTGACAATCAGAAAAAGTTTCTTAATTATTTTAATAGTTTACTATTTGGAAATTATAAGTTAAGCAACATTTTGTATTTATGCTGTATAGATCGTTTTTTTCTAAATATTAATGAATATTTTTTCTTTTAATACATACCTTATTACCCAATTGAAACATATTCACATACGGAAAGTAATTTTTAAAAAAATATTAAACTTTTGCATTACAATTTTAGACTGTCTTTACAGATCTATATTGTGATGTCATCATTGTTTACATTGTTTGGAACATACTAGAATTCCTACTCTTACTACTCATGTGCATTTCATTTACTACACCAACTTACTGCTCCTGTGTGTTGTCACATTTTTAAGGCATTACTTAATACATTCTTAATACTTATTACTTTTTTGTTCATTATTATAGTGAATACATTTTATATAGGTGGTTTTCACCGACCAGCCATGTCTATTAGGTTCTTCACCTAACAACTATGTCAAGTTAGTTCGTCAGTTTTTTTTTTTAATGAAGGTTTTATTATTTTAGCAATCAAAACTATGTTACCTACTTTTGTGTGGTAGAAATTACCTACTTTTGTGTGGTTATTTGTATTTTTGATTTTTATTGTACCTCCAATACTTTCTGTGCTTTTATATTTTGGATTATTGTTTTTAGGCATGTATTAAAACATTTTAATGAAAAAATCAACCGTAAAATCAAAAACTTTACTGCATATTTAAAAACATTTTCTGTATTGAATACAGGTTGTGTACATATGTACATGTAAAAAAGTTGGCTGAACACGAAAAGGTGAAAAACTCATTGTTTTATATATATATAAAATATATATATATATATATATATATATATATATATATATATATATATATATATATATATATATATATATATATATATATATATATAGATATAGTTTAGTTAGGTTATGTTAGTCTTCATACTTATAAAGAGTATATTAAAAGTACAACAATGAGTAAGGACGTATTCACGCATATAAAATTAATGAGTATTACGTCATTAATTTGCTATTTTTTATATTTACATGCTGCAATTATTGTGTAAACAGAATAAGAAAAATTGGTTTTTATAAAACCATCTTATATTGGTATAATTTTCCACTAAGTAAAAGAACACTCATTGGTGAATGACAAGTGAGTGTCATTAGAGCATGATGTATGAAATACTAATGGCGTGACGATAGTTATTATCCTTTTGGCGGTATTCGAAGTAAGAGAATTTATTTTAATATTGTGTTGGTTATATTTTTAAAAGTTTTTATTTTTTATTATGAAACTAGTAGTTTTGTATTATCATTTTTTATTACTGTTTGCTGTTGTTGTTATTTGAAATTACTTTTTATTTAGACATAAGAAAAATATGCTTAATTTATTTTTCATTTTTATGGGTTTTTTAAAATATAGTAAATGAGTTTTGATTGATTAAAAAAAGATTTTTTTACTCCTTTGTGACAATTCTGATGTTAATATGCTACTCACACTGATAGCTCATACGTCTTTACTCATCAAAGGGTTAACTTAAGTAACATGGTATGAATGGAAATTATATAGTAGTAGATTTCAATTCATTTTTGCTAGTAAATATGCATTTTAACTTGTTTTTACTTTTTTTTTGTAATTTTTGTGCCAAAACGTTTTTATTACATGCCTAATAGTAGTAATAGTATAAAATATAAAAGTATCGAAAATATAGGAAGTTAAACAAGAAAATGAAAATAAAAATGACCTGTATAACCTTAAAATTACTACTCTGTGAAAGTAGACAATGTGTTTTTCTTTGCAGAAAAAATTAAGTAAATGTGTGTTATTAATAATGTTACTCTGCACTTCCAAGCTTTGTGCTAAAGTAGTGATATGTTTTGTTATTAGCTTTACTATTACGTTAACACACATTAACCTGTGGAAGATTCAATTTATTACAGTATCTTATGATTTTAAGCCCTTTTTAACAGAACTATAATGCAATATCCCTGCTGTTGACAAGTTACTATGCTAACATCACCCACCGAGGTACTGTTCATTCTTCTAGTAGTAACGTGGCAGCTGTTATTTTACCCGACAACCTTGTTTTCACCGAACAACTGAGTCGAATTAGGTTAAGGTTTTTTTAAAAGTTTTTTTACAACCAACAACCAAGTTGAATTACGCTCTTAAGTTCTTTTTTTAATAAAAGTTTAAATTCTTATCAGTATTAATAATGTGCATTTAAATAATAATTTTCGTTATGAAAAACATGTCATTTATTTCTGTGAGCTAGTCATTTAGAGATAATATTTGTCCCTTTTATATCATTTTTGTCTAACTTCACATTGTTTCCATGCTTTTTTATTTTGTGTTATTAATATTGGGAATATAATAAAGTATTTTAGTGCAAAATTGACTGAAAATGCCATGAGGCTCGAAAGTGTAGTTTTACCACAGTGAAAACAGTTTTGAGCTCTAAAACTTAAAGATATTATTATGTTTGTGAAACTTTTTTTGTTTGTGGTGATACAATTAATTAAAAAAAAAATATGATGTTAATTATCTTATAAACACTACTCTGGCTAACAGATTTTTGAAGTTTTATAGAATATTCAGTAAACTACACTGTTAAACGTTTCTTTTTTTTTTAAATCCTTTCCAAAAATCATTAAAATGCTTTTCCACTGGAAATTTCTTAGCACATGTCTTGAACTATGAACACTGATGTTGGGCGTTCCTGGTACTACACTTTAAGAGAAAATTATAAATTTTCATTATTTTATACAGAGTTGTTGAATTGTTAACATATAACACAATAAAGCAGGTAGAAACTCTTTTAGTACAGTTACAACAAAAAGAAAGTGAACAACGACTCTAATCTGGATAGTGCTTTTCAAACATTGCATGCCTTTAATTCATGTTGTAAGGGAGGAAAACCGTTGATACCATACTTCTTTTGATATGTTCTACAAAAATCTTGGCCAAGTAGCCTATTTATTTTTATGTATATACAGTGAAACTTCGATTAACTGTCACTCTTTTAACCATCAGTTTATGTTAACAATTACGCACTTTTTATGAAAAGTTAATTACAACAATTAAATATTGTTCTGAAAAATATGTTCAACAACAAAAATGTTATATTTTAGTTCAATTAAAAAACCATACAACACCAAAAGAGTGAGCTGAATTGTTTTCTTCTTACATTAGATAAAACTGTACTTTTGAGCCTCGTGTCAGTTTTGGTCAAAAACATTTTATTTTATACCCGATATAAATAATCCATAATGTAAAAGTACGGAAATAATGAAAGTTAAAAAGAAAAGTGACAACTTCAAAATGACTAGTGCACAAAAGTAGGTATAATGCTTTTTCAGCGTGAAAAAGATTAATTGAATGTTGTTTTTTTTTTACTGACGAATCTAACTAATATAGTTGTTGGGTGAAAAACAACTGGCACAGTTGTGTGTCTACTAATAATGAAACCATTAATAACTTTTTTTAAAAAAAAGTGCTTAAGAACTTAACTAACAAGCTGTTGAGTGAAAACCTGTCTTGATTGTGCGTTAAAATTACTAGTATTGAATAAAAGTTACTAACATTGTAATGACAGTTAAGTTATTAGCATACAAAGCGTGGCCTAGTGGTTGTTAATAGCTTGAAATGGTAACTTATCATAATAAATTTAATCTTTTGCGGGTGAATATCTCTTAATTCAATGATAAAGTATATAATAAAACAAAAAAGATTGTTAAAATCACTGCTTAAGTGTGAAACACGAAAGTGCAGATACCTTAGATTAGGGTTTTAACATTGAAAAAAACTGGCCACGTTAACTAGTTTTCTGACTATAGTGTATGTGTTCTTCAGGCAGTTTATTACTGATAGCTATGTTTCTGTAGAAGCATAAGGGTTCTCTTGATTAAAAACCTGCCAACCCTTAAATTGATTAGACTCTGTATTATGTATAGGAATCAGATTTTAAAATGTTTCTGTTTATGTAGTACAATTTTAATTTTAAATTTGAAACACACTTGTAAACAACTTGACCAAGCACTCTTACAGGCTATAAATAGCTTCAAGGTCAAAGCCAAGGTTGAACTGGAGCCTTATCTCTCAAGTGCACACAGTATAGAACTGTACCCAGATTAATTTTGTACAGATTTGTGTAGATGCAAAATACAGTAGAACCTCTGTTACTGCCAAAAATAAAGGGGGCAGAGGTTGTTTCAGTTATTTGCCGCTATTAATTATTTAAAGAATAAATTAAGGAAATGTCCAGCTTTACCGTAATATTTTAATAAAAAAAAAAATGAATAAAAATTCCTTAAATTAAACTTATTTTAGACTACTCTTCTTAATTTTTTTAATAAATTGCTGTTACTATAAAGTTACTATAAAAAAAAACTGTTATATTTTCTTTTATAATCGTCCCAATTTCTAGCAGAAATATATCACCGTTTCCTATAAGTAGTAAGGGTAAGGCAATCTAAAAAAAAAACTTACTAAAGGAAAAGATAAAAAATAAACACACTCAATAATAGCAAAATCAGTTAGGCCTATCAGTTAGCAATTTAAACCAGGTAGCCTGTATTAAACTATGAATGTAAATAAATAGGCATTGAAGATCTCGTCGCCATTGTTATGGCTTGTTTTTGTCTTTGTCCAGAACGCAGGCGCTCACTGTCACATTTTTTTTTAAGGCGAAAAGCACATTGAGGCAATTACCTCCCTAAATATAAGTGTGAGTGTAAAGTGTTAAAGTCATAAGTGTAAGTGTGTGTTAGACTCGAGTACCACGAGGGACGTCTAATTTCTCTCAATAGGTGCAGCTAGTCTGCACACCCCCCCTGCGGGGACTGTCACATAATGTAGTAAAGACACAGTGTACTCTTTCTATCAATATTTTGTTTCGACAGTTGTTTCGGTTGAAAGTTTTGATATTGTAAAAGTTGAAATATGCATAAATTATTATTTTAAATCATATTTTCAGAAAAATTGACATCAAATTATTTTAGCGTTTTCAGATTTTGTATTAGGCCCTACCTCTGTTTTGAGCAGATTTTGCTGGGTAATCAATTTTGCATCAAAAATTGGCAAAAAACAAAAATTAATTTTGCATCAAGTTCGAATTAAATTTTACCACACTGTGAATACTAGAATGCTAAAACACACATACACACACACACACACACACACACACACACACACACACACACACACACACAATTTTCAAGATCTTGGGTCTGGGTAGTACCATGATGGTCTCTAATAAGTTATTTTGCAGTCTGCAAATATTTGCATAAAATATTTTTATGCAGTAAAACAATTTATAGGAGCTGTTTTTTTCCTGTGCTTAGAATTGTACACAGTTATTCTTCCACACTTCAAAATCCTCTGACTTCTTGTTTAGATGTTAGATATATTTATGTTTGTTTGATACTTGTGCAAAAGACTAAAATTAAAACTAAAACAAAAGACTATAAACTAAGTGGTTATGTAGAGTAGGCTACAATGTTTTATTGGATGCAGCTGAAGATTTTTGTTACTTATTGTTCAGCTGGAGTGGATTGTTGTTTTGTACATTTAGATTTAAAACATTAGTGTCAGTCATATCCAATGCGTTGTATCAATCAATCACTTCTTTGTGAACCACTCCATGTATCACTCATGCATCACATGCTAGAGATGTGTGACCCCACTATTTATTCAGTGTTAAAGAAATTACACTGATAAACAAGTTGTGTTTCATTTTCAATTTCAGTGTGTTGCAGTTAACATTAAATTCAATTGGGTAGGTTATATTTAATGCTGGATGTACACTTCTTATGTAGGCCAGTTATTTTTTTACAATAAGGATAGTTTGAAATTGATTATTATTAATGGTATCTTGCGCATTGTTTTAAAAAAATGTCTGTCTCCATAGGTTTATGTTGCGATACACTTTTATGTAAAGGGTAATTTATTGAATGAAAATTTCTATCTGGAATAAATTGCCGCACTGTGCCCATACCTGTCATTTTTTTTAGAACTTTGAAAGTTTTTTTGAATTTTTTCCCATATTTTATTTTCGCAGTGTGTAAATGTATTTTTTTATTATTAGTAGAACAAATTATGTCTGTTTTATTACAATTTATTAAGGTGTCGTATCAAGCAGTCACAATAACATGCGTATACTGTATTATATGTACTAAAACGATCTCCGGTTTTCAAAAACAAAACAATGACAGAACATATTTTTTAATGTATTAGGTCTGTGTTTAGAAATATCTGTAGTATATCCTGATTTATATATATATATATATATATATATATATAGTGTGCTACTATTCTCAACATATAATACTACAAATGAGTAGAAATGTCTCACAGGAATTTTAGTAATGTCAACAATACATACATGTATATATATATATATATATATATATATATATATATATATATATATATATATATATATATATATATAGTACATTTGGTACACAGTTTAATTACTGTATTTATATACCACTGAAGGGAGAATCATCCCCAGTAATAATCTAGGTATTCAAAAAATTTAAATGGATGATAACTTCTGATTTACAGAAAAATAAATAAGAATTTTAAGATCTGTGCTTGTGCTTTTTTCTATCTTTCCAAAAATGTGAATGAAAAAATTCCAATCAACCGACCTTAATACCCCACTAAGGCTACTCTAATAGGAACGGTTGATGCAAATTAATATTATTTATACCTTTGGGTTAACTGTATATTTTTTAAATAGGTTATTAAACTGAATACCTGAGAAATTGTAGGACGTTATGAACCTACTGTATATAATAAATAGTATGTATGCTAAAACTAACTGGTGATTATTTTATATCTTATACATGCATGCACTTTTTTTTATGATCATGCATGCAATAAACACTGTATTATTATATGCATCGTACAAAGTGATTACTTTATTTCATGGTGCAGATAATCACTTTATTTATTATTGTAAATAATAATAATATTGCATTGCAAATGTGCAATGCATAATTGTACAAAATAAATTTTTTTATGCAATTATTTTTTCAAAAGTCATAGATTAATTGTTAATTTTTATACATTAACTGAATATTTGTGTACTTGTTTTGAAAATATCTGACAACCTATAAAATGTACAGTTAGCATAATAAGACATGCTTCAGATAGTTGAAAACCAATTATTTTCAGATAGTAAAAATTACTAGCATTTGTCACATGTTTAGGCTTAACAAAAAATTGTGCTGTTTTGTTTGTATGATTTATATTTTAAAATGTCTTTGTTTATAGAATTTTTTAACGTGTTTTAATATTTTTCTAAATAAAAATTCCATTTCAGGGCGCTCTATTTATAGTTATATTTTTGACATGACTGTATGTATGGTACGTTGATTGTACTGTAGAAGGGCATTAATATAGGCATTTCTGTTGACCCAGTCTTAATGCAAGGTCAGAGGTGAACTGATTGTCCAAACAGACATATCAGTGCTTATCTCAAAAATTGCTGTGCCAGTTTGCTGATACAAAATTGCATGCAAGAGAATTTCATTTCAGGTTTACACTGTGAGTTGATAATATTTCAGTTTTGTGAACGTGAAAGTTGCACATTTTTTTTAACTAGCATAAGTTATTTTCAAATTGAACCGCATTGCGTATTTTCGTTTCAGTAAGATGAACGTTACATTAAAGTTTGGTACTGAACTGCAAATCAACGATCCGCATGATACGCCAGTACTTATTATCGGGCAGCTCAAGAATTTGATGAAAGTAAAATTTGATACAATCAAAGTAAAACTGGGAACAAGAGTCACCGAAGAGGTAAGTGTTATTTTGGATTGTAACAGTTTGCAGATACTGTTAATGTATATTGCTGCATGCTCTAAGAACTTAACAACCCCAAAATTTATATAGCGTATGGTAGGCCTAATTATAAAAATACCATTAATTGCATTTAAAGTGATTGCATTTGGAATCGCACATTTAATTATTTTCTCAATCAATCTGGTTCAGAAAATAAGTTAATCAGATTTTGGTCATGCATGAACATTTAAAACTCTAGTCAGTGTACAAAATTTGAAATGGAAAAAAATTATGGTTTGGGATTTAAAAAAAAAAACAACTGTTATCAATCATGTCAGATTTGTTTGATAGCCTTGAAAAATATGCCTAGGATATTTTAATATTTCAAGAGTCTATTAAATAAAATTTAAATAAGTATTTGCTTAAACTGGCACAGTATATATCGTGACTCATTTATTTAATCTAGCAAAAAATTAATCAACTTTTATTTCCTTGTGTCACTTTAGATAGCCTAAATACTAAACAAAAAACTTGTCCTACTTGATAATTACTACTGATCTTTACTTGCAAGCATGAACAAATGATATTGAAATAAATTTCTTGTTTAAGTCAAAGTATAGGGTTATAAGAAAATATTGTCTATATCAGAATAGACTAAACTATTTAATATTGTTAATAAGTTCAGTCAAACGGAAAAAAGCGTTGTGGTGAAAACTATTTCATCGGATAAATTTGATCAAACATAGGGATATTTTGATTATTTCAGAGAGCATTTCTTTCACATAAAGAGGTAACCTGATATAAAAATAGAAACCAGTGAGAATCCTTTACAGTTTTAATTCATTCTTATGTGCTGAAATAAAGAAAATTGGTAATAAAATGTTTCAGTCCTTGTGTGTGCCATGTGTCAATCAACTCCTTGCTTTTGCAACATTCTCCAACTTTGTAAAGCATGGATTTTGTGTTGTACACTATTTTAGACTACTAACGGTAGGCCTATCTTACATGCTTTAGTTCCAAGCAATTTGGCTTGAACATCATGTACAGGATAGTTTCAAAGTTTTGTGTTACAGTATATTGTCAATGGATACGTATTTCAGCTTCAGTAAATACAGAGTGTATACCAAAAGTAGTAGGACTGATTTTCTGTAGCGCTGAGCTGTAGAGAGGGGTTTGGCTGGCTGGGAGAGATAGAGGGAATACTTAGCAACAGAGAAACACCAGCCGCAGTCGCCTACCGGCTTTGGTTGAGTATAGACATCGTTTATTGTGAAGCGTGTTTTTTGTCGTTGTTGGTGCACAAAATGAGTCAAAATCTCGAGCAGCGATATTCTATAAATTTGTATGTCAAACGGGAAACCAGCAACCGAGACCCTAAAAGTGGTCAAGTCGGCTTAAGGGGATACTGCAATGAACCGCTCTAGTGTTTTTGAATGGCACAAACTGTTTAAAGATGGTAGGGAACTCGTTGAAAACGACTATCGCACCAGACGGCTGTCAATGGCACAAACCGACGACAATGTGGCCAAAGTGAGAGAACTGCCGAGTGCAAGTGCTAACCTGCTTGCGAGACTGAAAGAATCGCATTCGACCAGCTATCTCCGACAACTGGATGCTGCATCATGACAATGCGCCATACCATGGCACATTGGTGTTTGAGGTTAAGGATTTGTTCCGGACAGGATCTCCTTTTCCTGAAACCCGCCTGGTATGGTAATGGTCTAATTGAGGTTCTGGTTCTTTGGTTATTGCAAAAAAATAAATAAAAAAATGGTTAAACAGTTACTTTACATTTTGTCTTCCGAATGCTTGCAAAAAGCATTTGCCAGTTAAAAAGTAAAACAAATTGATTCTAAAACATTTTACTAGTTAACCTTTTAGTAGTTTTGGAAGTAATGTTTTCAGTGACTTTGTGTACAAAATTTTTTTTTTTATTTTCAGGTATACCAATATGTTTTGTCCAACCTACATCCAACACCAACAGATTCAATAAATTTATATCTGAATTTAGCGACATTGGCAGCACTGCCTTCAAAATGTTCAAGGCATAATGCTCCTTCGAGGCCACATGCTTTGACTAAAATCGTAAAATCTATTGCGACAGGCGGTGATGAATATATTGTAGTGAGTATGATTAAATGTTTATAAAGAAGTTATGGGCTTTATTAAATTTAGAATATAAATATACAAGGTTACCAATAGCAGAATTTAAAGATTTTATATTTTTACGTGTCTTAAACTTGTAAATATACAAGGTTACAAATTTGTTTAGAGTATTTAAAAAGCAAAATAAAAAAAATGAAAAGGTACTTTTTATAGCAGAATTTAAAGATTTTCTACCCGTCTTAAACTTTGTTAGATTTGTAATTTTTAGTTACAAGTCTAATTAGAAATACTTGTAATTATTTTTATTTTTTTTTTTATTAACAACATTTATATTGAAGAAATTAAAATTCAGTTTTTTTTATTGCAGGTTGTTTGCGAAAAAGATGATATTTTCCCTTCAGCTTGTGCCATTGCGAGAGCGTTTCCAAAGTATTCACGCAAAACCCACCTCAGTACGCTTCGTGGAATTCCTCCGTCGTTTAACGTAACCGTGGAGTTCATTATTGTCGGAGACCACAACTCGACTGCAACACTGACTGAGCAAGAAGCGGCTGCATTGCAAACTGCATCTACTGGAATTAGGTTGGCTGCACGCCTTGTTGATACACCTTGTAATGAAATGAATGTAACAAGCTTTCTAAATGTTAGTTTGCTATTTAATATTTTATTATATAGTAATATTTTTTTTATCTAGCGAATGGTGCAAAGTCAAAGGTAAATGCTTGCTCAGTTGTGTTTATGATGTATTACTATATAAAGCGATGCGTTGAGCTGGCCATAAAAGGAACTATATTTTAAAAACTACATTCAGTAAAGTCATATTATGTTTATGATAGCTCTAAGAAAGCAGTGTCCAATCTCTGTTAGTATTGCAAAGTATTGTATGTGTTGCAATTGTGATATTACATTGACTTACTGTGTACAGTTTTACTGTTGAATCTTAACGAAACAACAGTGGTTCGCTTACTTACAGGTCAACAGTTCGCTTTGTCGAATAATACTACGATATGTTACCACATTCTTAGCCGGTAAACAGCACTTAACTCATTTATAGCTTAGAAAGTATGATCGCAGTGTCACCATATTTATAATAGGATATTTCACCAGCTTTATTTGACGAGGAATTTAAACTTTTTTTAGATTTTTAAAATTTTCCAAACTGTTTTGACTACAAAGATTATTGCAGACACTTTTATAGCAAATAACGTGTAGAATCATTCAGTGTTTTTATCCTGACAGTACATATTATTCAGTACATATTTGACTCTTAGTGGATTTCAATTGGAAAATGAGCTTTTGAAGCATCGCGTAAGACTTTGTGAAAATGAGCGGCCTGTCCTGAATTCTAGAGCACTTCTTGTACGGTAGTTGTACATTTTTAAAAGATTTACAAATTTTGATTTGAAATTGACACAAAAGCTGATTTTCGTAATAGCGTGGACATGTTTGTTACCCAGCAAAATCTGTTCAACTGTTTCAAAATATTTTAAAACAACCATAACGTTTTTTACTTTAAACTTTTTTAAAATTTGATTTCACCATCATAATCAACCTTATAGGCTGGGCCATGAAAGAAAACAAGTTTAAGACGTTATGACGTTCCAATTGGTTATTGTACAGAATGAACCTGTTTTGTCATCTTGAACACCGATGTACAACCTTTTTTGATTCATAGTTTTTATAAAAAATATTTAAACCAAAATAAATTGTAGTAGAATAAGAGAAATAAAGACTGCAAAATAATGACACTTGATGTCGGATTGCCATAAATATAATGGCCTCCATTATTTGTAAACATAAAGATATTGATACAAATGTAAATAAATAGCAAAGTTGTCATTTGTTTATAAGGGTTAATACGCGTTAGCTAGATCTGTTATGATTTATTCGGTTGCATGTTAGCAGTTTAATCCTTATCACTTCCCGTTTTGTTACTTTATACAGTGGTAGGGTCTTAATTTGTTCCAGAACTAAGACATCTGAGCAGTCAATCTGTGCAAGTCAATCAGTCAATTACTTGTTTGTGTTAACTCAGCATAATGTTTATTTCTGCAGCACAGTATAATGGTTTTTTTTTTTTTTTTTTTTTTTTTTTTTTTTTTTTTTTTTTTTTTTTTTTTGGTGTTTAACGTCCGACTATTGTGCACACTTAGGCTAATGCAGACGGTGGGATGATTTATAGCGTATGAAAATGCCAAGCCCTCGCCGGGAATCGAACCCGGATCCTTGGGGTGAAAGCCTAGTACGCTATCCACTAGACCACCGAGGCGGCTCAGTATAATGGGTAGCCCATTTATGCAGTGTAGGTTGTTTTTTTTAAATAATGATTTTTGAATATTTTTGTTTTATTTTATACTTTATTATGTAATTAACACATGTTAATTATATAATAAAGTACAAAAAAAGTAATTTTTTAACACCTGCAGAAAATAATTTTTTTAAAGATTACTTATGATTTCAGGCTGTTTTTACAAAACTACATTGTGGTGTCATTTCTGTTTACATTGCATTAAACTTATTAAATTTCATACTCGGATTTACTGGTTATGAGCGTTATTAACTACATGGACATTACACATTCTGACAGCCATTACTAAATGTTAAGGTTTATTCCTTTTTTCTTTGGTCCGTTCTTGTAATGAAAACATTGTTAAAATGGCGTCCGTTATTTATGAACTTCGTGATTTGCCTTTTTTGTGTTAGATTCACCACCTAAAAACAGTGTCAGGTCATTGAGTATACTTAAAAAAAAGTGAAGGTTTTTCTATCGTTTTAACAATCAAAAATGTTACCTACTTTCGCGCAGTAGTAATTTTGAGGTTATTCGGGTCATTTTTATTTTTGATTTGTATCATATTTCCCGTTCTTTCTGTGCTTTTATATTTTGGAATATTACTTTTGGGCTTGTAATAAAGCGTTTTAGTAAAAAAAATTACAGAAAAATCGAAAAACCCTACACTGCGTATTTATTATTCAGCCCTTTATCTGAAACTAAACTGTTATGCGGGTTATTTTTCATTCCGTGAATTAGACCATTGTCCAATATGACCGTTGTCCAGGTCGACCATTAGCTGGAGTATCACTGTACTTGTTTTGTGCTATCACATGAATTCATTTTGAAAAAATAATGTACATGCTTTCACAGCTCTACTTACAGTAATGTCTAACTGTTACAGGAAATAGAGATTGTTGCACGTGAACTAGGTGTCAGTAAAACAGTAATACGAGGAGAAGAACTGAAAGAGAAGGGTTTAAATGGTATTTACCATGTTGGTAAAGCAGCCAGCTGTCCTCCAGCTTTGGCGGTACTGTCGCACACTCCTCCTGGTGCGACCAGGACCATCGCTTGGGTCGGCAAAGGCGTTGTGTACGATTCTGGTGGACTCAGTATCAAATCCAAGGTAAGTTTATTATGATCTGATTTTGTTTTTGACATTTTTTATTGGACTGAAACAGAACAGACCATTTTTGTACTCTGAGGATGATACTGGAAGACAGACCATCCAGTATGAGCGGAGGGAGGAGTTGAATATATTTGCGTTGCTCTTGATTGAGCTTTTTAAAGTTTTGAATAATTTCAATTGTAGTAAAATTACTGATTATTGCAAAATGTACAAAATTAATAGAAGAAAGCAGTTTCTAGGACTTACCATCATCACCATGTTCATTAAGTAACTTTTAAAATAAATATGAAGAACTTGTTAATTCCTTGTTTTTTCTTTTCTCCCTTTTTCCAGATTAACATCATTTAGTTTTTTCCATGTATTAAAAGTACCTCTCATCAGCTGAGTAGCACTGAGGCGGCTTCCACTCTTACCTTGTGGATAAAGGGGTACTGACACGTTACATGTGAAACCATTATACTTTAAGATACTGTTAGGGGTTTTTAGGTCTCTACTGCTCGGGTCCTCCAAAGAATTAACTATTGGTGACTCGAGAGAAAAAACCTTTAATATATTGAAGTGTATTACATTACATTTATCTTGTAACAGCTACAACTATGGTTGATAGCAACCCCAAGAATGAACACTACTGTCTTATTCTTCAAAATGTTCCCCCAAAATATATCCTAATGTATTCAAACCATAAGTAAAAAAGGGAAGAAGTGTGGGCATATTTTTTTGTCTACTTACTTTTACCGCCGATTCACCAATTCTCAGCACCGCCTGGCTGGAATGCTCTTCCGTAGTGCGCCCTGACGTACAGCCCTTTGGATCTCCACAGAATCGACTGTCCTCTGGAATATACCGACGTTCCGATCCCCTCGGAATCAACTCTCCTCGCCCTATTTCTTCCCTAAGCTTTTGATGTTCTACATACCTTGTTGCTTATTGCAACAGGCAGTATGTCAGCAATTTTGTAATTTGCCAATAGTCTTTGTCAATAGTGTTCATTCTTTGGCTGTGACCTCATTATAATATTTAAAACTAGTAACTAAAAATTAACATTTTTTAAAAACCTAACAATACTTCTGTAACAATATCGAAGTTTCAGTTATACATAAATATATCTAGCAACTCCATAGGGTAGCATATCACAAATCCCTGAACCAGAAATGAATAAACCACGCTTAACCCATTTTAATTCACTGTCCATGTTAAAGTAAATATCATCATGATATTATTGCAGCCTTCATTTAGGTTTAAGATACTTTCATATAAAACATAAATAAAAGAATTATCTCAATAAATGATCAGTATATAAGAAAATTAAAGAAGAACCGATAGTTTTTAGAGAAATAAGAAAAAAACCTTGACAATGAGGAAACCTTTGTGAATTTTGGAGGATTTTTGTCTAAAAATTTAAAGAGAGGAGTTTTAACTTTTCGAAGAAAGCAATAATTAAGCGATTTCTGTAGCGAAACAAATTAAATAACTTGACACTACACTGTAACCTTTGATTTATTTATGATTAAATTTAATTGACTTTAGAAAAAAAATATTAACACAAGATATCTGGTTACATACGAGGGCTATTCAGAAAGTAGATTACGTTTTTGGATAAAAAAAAACTAAGTACAGGAAAAAAATTTTATTATATACATTTGAAAGAGGAACTAAAATACTATTTTTCGACATAATCGCCAAACAAATTTAGACATTTGTCATATCGGTGAACTAGCTTTGAAATTCCCGTGTCGTAGAATTCCGCCGCCTGTGGCGCCAGCCAGTCAGTCACGCCGCGCGAGATCTGCGTCGTCATCAGCGCTGTGTTGCAAGCCAAGTCTTCATCTTGGGAATAAGGAAATCACTAGGTGCCAGGTCGGACTGTAGGGTGGATGAGGAAAATCTCCCACTTGAAGGCCGTCAAGGCGTCTTTGTTCGATTTGCCGTGTGAGGCGGGCATTGTCGTGCAAAAACAACACTTTTGCACTCAGTTTTCCTCTCCGCTTGTTCTGGATAGCTCGTCTTAAAAGGTATTGCCAAACATTACGAAACTTAAGACGAGCTATCCAGAACAAGCGGAGAGGAAAACTGAATGCAAAGTGTGTTTTTTTGCGACAATGCCCGCCTCACATGGCAAATCGAACAAAAAGACGCCTTGACGGCCTTCAAGTGGGAGATTTTCCTCATCCACCCTACAGTCCGGACCTGGCACCTAGTGATTTCCACTTATTCCGAAGATGAAGACTTGGCTTGCAACACAGCGCCGATGACGACGCAGATCTCTCGCTGGCGTGACTGACTGGCTGGCGTCACAGGCGGTGAAATTCTACGACACGGGAATTTCAAAGCTAGTTCACCGATATGACAAATGTCTAAATTTGTTTGGCGATTATGTCGAAAAATAGTATTTTAGTTCCTCTTTCAAATGTATATAATAAAATTTTTTTCCTGTACTTAGTTTTTTTTTTATCCAAAAACGTAATCTACTTTCTGAATAGCCCTCGTAATTTGTAAGTTTCAAAAACTTGGCGAGTGATACTTTTAATATCAAATCCAAAATTCAATCAGCAGCTTTAATCATCAGACTTGAAAACATAATAATAAAAAACTTATAAACTTTTTTTTGTAATCAGCAAAAAATTTACAGACTTTTAAGACCAGCCCAGTGTAACTAGATTTAAATTAATGATTTCATTTGTTAAATTTTCCAGAAATCACCTCAGTACGTTTACCCGCACATCACTTGTCCAGTTATTAAGTAAACTGAAATAATGTTAGCATAGTTTTTAGAATTTAATTATAATATTCCAAAAACAGTTTGTTGTGTTAAGTATACACAAACAAGCCAAGATATAAACTGAACATTGAACCCGAGATTCGTTTGTTGTATTATAAAATAAATAAATCAATAATTTTTGTATATAATACACATATTGTATGATTCATTTATACTTTGTATGATAATTTTTCATATGATTGTCAAAAACATTGCACGCGAGCTGTTATTTCTCATCCTTTATCGTCTTTCCAGTGATTATTATCTTCTGACTATAAATTTATTGTAACAATATCTTATATTATGGGGAAAAAAACATTGCTGTATTAAATAAAAGAAATATGCCTGCGAGATCCTTCTCCAGATCAAGAATAATGCTAGGACTGACCCAGTTACTTAAGGTCGAGAGAAGAATCATTAGGACCTGTTTAAATAAAAGTTACCAGAAAGATGGTTTCTGGAGAGTCGCTACCAACAAGACAGTGTATAAACAGGTAGACCCAATTACAAGTGTCATGAAAAAATGAATTACCCGGCTCTTCCACATCCTTAGGATGCCTAACAGCAGGATTTTGAAACAGTTGGTCATGAGAAATATTAATAGGAAGACTCAAGGACACTATGTCTTGCAGACTCTGAAAGATCTGCAAGAGATCGGTTTGCGGATCGAGGATGCACCGGAGAGAACGAGAATCAGAAGCATTCTGAAAAGCATCAGGTTTGACGTAGGAAAGCCGGAATGACGAGGGACAGTGGAGGTGTCAGATGAGGTCAGGAGGTGGTAATCGGATAGGATGAAGGAGTATTAGGGGAAGAAGAAGTTGGAATCCTCACAGTGCACTAACACGGATAAGAAGAAGAGACCGAAATATTGACTCAAAGTGGTCCCATGTAGCCTTAAAATTAAAAAAAAAGTAATAATGAAAGACATTTTTATCATATCAATGCTGGTACTATGACGCAATTTAGTAGTGAAGCCGCTTCAAAAGTTCACTCCTTTCTAGGTCCTGAGTGAATGACCTCCAGGTCCAGGTGGCTGTACATGCAAATAAGCTCTTTTGAGTTTTTTCAAATCTATTTCACTGAAATTTATGTTGGCAATTCAAGTACCGTATTGGTTTAAAAATGGTTATACTTTATGTCAACTTTGATTGTCTGTATGTTTTCTGGTATTTTTCTCCAAGAGCTATTGAATCGTATTTTTGTGGTAAACAATTAAAAGTAAGAAAGTTTGTGTAATGTTTTTCCACCATTAAATGTAGTGATTTCCTACACTTAATTATTTTTTGCATTTATTACACCAAAATTTTTTTTTAGTTTTAGACTTATAATTGGTAGATGAGTAAATTAATGAGTTAAGATTGTTAATATTTTGCTTCAGACTGAAATGCCGGGAATGAAACGTGAATGTGGAGGAGCCGCTGGTATACTTGGAGCATTCTACACTGCAGTCAAGCAAGGATTCACTCAGAACTTACACGCTGTGTTCTGTCTAGCCGAAAATGCCATTGGCCCTCAGTCCACTCGTAATGATGATATTCAAACCTTCTATTCAGGCAGGTAAAGGAACTGTGAAGATGATGAAGGAAAAATCTCTTATTGTAACATAGCCACCGGACCACATTTTTAAGTAATTAGGATTATGACCTATTCTTCCCGTCAGTGGATTATCCACTCACCTCGTAAAAGCTACCGCAGTTTCGAAACTATCGTTTCATCTTTAGGCCGTTATACAAAATGTTAAAACTCTCTGTCAAGGTTGTTACAAAGTCAGACAAAACATTAAAACATACATCACAAACACTGATCACAATTACACAATTAAAATATTCACAATGAAATTCGGCTTGGCCAAGGTACATACGCGACTCGTACGTCGTTCTATTCGGGACTCTGTTCCGGAATACAACGACGTACGAGTCGCGTGTGTATCTTGGCCAAGCCGAATTTCATGGTGAATATTTTAATCGTGTAATTGTGCTCAGTGTTTGTGATGTAAGTTTTAATGTTTTGTTTGACTTTGTGACGACCTTGACAGAGGGATTTAACATTTGGTATAACGGCCTGAAGATGAAGCGATAGTTTCGAAACCACGGTAGCCTTTACGAGATGAGTGGATAGACCACTGACGGGAAGGATAGTTCATAATCCTAATTACTTAAAAATCTCTTACTTTAAAGTCTGGAAAATGTCAATTGAAACTTAGTTTCTAAAAAATTGACGTATCGTAGCTAAATTATGTATAACAGGTCAGTGTATCAGAACTGGAGGTTGATCTTGAAACCGTTTACAAACTGACATTTTTTATTTTCTCACAATATTTTCTATATAGAACATATTCCGGCAGAGGCTGATTATGGGCTTAATGATCCCACTGTACCTCTAGCTCATCTTACACAACACATATTCACTACTCAACATAAAGTAAGTATATAAAATAGATTTAGCAGGATCTTGTCAGACTACAAAAGCCTGGCCAAATAGAGAAAACTTCTGTGATAAAGGTCAAAAGAAAGAAAAATTTTAATGGAATTAGCAGAGCAAACATCTGAAACCATCTTAATAACAACCTGGGAAGTCACCGATTAGAATTGGAAATGTTACCATATTGAATCCACTCCAAATCCTAGACTTTATGAAGGGACTAAGGCTGCCATGACTAAGCATCTCAGGAAGATTGAAAAGTGACACAATAGAAATGCAAAGTTTGCAGGGCAATAGAAGGAAATATCGAGCAGAGTTGCAGCGGACAGAGTGGACTAATGTGAGGCCACTGAAATCAAAGCGGAGCCTTGTGATTCTGCTCAGCTCTGTTATACTTTCAGTGACCACACTTACATTAAAAACAATATGTTAGGCTGTGAATATGTAGTCCATTCCGCCCAGCGCAGTTCCGCTCCTCATGTGGTGGACACTCAGTCTAAACTAATTGTTCTTAGGATTTTGGCAGAAGTATCCATTTTCATGTCCCATGAGTCAAAAAAATGATTTTTACTTGGTTTCCTGTCCACGTGTATGTCTGTGAACAGTGCTGAAGACGAAACTAATTAACCAAGGTTGATTAAATTTGGCATTTTGGTGTACATTTTGACTGCATTTCAGGACCATTTAATTATTAATAACTCTGAGTTCTTTTTTGGTAAAAAAATATTAAATTAAAAAAAAATATACACACCTATTGGAGATGTAATTGAATTTGTAAAAGTTTGTATAATATTTTTTCTCTTTTTGAGCATTAATTCAGGTTTTATAAGTTAAATTTTAATTTAATACTTATTTATTTTAAATTATTACTTTATTTTAAATTACAACATACACGTTCTACTCGATATAAATCAATACTCGTCCATATCCGAGGAAAAAAAATAAATCGTGATTTTTTTAAACTTAAGAAACTGTTCATCTATATTATATCAGGAAAACTACAATGTATTTAAAACTCGATCAATTTCCCTGGTGCGTCAGTTATCCACAGATGGTCCACTTCAATGATGATATTAACCATTGTTGTATTTGTAGAACAGTGGAGATCAACAACACAGATGCTGAAGGTAGACTAGTGCTGGCTGACGGTGTAGTGTACGCTTCGCAAGATCTGAGAGCGACTATAATTCTAGACATGGCGACATTAACATATGCTCAAGTAAGTCTATAATCATATGTTAGTATGATATTTTGCTACACAACACTAAAATATAATTTTGTTTTTCCAGTTTTTAAAATTGAGGTTATTTAAAACCCTTTCAGTGCCATAATCTTTTTTTACATAGACAAGAATCTTTTTTTTTACTTTTGTGAATATATTTTATGAAAGTTATATTTTCAAGTAGACATAGTCAGGATATAGTAAGAAAAAGTAGCAAAACTCTTAGTCATGTATGCAATTCACAAAGAATTTACCTGTTCCTATTAGCTGGTTGGCATGTTTTTTCAGTGATGCAATGTCATTTAAAAGACTCACATTTCCGTTAGTTTCCATTATTGTGATTTCTAAGTATATCCTAACATAGTCGATTCAATATTGGACGAACAGTGGGATGATTCGACACATTATTCATATTTGTACAAAATGGTTGGCTCAACTTAAACCGAAACAACTTAGGCGAAACTGTGACTCATTTTGCAGGCAGAGTGAAACAGAAACGATAACAAGCATTGTAAAACAATTTATTTTGATATAAATAAATTACATATTGTGGCTGACAATCAATAATATCTCTAGTTTATCTCAAGGTATCTCTAGGTTGTTAGAGATTAAATATGTTTACAAAATTTCAGGTAAAGTTGTAAAATTATTTTATTTAAAAATTATGTTGAATATTTTTTTAATGTCGACGTCAAACAAATTAGTTTCTTTGTAAACCTTCAATGCTATTATGGTAGTTTTGTAATTAACTGTTTATTTATTTATTTTTTTTTTTTTTTTTTACTTATTTTAAGTGAAGTAGTTTTGAAGTAGTATTATGTATGAGGCATAGTATCTAATGAGGGATACAATTAAAATGGAAATTGATTTTTATAAAACAAGTTTATATTTTGTATTTTAGATTTATAACAATCATTCTGTTAGATTTTAAAACACGTTTCCATTTTTGAAAGTGAAAAATTTCCCTCTTAGTTTGGCTTTTTCAACTTGTATGGTGTATTTTAAAGAATGTTTTATGTATAGAACAGTGTAAACTACCCAGTTTTTAAAACTGGAACGATTCAAAACTTCTATGCATTCTAAGATGTGAAAACAAATTATTTCTTTCATTCTCGTGAAATCAAAAAAAAAATATTTAAAGGTATAATATGTTGCAGTCTTTTCTATTGACTTACCAGTTATGCTTCACTACTACATTAATGTTTAGTTATATTTATCTGTGTCGAGTAAATGCTATTTTTTATTTTTTTAGGCGGTCACTACTGGTAAATTTCATGGTGGATTGCTGACTAACAGTTCCGAGTGGGAAGGTAGTGTTTGCAGAGCAGGTAGAGTGTCGGGCGATTTGGTCTTTCCGATGGTGTTTTGTCCAGAATTACATTTCGCTGAATTTGCCTCTCCAGTCGCCGATATGAAAAATTCTGTTGCCGTAAGTGTGTCAGAAAGCGAATTTTTATTGTCAGCGAATTATTACTGTTACACCGAACTTAAACATAATGCTGCATAGCCTGGTGGATTAATTAACTTTCTTGTTATTTAAATTTTGTTGAAACATAATGGAAGCTTATGTTCGTTTTTAAGGTAAGTAGAAAAAAAATCATACCCCGTAACTAATGTTATCCATTTGTTATAATATTTAGATTGTATTTGTATGTTATGATATTAATTTCCTCATACAAAGTGATGAGATGAAAAAAAATAATTTTTATATTCTTACTTTATAAAATTTAAAGTGAGTGTAGTTTTAGTTTAGGGCAGTAGTTGGTTGCAAAAACCAAGCTGGTGATAGATAAGTGCCGTCAAAATTACAGCTGCTGATAAATTTAATGATTTAGCTTTCAACATTTTTCATCCTGCTGAAATCCTTAGTTAATCGAAACTGAGCTGTATGTTTAGTCAATCCCATTACAGTACACTTGTGCTGAGATAATTGCTGTTGTGCAGTATCTTTTCCTTTTGATACTGTATTTTAATGTAAGCAATCCTTTTACAGTAAAATATTTGTAAAAGAGAACATGATCATTCCAGTATTTTTTTCCATTTTGTAACAGCACTTCATTTTTAAACAAAAATTGTGTTGCCTAGCCTACTGTATTTGTTTTGTCACAAGAACAAGAAGGAAATATGTATGTAGTTCTTAGATTAATTATATTTTCTATATTATATAGATTATTAATATTTATTATAGATATAATCTAACGTATTATATAGATTAATTATATTATACGCATGTTACTAGATTAATTATATTTTTTAAATCAACTTACATGCAGTCTCTTTTCTAGTTTTTTTTGTCCGAACATTTCTTTTAAAGTGCTCTGTTGCGATGTTTTAACAAAAGACCACTGAATGATCTCTTTTGCATCTTGGATTAGTTCCGTAAATTCCAGTACATTTCTAAGAGTTGCACATTTGTAAAGGTTAGGAAAGCAAGTTAGCACTTCCAAAACTAAAAATTTTCAGTTCCCTTTCATCATCTTTATCATCCTCGTCTCTTTCTTCCATCACTTCCTTTGTGCTGTTTTCGAGAGAATATCAGGAGCACTTTTAATGTCTTCTGATATGGAAAGTTCATCGTCAAATTTTATGATGACTTTAGGTTGAACAAGCTTTAAAAAACACTTGTTGTTTCCGGAAGAATTTTTTTTTGTGGTCTGATGTATCCAGTTAACCGCAACAAGAACTATTTCAGAAACATTGGAACAGGTGGAAATTTTAGCAACAAGTGATTCTAGCACGGATTTCCTATAAAAGGATTTCAGTGTGTAAATTACACCCTGATTCATTGGTTGTGTGACTGGAAGTTATGATACAAGGAAAATAGGTGGTTAACTTTACATTACACAAATTAATCTTTGGATGACAGGCAGCATTGTCTAAAAATAATACGACTACAAATTTGAAATTTAATTTGTCCATTAATGAAACCATTGTTCTGTTGTAGAACTGATCGTCCAAGTTTTTTAGTAAATCTTCAAAGTACTAGGAGGGAATTGCAGTCCATGTGTCTAAATGTCAAGGGACAAGCTGCTTTTCCTATCACTACTGGAATCTCAATTTCACTTGTCATGTTCTTACTTTTTTTTTTGTGTTTAACGTCCGACTATTGTGCACACTTGGGCTAATGCAGACGATGGGATGATTTATAGTGTATGAAAATGCCAAGCCCTCGCCGGGAATCGATCCCGGGTCCTCGGGGTGAAAGCTTAGTACGCTATCAACTAGGCCACCGAGGCGGCTTACAAATAAATACTAAGTCTCGAAACCTAAACTGTTATGCGGGTCATTTTTCGAATTAAACTATTGTCCAGTATGACTGTTGTCCAGGTCAACCGTAAACCGGGGTATCACTGTTTTCATGTTTTTCAGTACAAAAATATTTAATCACTAAATAAATGGAATGGCTAATCATTTATAATCATTTTTTACTTTTTATAACATATTTTTGGGGTGGAGAGTTTTTTCGTTGACATTAAAACCAAGTTAAACTTTATAAATCTTCACGACTTTTTCCTACAAAAATTGCCAAGTATTGTACACACATATTGTTTGTTCCAGGACCGCAATAACGCACAGTCTTCCTGCGCTGGACTTTTTATTTTGTCGCACTTAGGCTTTGACTTTCCTGGTATTTGGATACACATTGATATGCTAGCACCTGTTAACTCTGTAAGTTATACTTATATTGTAAGTAATGTATGTACTTATAATTTAAAGTACGCTTTAAAATTACAAAGTGAGACAACAATCACAGATTTAACAAAAAATCATTTGATTTGTGGAAGTAGTTGGTTGACAGTTTTAGGTGATTCTTTGTTCAAGTTTTATTTTTAAGTCTGTTGCCGCACTTCAATGTAAGCAACAGTATAGAGTGTCTGCTTGTCAGTAATACAGCGATTGGTTTACACTGGTAGTCAAACAAACAATTTTAATAAAGCTTGAATAAACATATTTTCACTTTTGTAGAGTGAAAATGGAAAGGTCCAAAACAGATTTCAAGTAAATTTGTGTTGTTTAGTAACTTATCAAAATAAAAACATCTCAGTGGTCGATGTGGCTAAGGTAACAGTCGTTCTGCTGCATCTTTGAACTACGCACTTCAAGGTTATGTTTTCGAAGCATTGTTTCTTTCTCATTACTTTCTTGCTAATCTGGCATGCTTGAGACTTTGACAGTTCTAGACTACTGAAAATACCGGATTATTAAGCATCTTCTAAAAAGTGAGTAAGTGCAATGAACGGAGAAAGAAAGAATTCAATCCTATCCAAGGTTGTGTGTATCGATTCTTAGCTTGCACGAGTGATAAAAAATATAAGTACTGTACACAATTTTTATTTTAGAACTACATTACATATATAGTTCATTTTTAGATAATTTTCAGTAATTTTTTTTTTTTTTTTTGTGTTTAACGTCCGACTATTGTGCACACATGGGCTAATGCAGATGATGGGATGATTTATAGCGTATGAAAATGCCAAGCCCTCACTGGGAATCGAACCCGGGTCCTCGGGGTGAAAGCCTAGTACGCTATCCACTAGGCAACCGAGGCGGCTAATTTTCAGTAATATGGTAGTATATAATTCCAATAATATATTTACAGTAATTAAAAAAAACAAGTTATTTAAAAAGAGTACAATTTAACCTACTTGAAAAAGACCTACATAATGGCATTGCTCAAAAAGGATAAACAATTTTTTTTTATTTGCTGTATTTCGAGTCCACACACTCAAAGCTACACATCTCCCTTGCTCGGTGTCAGGCTATTGGCACAAAACTAATAATACAGACATTTTCTTTGAACGATGGTTAAAAACAAATAACTGAGCAATATAACTATTCAGCCAATTTGGGGAATATTTCCTTTTGGGTTTTTTTTCTTGTTACGGCAAAAGTGATTTGAAAAAAGCTCTTATCGTATGAAAAGACAACATAAAAACAAAACTGCCTAGTTTTGGGTGTGTGCATTTTTAATGCCTGCTTGAATATACCAGTTCACCTGTACTTCAGTCGTTGTCCATAGTTGATTGTGTGTATATACTGACTGTATAGGCTTTTTTTTTATTAACATTGACAATATACAAAGTACTGTACTGCTGACTGTGAAAATATACTTGCGTAATTTCAGGAAGTCAACTTTTTATAAATTACTGAACAGTTTATGTATGATTAGCATAGGTTACTGATTGAGTGGATGAGGTTATTCTTTGGTGGATAAAGTATACAAATTTACAATGTAAAATTTATTACAATGATGGAGTAAAAATTTTAAGACAGTCTAAATTATCTTGTGAAGTACAGTGTGTTTTGTGAATTGGTCTTCATTTGCTTTAGTGTGCAAACAGTAGTTTAGGTTTGTCTCAGAACTATAGACAGGCTGGAGTAGGTATACCAAGAAAGTTAAGAGGAACGGTCTGATTCCTAGAAACTGTTCTATCAGTTCTTGTAAATTGTGTATGTATAGAATACGGAGTATTAAATTATAGTTGTATCATTATTTTTGTTGGCTACTACCAAAAGCACTGTAATAAGGATATGGTATAGTACATCATTTTGTAAATGACAACAAGTGAACAGCATTTAACGCGTAGTACAGTAGTGATGACGTAATTTTCTGAACTTAAAATGGTGGAAGAGTTGCATATGACATCAACAATCTCTGCTGAACTCAGCATCGATATGAATTTTCCTGCCTGAAATTTACTCAAGCACCCTCGATGCAAATCTGAGCGGTACCAGATGGTGGAATAATGGATGGTTCATAATAGCACAAACATTTTTATCTGTATGACGTTTAGGCTATTGAGTTGAAAATAAAGTAGGCATATATATATATATATATATATATATATATATATATATATATATATATTATTATTATTATTATTATTATTATTTGCGCATAGACCCTGTTGGATCACACAAAGCACTCCGACTCATGTCTTGTTCCTTCTAATCCTCCACACCTCCCTCATCCTGTCCCCATGGATCCTCTTCCGCTCCTCCGTCCATTTTACTCCTGCTCTCTTTGGGATTTCATTCTCTGGGACCTTCCACCCGAGCATCTTTCTCCTGTATGCGTGCCTGTCTTCAACGTCTGTTGAGTCTATTCCTGCGTCATGTAGGTCTATTCTGACTTGTGCGAATATATGTATCAGCTGTTCGACAATAGGCCTTTATGTGAAATGCAATACGAACCAAAGGACCAAACAGAGAAAAGGGCAGTAAAATACACCACTTGCAGCCAGTAAAAATGCGGATCATAAGACAAGAATAAACCAATGGATCCCAGTTGAATTATTAAGAAGCAAAAAATTTTAATAATGTTTGTATCACGTGAGAGAATAGACACATTTTTGAGAAGCATTAAGTGAATGAAATAGAATTGGAAAGATCAGCAGAAGATGATTAAATAATCAAGTGTGAAAACAGGAAGACTAATATTAATGTGATCAATTTATCTAGAAGAATACAGACAACTATATTAATAACTATAAAATCGAAAGACTAAGGTAACAATTTACAGGCCTCTCTCGAGACCAGACCCTGTACTGACATGGGCACTTGTTCAGTTTAAGAGGAAGTCAGAGACAGGTCATTGCCATGACTACCAGACACGGCCACATCTGGAATAATTTAAATAAGGTGGATTGTTACAAATCTCGCCTGAATGTCGTTTGTGCTGGTAGGGTGTTGAAACCGCAGCACACATACTCCTTGATGGTCAGGTCGTAGAGGCCAAAAGAAGGAGGCTCCTTGGATCTCGGCAACCAGATCAGGAATTCAACCAGGACACCTTACACAATATTCTGGAGTTTGTTAAGGGCACTGGAGTCAGTTTAAGGTGAAGTGAAAGGGGTGCACAAAAAGCTCTTAAGCGGACTTGTCGGGGGCCACATAATCACCCCCCCCCCCAAAAAAACATTACAGAAACATTTAAATATTGTGAAAAAAAATTATATTTTTTTAAATAACAAAATTACGTTGTATTTTATTGTTTATTAAATTTATCATTGTTATAATTACCTCTTATAAAAAACTAATTACTGTGCAAGGTCACTCTGCCCAAGATCAGAAAATATTGTATTTATAAAGTTAATGTATTGAAACCTTTTATTTACTCTTCATGAGTGTCAGTTGAATAAATATTCAAAACTGAGTGCAAAAGTGTTGTTTTTGCACGACAATGCCCGCCCTCACACGGCAAATCGAACAAAAGACGTCTTGACGGCCTTCAAGTGGGAGATTTTCCCTCATCCACCCTACAGTCCGGACCTGGCACCTAGTGATTTCCACTTATTCCCGAAGATGAAGACTTGGCTTGCAACACAGCGCTTCGATGACGACGCAAATCTCCGCGCGGGCGTGACTGACTGGCTGGCGTCACAGGCGGCGAAATTCTACGACACAGGAATTTCAAAGCTAGTTCACCGATATGACAAATGTCTAAATTTGTTTGGCGATTATGTCGAAAAATAGTATTTTAGTTCCTCTTTCAAATGTATATAATAAAATTTCTTTCCTGTACTTAGTTTTTTTTTTATCCAAAAACGTAATCTACTTTGTGAATAGCCCTCGTATAAGTTACTGTATTTTGATTTTTAAACAAATTGTATATGGTCTCCAGGTAGAATAAACATAACTAATCAGATTTGAATGTTTCAGGGTGAAAGAGCTACTGGGTACGGAGTTGCTCTGTTATCAGCCTTGTTTGGCGAATTCTCTAAGGACAAACTACTGAGATCTCTGGGACAAACTGTCATGTTAGATTTCCAAAGTACTGGCGACAGATATAGTTGAAGAGAAGTGCGCTGATATTACCAACGGAATTTTGCTTGTCCTTGCCACCGGTAAATCTTCAATTATGTTGCAACGTATCCATGACAACGACCATGAAAATTACTGAATATATTTTTTGTAAGCGTTCTGAAATCAATATTAATCGTAAAAGGTGTCGATATAAAATGGGAGTTCGATATTTTCTCTCTAAAATATTCTTTTTTAAGATTTTTGTCAGTTCTAGAACTGTGTCTAGTAACTTTCCGTAAATAATGGCTGTTTTTGATGTTTCATTAGCTTTGTTTTCGTAAATTAATCATAAAAATTATGAAAAAGAAATTTGCTTGCTTAAGTTTGCAGGTACGGTGATTTGAGGTTATGTTATTATATCTTTATTAAACAGGTGATTTTAGACAACAGCTGTTTCTTTTTTATGTTACTTTTTGGGGTTATGTTTAACTAAAGTTTGTCATTGTATAAAATAATTAAAGAAGTAAAATTGTAAAGTGAAAGAACAAAGAGATTTAACAAAAATCCGCTTGGTTATATGGAAGTAGATGGTTGCCAGTTTCAGGGTTTATGATTTACTTTTTAACTCTACCGTCTGAAATGTCAAGCTTAACATTTGCCTTTTTATGTAATTTTATTGTTTTTTAATGTCAATGTTAACAGTACAAAAAAACGACTGAATCAGCGTTGTATACTTGTTAATTAAAAACTAACAACTAAAAGTCTAAAACAATACCGTAATGAAAGAACAGTCAATCGATTTATTACGCCATCATTTTTAATTTCTGTTTTGTGGTTACTAAATTACAAACTCACAATACAGCTTATTTTTATAAGTAGTATATGTAAGGTTAATACACTACAATATAAATTATGGCCTATATAAAAAATAAAATTATCGTCTCCCTGATGTGATAAAAGCAAATTTAGATGTATAACAGAATTTAATAACAGCTCGTTAACAAACTAATTTGTATTTTACAATGAAGATTGTGAAAATGATCTCTGACTACTGTAAAGATACTTTTTTATTTTATTATTGCGCTATAATTTTAGCGAAATTATTTTTTAAGTGTCTGTAATTTTATGACTGTAATAAGATTTATTCATCACATAAAAAATAGTTTTTCAAGAATAAATGTGAAGTTTTTAAAGCAATATTTTTTCCAGCACTCGTATTATATTGTGTTGGAATAGATATGATTTTTTTTTTCTGGTGAAAATCCGTTAAGTTTATCATCGCCGAAATGGCATATATATGAAAGTGCACTAGCGACTCAATTATCCGAACTTGATGGGACTTTTTGAGATGGATAATCAGGAAAGCCATAAAACATCATTTTCAGTATGGCCTGAGATCGAATAGCATTATCACACAAATAGCTTTCACATATCAACGTCAGTGTTTGACAGTTGTGAGTGTGATTTATAGGCTAAAGGCAGTTCTCGCCTGTCGATAGTATTTTGTCACTTTAAAGAGTCAAAACTCGTATTGTATAAATACAAAGGCTACATTTAATTAATAACATACAACATGATAGTCCAGTGCGCTGTTTCTATTAAAAAACCACAACTTGATTTGTAAATAAATCTGATAATATAAATATTAGGGCCTGGCCATCAAGTACACACAGCAGCTTT
Source organism: Callitettix versicolor (assembly GCA_022606455.1). Lineage (NCBI taxonomy): Eukaryota > Metazoa > Arthropoda > Insecta > Hemiptera > Cercopidae > Callitettix > Callitettix versicolor. Next base: position 14,057,770 of record CM040185.1, on the reverse strand, counting down.
ACGTGCCGTCAGATTCGTACTGCTGCGATTATGGAAATATAATTATTTTGCATTAGGAGATACATTAAAATTAAAATTTTGTATGTATTATTTGTATTACTTTTGTAAAATTACAGACAGTTGTTAGAAAAAACAATTTTAGATAATGTAGCTTCGTACAAAATGTGCGCTTTTTAAAAGAATGTAAGTTTCATTTTATTAACTCAATATTTTTGATTTGTCAGATAAGTAGGTAAGCATCTAGATAGTAACAGCCGTTGTTGCTGTGAAAAATTAAAACTGTGTGTATTGCAAAAACTGCGTATTTGTGTCATTATATTTGAAAATGTATTGTACCATGGTGTCTTCTGACCACTGAAATGGAAATATTTTCCGTTTTGAAATATTGTATCCGTAAAAAATGTACCTCAGATTTTACATGATGCATATTGTAAGCATGGAGAACCGTCAATAGTTTGTCATTAAAAAAAAATGTACGGAAAGATTCCAAAACATTACATTTTTGGGAGTAATACCCAAATGCAAACTGTGGTCAAGATGCCTGGTCAGTAATTTGTTAACTTAACATATGTGTCAAAAACAATACAAAATATCATCAGTTAGTTAAAATATCTATATTATGCGCTTATATTGAATCGTTTTTTAATATATATTTTGTTATTTAAAATAAAATATTTTTATATTAAAATATATATTTCAAACAGTTGCTTCTTTAATCTTCACCTGCTCTTATCCTTTTTTAAATTATTCCGTTTTTTTCTTCAATTGTGTTTGGGGAAAAATTTGATTAACATAGAAATTCCGTTAATAAATCTTTTTTTATATTTCCTATGTCTGCCTATGCAGACCAAATGGTAAGGGATCTCTTACAGGAAACAATGTTTTCCTAAATTTGGGTTAAGCTGCCGTTGAAAATAATCTAAAATATAGCTTTACTGAAACGATAGACTTGTAGCTTCTTAAAAGATCAAACTTTATAACTTTTCGATACAGTGATCTGTCTATAATCCGGCACGTCACCATTTTGCGGCCCTTCAAGTAGTCTTGTATTTTCAGAAGGGCATGTAGGATAGAAATACTAACCATTATGCCAAATAGTGTAGTCTTGGCGTGGTACAAACACTCGGCTGACAGTCAATCCTGTTTATGTGCGTCATTGTAGGTCTACATATAATTACTTTCTTTCAGAGTGCATTATTGCTGTAACACTGTGAGTGAAAAATATCCATACAGATCAAATGAAAACATCAAATTTATCTCTAAAGTTTCTTTTCGTTTTTGTAATAAAGTAGACTAAAACTAACAGAAATTAATTAGGTCGAGTGGCCACCAAATGTAGAGCGGAGTTGTGCCGAACCTATTGTTTTAAATGTAAGTGCAGACACTGAAAGCAAAGCGATTTCTAGCGACACCACTTGGTTCTGCTCAGCTCCATTTCGCTTCCAGTGGTCACACTTACATTAAAAACTAGGTTTGGTTTTGTCTGCTGTGCTCAGTATAACTCTGTTCCGCATTTTGTGACCACCTGACCGTAAGATTATGTAAATAATGCCAAATACTATACTGTAAAGTATTTTGTTCCATACTACATAGTAAATAGTTTATTTTAATGTAGTGTATCAGTACTATTCTAAAACACTGTACAATAAATTCAGGTTTTGTCAACTAATGTTTTTTTAAACGAACCTCCACTAGCGTAGCATTTTCGTTAATCGGACAGTCTGGTCTAATATCTGCTGGATTACTGACAGATTACTGTATTTATTAAAAAATAAATAAACAAAGCCCATTCTTTTCTGCATTCTCTAGACGTTGCTGCTTCGGAGTTGGATGCTTTGTGACCAAAGTGAAGGACACCAAGATTAGCAGGCATTCCCATTGTCCAAGATATTCCAAGAAAAGCATTGTGGAAGTTATTAACAAAAGTACTCAGGTACAAAAATTTACCTCACCTTTTTGTAGAACAGAAGTACTAACAGGGCTTAGTCACGGGTTGTGTTTATTCCACTGCTTTGTAACTGACAAGGACTGTGTAGCGTTTAATTACAACATGTTAATTAAATGTACATTCTGACTTAATTTTGTTGTCAGAAAATTTTCAGCAAATTTCTAAACCTAGCTTGGATCAAAAAAAAAAGAAAGTTTTCCTATGATAATTCATATTACGAGGGTTGTCCGTTAAATAAGGTTCCAGATTATTGTTCACAATGAAAAACAAGTTTATTTGCATTGAATAATACATTTTTGGAAAGCTTACACTTTTTTCTATTTTTTGACAATCGCCGTTGAGATCGATGCATTTTTGTATACGATGAACCATCTTTTGTATGCCTGAGTTGAAAAACTACCGCCGCGCCGCGAAGGTAGCTTAAAACTTTTTCTTTCAGCTTCTCTGTGGTACTGAAATGCATCCTACCTACGTTTTTCTTCAAATTAGGTAAGAGTTGGTAGTCACTTGGGGCCAAGTCCAGAGTCCAGGCTGTATAGTGGATGTGCGACAGTATCCCATCCAAATTGGTTGATGAGATCTGTTGTTACACGGGCGGTGTGCAGACAAGCGTCTTGATGGAAACAAACTCCCTTTGTGAGCATGCCTCTCCTCTTGTTTTGAATCGCACTGCAAAGGTTCCTTAACGTCTCACAGTAACGATCAGTATTGATTGTTGTGCTGGTATCCATGAATTCACACAACAGTAACCCCTTCCTATCCCAAAACATGCTTGCCATGACTTTGCCGGCAGACAATTTTTGTTTGAACTTTCGTGCCTTCAACTACTCTGGATGTTTCCACTGACGTTATTGTTCTTTCATTTCCGGCGTTGTATAGTGTACCCAGGCCTAGTCCTCAGTGACATTGGAGTACAAGAATTTCTTGCCAAAGGTTTCATAGGTCTGAAGAAATTTTCAGGCCGCATCAGTTCGTTGCCGTTTGTGGTCTGCTTGGGACCCATTTTGCTCAAAACTTGCTATACCCTAAATGGTCTGTCAAAATTTTATCAATGCAAGTCTTGCTGACATTAGGGATCATCTCGGAGAGCTCCCGAGCAGTCACCCTTCGATCGTTCAGCATTGCTTCTTCCACTTTCGCAATTGTTTCGTCTGAAACGCTGTTCATCACTGAATTCTTTGCACCATTTGCGCACGTGTTCTATGCTCATACATTTTTCTTCGTAGACTTCACACAGTTGGATATGTTTGTCCACTGGCACAGTGTTTTTTGCATACACAAAACGAATCACAGAGCGTAATTCGCACCTGGTGGGAATCAGAAGAGGCAATTCCATTATTAACGGCTACCAAGCCAAGACTGAGCGTTACAGACCGCTCACGGAGTAGGGATTGGGAGTGGAGGAACCAAGCTGCAAGCCAAGGTCACCGGATCCCGCGTAACAATGTTCGCAGCGACTATAGTGCCTTGGGAACCTTACTTTATGGACAACCCTCTTATATATACATTTTTGTATGTATGGACTTAACAAAAGCATCATTCCAAAAATTCACCAACAACAAACATTAGGATTTTTTTGATGCTGTTCGTCTCACAGTGTTGGTAAAAATAAGTAGAATATAATTTAAATGCCATTTTTATGTTTTAAGTAGGCATAAAACATCTTATAAAAGGAAGAACACTTAATTTAGAATCGATCTGTGAAAAAATCAATTCGATATCTCTAATGGTTACCAAGTTATGAGCGTTTTAATGCTAAAAAAACATTATAACAATTTCCAGTTGGCAGCTTGCAAGCTTTTTTCAAATGTTTTCGCACTTTTTCTATATAATTAGCGATTTCAAATAGCACCGAGATTATAGTCGAAAGTCCAAATTTTCATACGGTGTTTTCACATTCTAAATATCTCTTATAGTTTTTGAGAGTAATCTTCACCTGAAAACCATCGATTTTCGATGTTTGCAAAATGTCAAGGCACTTTCAATGTTTTTAAACTGAAAAAACTTTTTTTCATTTACTATTAAAGATACATGAAATTAATGTAGAATTAAAATGTAAAATCGATCTGCGGTGTCCGATTTTCAAAATTCATATTACTTTTGGAGCTATCTTCAATTTTCTTTCGATTTTTGAAAAAAATATTTTTTGAGATATTTTCATGTGTGATACCATAAATTAGGTGTAGAATTTAAGTGTATGCTAAAATTGGTACACTATCCTCAATGTTTTTAGAGTGTATGACAGTGCATACAATGCCGAAATCAGCTGATCCATTCCTATTAATAATTTATATTTGGTAACCATCAAGACAAGTACATATGAGATCTTTAGGTATATACGATTTACAAGGCGTCCACAGACACTTATTACATGCTTAAACCCTTTCTGTGCCACCGTGTTCTTTTACCGGACTTTTAAAAAAATGCAGGAAGTGTCAATATACGGCTAGACCGGATGCGCGAGAAATGCCAGTGTCCGATTGCGCCACACGTTTAGGGGAAAATAAAAAATGGCAGAGTAATAATACCAGTCAGCTAAGGAAGAATAGTTCTTTTCATTTCACGTACGTTACAGTTTGTAAAAATCGGTGCACAGATCAGTACTTCTGTTGAGATGCACTTCTATTGTACTGTTTCAAGGTTATTTGACTTTTTGTAAAAACAGTTTTTTTTCTTAATTTTAGTAAGTGATTGCCCTGAAAGTTTTACCACATGTAGTGAACGAATTGTATGTTTCAGTAATGTGCAAAGTTTTAAATCACATATTTTTTCCTGCTTGATTACTTCAAACTGAAAATTTTTTGAGGTATTTTTTTTAAGGTTATAAAATTAAAAAAAAAAATTTTCTTTAACACAATTACATCAATTATTGTTTTATTTATTCAATTGTATTTCAATTAAGAGCTGATAAAAATTTTACATTTACTGTATTTTAGATTGTTTATAATAATTACAGATACATTTATAAACTTGTTTTTTGAGGTTAACTTTCTTTTTTCCTTTTAACATATTTTTATTATCGATTAAGGTACAGAAATCTGTAAAATGTTCTGAAATTTAAAAAAAACAAATCTTTGCCTAATAGTCCTTTGATTTTATACCTATTGATATGATAAATTGGTTCACTAATATTCAAATTTCTTTTTTTCTGCTTATTTATTAAATTATTTTCCGTTGATTGTTATAGCTCAATTTCAATTTCACTTGATTTCAATCATGTCTAGTCTCTCCTGTGGTTTCAATGTTACTTAAAATCGTTGCCTTAATTCATAAATGTAAATTTAATTCTTTTTCATTAGTTTATTCTTTTCTTCATTCTGCGTTTTTATTTGCTGTATATAATATATTTTACCGCCTTTTTCGCTGATTTATTCTTAGGTTTCGTATTGGCCCACTTTCAATCAGCTGTTCTTTAACAAAATCTACGCCTACTGTATTTAAACTTGATAACCCACACGTGATATATGAATCGAAATGTTTGTGAAATTACAAGGTATGTAATTATATTTTTTCTGTTTTTGTTGTTAGATTATAAAGGTTTTTAAATTTGTAAATATTATTGACACGATAATTATAAGGAAAAAATCAGGATGATACCTTATCAAATAATAAAAATACAGCCTTTTTACAAAATCCCGAAATGTGGGACAGCACTTGTGGCTACACTATGTGAAAAAGTGCATGGGTACTTCTGGATAGAGCCTGATGCTAAAAGGGCGCAAGAATGTGCTTGATCTGTTTATTTCATTAGAGTATCTGTCTTTACTTTTATTGAAGAACAATCTAATTGTTATTTATGGACCATAACTTATGTTCCACAAGAGAGTCAGGATTTATAAGAAACCCAAATAATCGTGTAGATGTATTTTATTCATCATAGAGCAAAAACTATTACTTTGATATGGTTCACACTTTAAAACTTGTGTCTTTACCTTCTCTGAGGTGTGTTTAAAGTAATTCCATGTAGCTTGGTTATAATTACACTAGGTACTCGATGATATAAACATACATACGTACATGATTAATTAGTGCGATTAATAGCAGTGGCATATTCTAGCGATGAGTGTTAAAAATGATTGTTTTACTATTTTAAAATATTTTGAGGTTATAACTACAAAAATTACAATAGTCTTACTGTGGTCATAGAAATATAATTTTTCTTATTTAAATTTTAAAAAACTCATATTGAATAAGGCGGAAAATCTATTATACACATTTTAGATAATAATGTCCCTAATTACTTCAAAATCTGAATTATAAACTGACTGCAAAATTAATATTTTTTTATTTATTTTGGGCAGTTGAATTCGTTCTAAACATAATTTAAAATTTATAACTTGTACATTAAAATTTGTTTATGAATATTTTTTTGTAACGAATTCTAAACTCACTCGTACAAACTAATAAAGCTTCAAAGAAAATGTTCAGGAAAAGCTTTGTAAATTAATCATGGAACAAAAAGAAACTCAAAGGCCATCACACTATTAATATAAAAGCAAAATTTCATTAAAATTGTTAAGCCAATTTTCAGAATATACTATTTTTGCTATTGTTCAAATAGCCGCCTAGGTGGCCTAGTTGATAGCGTACTGGGCTTTCACCACGAGGACCCGGGTTCAATTCTTGGCCAGGGCTTGGCATTTTCATACGCTATAAATCATCTTATCATCTGCATTAGCCCAAGTGTGCACAATAGTCGGACGTTAAACACACACAAAAAAAAATTTATTCTTTAATTTTTTTTTAAATAAAAAAAAGCATAGAAAATTTATTCCAAGTTGTGAGAAAACTTCTCGTACTTGCTGAATTTCATTAAAATTGGTTAATTTTTTTTAGTCCCTACCTATGTGCGCAAACACACACAGTTGTCCAAGTAAATCCAACTTTTTTAACACGGTGACTTGAAAAATTATTGTTATATATTATATCAAAAGTTCAAGGTAGATTTTTTTTCAAAATCACCTTTAGTGAGAAGTAAAAAAAAGAACTCATGTTGTATGTAAATAGGCATATTATTTTTATTAAATTAAACTAATTATGGTTATGAAAATCAAGTACCATCATGGCGGATGCGTTTAGGCCAGAATCCAGAAAAAACATTGCCTTTGCAAAAATGATAAGGGATCCTGTATCTGGTTGGACATTTTGTTGTAGTGCTGGTTGGACTGTTTTTATGGAACAATATTATGTCTGTCCGGGAGGAGAACGTAATGTGTGGTTGTTGTACACCAAACAGGTCCTTTAGTAATCTGAAATATAACCAAATGTGACGGGATTAAACTTACAAGCTGCAACATTACTAAATAGCAGGAAGTATGTGGTTGTTGTACACCAAACAGGTCCTTCAGTAATCTGAAATATAACCAAATGTGGCGGGATTAAACTTACAAGCTGCAACATTACTAAATAGCAGGAAGTATGTGGTTGTTGTACACCAAACAGGTCCTTTAGTAATCTGAAATATAACCAAATGTGGCAGGATTAAACTTACGAGCTGCAACATTACTAAATAGCAGGAAGTATATGGTTGTTGTACACCAAACAGGTCCTTTAGTAATCTGAAATATAACCAAATGTGGCAGGATTAAACTTACAAGCTGCAACATTACTAAATAGCAGGAAGTATGTGGTTGTTGTACACCAAACAGGTCCTTTAGTAATCTGAAATATAACCAAATGTGGCGGGATTAAACTTACAAGCTGCAACATTACTAAATAGCAGGAAGTATGTGGTTGTTGTACACCAAACAGGTCCTTTAGTAATCTGAAATATAACCAAATGTGGCAGGATTAGACTTACAAGCTGCAACATTACTAAATAGCAGGAAGTATGTGGTTGTTGTACACCAAACAGGTCCTTTAGTAATCTGAAATATAACCAAATGTGGCAGGATTAGACTTACAAGCTGCAACATTACTAAATAGCAGGAAGTATGTGGTTGTTGTACACCAAACAGGTCCTTTAGTAATCTGAAATATAACCAAATGTGGCGGGATTAAACTTACAAGCTGCAACATTACTAAATAGCAGGAAGTATGTGGTTGTTGATTTAAATAAAAGATACTTGTAGAACACAATCTCTGCATACCAGGCGGTTCATTTCCCTAGATCAATGAGGTCTTGTAGATACCCAAGATCAATAATGTCTTATAAACACCACTCAAAATGTAAATAAGTCCTTGTAGACATCATTCCCAAATTTAAAAAAAGTCCTGTAGCATCTATCCCAAGGTCAGAATAAGGTTCTGTAGACATAAATCCCAAGATCAATAAGGTCTTGTAGACATCAGTCCCAAGATCATTGAGATCCTGTAGACTTCAATCCCAAGATCATTGCGGTTCTGTAAACATCAATCCCAAGATCAATGTGGTCTTTTAGACATCAGTCCGAAGATCATTGAGGTCCTGTAGACTTCAATCCCAAGATCATTGCGGTTCTGCAAACATCAATCCCAAGATCAATGAGGTATTGTAGGTATCAGTCCCAAGATCATTGAGGTCCTGTAGACTTCAATCCCAAGATCATTGTGGTTCTGTAAACATCAATCCCAAGATCAATGAGGTCTTGTAGACATCAGTCCCAAGATCATTGAGGTCCTGTAGACTTCAATCCCAAGATCATTAAGGTTCTGTAAACATCAATCCCAAGATCAATGAGATTCTGTAGTCATGTGTCCCATGATCCGTGAGGTCCTGTAGATATATATATCCAGAGTTAAATGAGGTCCTGTAGATGTCAATCTCAAGATCAATGAGATTCTGTAGTCATGTGTCCCATGATCCGTGAGGTCCTGTAGATATATATATCCAGAGTTAAATGAGGTCCTGTAGATGTCAATCTCAAGATCAATGAGATTCTGTAGTCATGTGTTCCATGATCCGTGAGGTCCTGTAGATATATATATATCCAGAGTTAAATGAGGTCCTGTAGATGTCAATCTCAAGATCAATGAGATTCTGTAGTCATGTGTCCCATGATCCGTGAGGTCCTGTAGATATCTATCCAGAGTTAAATGAGGTCCTGTAGATGTCAATCTCAAGATCAATGAGATTCTGTAGTCATGTGTCCCATGATCCGTGAGGTCCTGTAGATATATATCCAGAGTTAAATGAGGTCCTGTAGATGTCACTCTCAAGATCAATGAGATTCTGTAGTCATGTGTCCCATGATCCGTGAGGTCCTGTAGATATATATCCAGAGTTAAATGAGGTCCTGTAGATGTCAATCTCAAGATCAATGAGGTCTTGTAAACATCAGTTCTAAGATCAGTGAAGTCTGTTTACTGTATTTACTCAGTCATTTAATTGCAAAAAAAATCTTAAATAAACAGGGCCCATTATTTTCTGCATTCTCTAGACGTGGCTGCTTCAGAGTTGGATGCTTTGTGACCAAAGTGAACGACACCAATATTAGACATTGATCCAAAGATCAGAGAGGTATTATTGATATCAGTCCCAAGATCAATGAGGTCCTATAGACATTTATCCCAAGATCAGTGAGCTTCTGTAGATATCTATCCCAAAATCAATGAAAGTCAATAAACTCCAGAATCCTACTGATGACGTCTTCAGATTTTTTCCAAAGATCTTCGTTTCTACCTTGTTCTACAACTTTGCAATTCAGGAGCAGATATCTGCTAAAGTGGTCAGTGGCGCATGTTTTCTTAAGTGACCATGTCATGAAAACATGTTAATTACTTTTCTTATATTTCATCTCCCTAGCAAAAACATGTTGGACACGAATTGTCTAGAGGGTCCAAGAAGAGAGACTAATTCACAGTCCCCATCTCAAACACGTCGCACACTCTTTGACCCCAAATACTAACAGCCTGTATAGCAACAGAACAATTCAGGTAGCTTATGAACTTCGATGTTAATGCAAAGTGATTAGCTTTATCTTGAATTAATTTGAATCCAATGCAATTAGAGCTGCCTGACTTTTGTCATAAAAAAAAAAAAGATTGCCAGTAGAGAGATACCCAATTTTATATCAACTATATAATTGAGTACAAAATTAAGAAAATAAAAAAATCAAATTCACCTCTGTATATCTCATAAATTGGATATTTGAATCGCTAGCGATCCATACGTTTTGTTTTTCGTACTTTATAAAAAAAACTGAAGATGAAATGGATTTTAAGACCAAAAAGTCTTTAAAGTAAATTTTCTGAATCTACATACGAAATTTCATTGAATTTGATCAATTCATTTAACGTCTAGTGATCTAGCTTCTGTATATTCTTGGTAAAAACAACTGTTTTGCATTCAGTGGATGTGAGTACGAATGTACCCGTCGAGAGAAATCGATTTTCTCATGATCGCCGCACTTTATAGGAGAAAGTAGTAAGGAAGTAAAATAAAAAATAACTAATTTAATATAACAAAAGTTTAATACCTGTATATACTGCTTGGATCTGCTGAAACTGCTAATGCGTAATACAAAAATAGGATTGCTTCAATGTTTAAAAACTGGGTAACAATGAATTCGTCCTTTGAAAACACAAAAAAGTAAAAAATTAAAAAAAACACAGAAATAATCAGTTTTTGTAGTTGTTATACGGTTGAAATTTTTACTTTTTTCTTTACATATATTTTTTATTTAGGAATTATCAAATTCTACGTTTATGTATTTGAATTTTTTATTGCAATATGTAACGGTGACAAGTCTAAAGAAATAGGTAAGTTATATGCTGTGTCAGTTACACGACGTTAAGTTTAACTTCAACAACGTATGTCATCATCAGGTAATCCAAACTTGTGACTGTTTAAAAGTCATTGCGTATTTGTAAAAAAAAGATGAAGATATATGTATAACTACTATGTTCAGTATAATAATCTGCCTTCCCTAGCTTTGTCAATTCTACTTTGGTTGACGTTTTCGGAGAACCTCCATCTTCAAAAACTATATCTATACTGGTCACCAATATTATGGCTCATCCTATTTATAATTTTCTAGCTCCACCTTGTAGCCCTCCTCTATTCAACATGTGTACATTAAACCTAACGTGTTCGCTTCTGATTCGCTCTTCAAAATCATACGTTTTCGCTCGCTTCTGATTGGCTCCTTTCAAACTTTCTCTACAACGGTCGTCCCTCCCGTTAATTTTTGAAAATCCTGTTGATTTTTAAACGTAATATTTGCTTGCGACGATATCTGTTCATTTATTATGTTTTCTCCCTTTAATTAAGTTTTAAAAATTTCCAAGTTCTCTAAAATGTTCATACGTATTCCTTTTTCTGCCATATGTAGTACCTTCATTGAGTTTTCTATTTCTCGATCATTCAAATACAGCAAAAACGATTCAAATTGTGCGTCACATTTAATAAAAGAGGGACACATACCTCGAGAAAATTATAAATAGGATGGGCCATAATATTGGTGACCAGTATAGATATAATTTTTGAAAATGGAGGTTCTCCGAAACGCGTCAATGAAAGTAGAATTGACTAAGCTAGGGAAAGCAAATTATTATACTGAACATAGTGACAATAATCCTAGCAGAAAAGAAGAAGAATATAAAAAGAATATATGTATAACCTAACCTGTTTCAGAAAAGGAGTTTAGTTTATATATGAATAAAATAATTTGTTAATTTTTCAGTAATTGCGTTTTTTTACTCCTATTTACTGGGAACACTGTGTTTAGATGCGAAAGTGGACACCAAGTGCTGAGTTGAGCGGAATAAAGAAAAATGGCAACTGAAGCAGAGTTCAGTCAGTAAAGAATAAGTTTGTATCTTGTAAATTAAATATTAAAGGCTACTGTCGTGGATTCTAGGTGCTACTACGAAAAATAACAAGTTTGGAGGCTTGGTCAGTGTGGTGGGGGAAGCGGAGTCAGCTTCAAAACTAAACTATACAGAGCAGAAGCTACACGCTTGACTCTGCTGAGCACTGTTACGCTTCCAGTGGCTACAATTATATTAAAAACAATATGTTCGGATTTGAATGCATAGTCCGTTTTGCTAAGCACAACTCTGCTCCATTTTTAGTGGCCACCCGGTCAAAAAGGACTGGTATCGTGATGATTTTCAAAAATTTAATGTGACAGGAGCTTTACCAATACATCAGAAACATGTTTAAATAAATCTAATTTTTATTTTTTACAATAAAGAAAATTTGTGACGACCTAAAATCTGTATATACCGGTATTTTGAATTCCGTTAAAATTAATAAAATGAAAATGACAGCAGTCTGGTACCCTTTTCGTATTTTCAATGTAATTTAAAGGTGTAAAACAATAATGTATGCCGATTTGTTTCAATGATGGGTTTGTTATTCAGCGAAATCTGTTGAAAAAATGGTGTCTTTTTTATCTTACATGGACAATTTGATTCGACCGTCTTATCTAACTGCATAAAATAGCATTTTAAATTTTCAATATAATTTCAGTTTAAAATGCTAATTATGATGGTGAAATTAGATTAAAAAAATATATTAGATAACAAAATTATTGATACAAATTTGCGTACAACACGTCAGCAAGACAGCTGCGTGCAAGTGTGCTGGAATTATGTGTGTGTGTGTGTGTGTGTGTGTGTGTGTGTGTGTGTGTGTGCACGTGTGCGTGCACGCTGTAAATAAAAACTTACAGGTGAACTTAAAATAAGTTGTAAGATTAATTCAGTGTAAAGCAGCATTTGTGTCCATACGTATTCCAGCGCTACTAGTGTCAGAAATACGGTAGCAAACACCTGTAAAATAGAAAAACAATAATGAAATATAAAATAATTTTATTAAATTTTCTAAGTTTTCCTTTGAATTTTCTTTTATTTAAAATTTTTTAACTCAGATTTTAGTTATGGATCTTTACTTGCGTACATGCAGTCGTTGTGGTTAATTTTTAAAGAGCTTAACGCCATAAAAGGGTTTATAAACAAAAAATTTTAAAAAAATAGTTCAGTTCATGCCAAATCTCATTGGTATTCAGTTTGTTTAGTCTCTGGTGATGTGCACAGACAAAAGACTATGGCTGGCCTGGGAATTATATTAATTAGTAATTTTAATATTTATTAATGAGCTTATACAATATGTTAAAGAACAATCTTGGCTGCATCGGTGGCCTAGTTGATAGCGTACTGGGCTTTCACCCCGAAGACCCGGGTTCGATTCTTGACCAGGCATTTTCATACGCTATAAATCATCCCATCGTCTGCATTGGCCGAAGTGTGCACAATAGTCGGACGTTAAACACAAAAAAAAACCTTGTACGAACAATGGTGCATTTTTTTTAATTTAAGGTGAAAAGCACATTGAGGATATTATCGCCTCCCTAAATGTAAGTGTGAGTGTAAAGTCATAAGTGTAAGTGTGTGTTAGACTTGTGTACCGCGAGGGATGTCTAAATCCTCTCAATGGGTGCAGCTAGTCTGCACCCCCCTGTGGGGGAACAATGGTGCAATATTATATTTAACTGTAAATGTGCTTTTACAATTTTTGCTCTAGATGGGCTGGGTATGTAGTGCATTGGCGTTAATTATAATTTAAATATATATTATTAATATGTTTTATTTACATAATATTAAAGAGCAGTTTTTTTCTTAATGTGCATACTTTATGCCAGTTAGACATCAGAGATCAGCGTTAACAGTAAGGGTAAAGCAACGGGGAGTAACTGCAGCTCATACTAAGAACCTTGGGTCCAGACGTGGCAGACTGACGGATAGTTTAGCCAAATTGAACAAGTCTTAAACATATAATCTTGTGCAAGAAATGTTTAACTGTAACAAAAATGAACTCTGATCGCTATCAAATCCATTTTTTTGTCCGTTTTGAAAAGTCAAGATGTTAATTTATATGATGAAATTATGTTTTCAAAAAAGTTCTTTTTAAAGATTTGAAATGGCCGTTTTTTTTTTTTAATCTGAACAGATTGTACTGTGTATCAAACGTTTTTACGCAAATCGATTTTTGCGCTAAGTTTGAATCAAGTGTGACCAAATTGCGGTATTTTCTTTATATCATATTTAACGAAAATGGATCTAGAGATCAGTATTGGTGATGGTCACTTTATTAAATCATTTTCCGTTGGAAATTTTGTAAGCGAGCAAAATGTAGAAACAGCTGAACTGTTAATATGCAAAAAATAAACATTAACAGTTCCATGGGTGCAAAGTTTCCATGGGTGCACAGTTTTCATGGGTGCAAAGTTTCCATGGATGCAAAGTTTCCGGAGGTGCAAAGTTTCCAGGGGTGCAAAGTTTCCATGGGTGCAAAGTTTCCAGGGGTGTAAAGTTTCCATGGGTGCAAAGTTTCCATGGGTGCAAAGTTTCCAGGGGTGCAAAGTTTCCAGGGGTGCAAAGTTTCCATGGGTGCAAAGTCCTGAGATCTCACATTAGAAGTTTTCATTTTGAAAATGTGCACATATTCAAGAGAACTGCTAAATTCATTAACCCAAAGTTTTGATTTTAACAATAAACCGTTGATATTATATCAAACAACAATAACAGTTGTTGATTATTTGAAATTAAATTCTACAGCATTTCAAAGTATTGTTTATTCTTAAAACTCACTTCAAAAAGTCTGTAATTCGTTGAACGGAACGGTAACTGTTTTGCGATTATTACAAACGCAACCGTGAAGATAAATTGTGATAAAATTAATTCGCGTACAACAGAACATTTGGTTAACAAACACACTTCGAAATATCTAAGCACTATTGTAGGAAGTATTTTGGCCAACCAGTAAAACGTGTCCAAAGATAAGAGCTTCGTCATATCAAATGAAATATGAGATATTGTGCTATTAATTTGACTAGGTGAACGGAAATTTTGGTGCTGAACTGTTAAATCGCTTCTATGGAAACGAATTATTTCAATTGTTGTACATATTAGTGGTTAGTTCTAACCTTATTTAGTCTGAGAAGAAAATATTTTTGAATTACTGTTTTTAGGAAATTTACATTTCATATATAAGATAACCGAGCAAATTAGTTGCCGCGTTATTTTGTCAATGTAACCGTTTCAGTTTCGATTATCACAGCATGTTTCGCTGACTACGTGGAAAGTGAATTTTTTAAACGTAACAAAATTTTATGGTATCGCAAAAACTAACCGCGTTTTACAGTAGAATACGAATATGGATTGCTGTAAAATTTGTTTTTTATAATCTTAACAAATTGTTGATTTGATTTCACAGTTAATTGTGTGAACAGCGTTAAAATCTACAATATTACGGTGGACAGGGTTCATTTTGTAATAAAATTTGAAAATTAAAAATTTTAACACTGTGTAAGACGAAAACCTGATTTTTTTTTTATCCATTGTGAAACTGTTGCTTGGCGATGAACTTGAAGCAATTACAAAAAGTACGAAATGTCTTGAAAATTTTCTATTAAAAATTTTTTAATTTGAATAACTTTGCGATCATACGTCATGAAAATTACTTCCAGATGGAATATTGCCCATTTCATTACGAACAAATCAAACTTTATTTAAAATCCGATAAAAAATAACGAAGTTTTGACAAAATTTGTGATTTTCAAGTATTTTCATGATTTCTGTAATTATTAATTTCATGTTTTTTTTTTAACTGAAATATATTGAAATTTTTAAAATTATTGGAGTATAATTTCTGAGTGCGGTTAATAAAAAGGTGTCACTTTCTTAAAAATGTAATAAACTTTACGATCTGCCGTATTCCCATTTTCTATGGGAGGAAATTATGTTGGGCTCGAATTTCAATCTATGGAAACCAGTAATGGCGTTTAAATTGAAATATACGTGTGCCAAATTTCATGAACCTTTCTCAAGATATAAATTGTTTCTTATAAAAACAAAATGGCTGCCAGACAGAAAACGAAGCGTTTTTGGACCAATGTTATTGAAACGTTTCATCTAATTTCGATGTGGGGAATCGCGCCCTGAATTCTTGGAACCTTTTTTTCATGAACACCCTGTATATTTGAAAAAAACCATTTAGGTTATGTAATCTGTTCTGGAAAAAAATATGTTTTACGTACCCACCACCGATTGGCATTCTTTAACATATAATTATATATAGGATCTATTGTATAATTGGATTTTTAAAAAAATGTATTCAAGATGGCTTAGACATTATAATTAAAATTTAGTATTCAAATTGCTTTCTTGTTGATAGTCTACTTTTTAAAGATTAATAACATAAATAAAAACATTTTAAAATTAAAATATATATTATCTGTCTAACCTAACCTGTCAGGTTGGTTGCCTAATCTAGTGCCAATTTGGTCATATTGTTGTTAATAATTACTAAAATAAGTTCATTCTGTTTCATGGTTTTGTTCGTAGGTAATTAGCCTATAACCTGTGTCAATGAACTGAAGATGTTTTAGCAAAATGATGGCTTTGAAATACTAGAAGCAGGAGGAAAATGAAGAAAATTATATTCTGTATAAATTATTGTATCATATTTTACTGTTGTTTCTTTAATTTTTCATATTCCTTCATCATCATACTGATTTACACACAGAATAATAGTTGTAGCCTACTGTTTGACAAGTAATAGTTTCAGGCCTAAATACTTATTCTTTTCCAGATAGAAAATTTGTGATCTCCACGTATGTAAACGATTTTTGTTTATGTTGAGGCCTCCTGTTAATGGTTTGTTGGAAAAATATTTATTTAATTATGTTTATAAAAATATCTGAACCAGGTTGTTAGGTTGGCAAAGTAAACCAAATAAAGAATTATTTAAAATTGACTACAATAAAGTAATTTAACCTCTCTTGAATTTAAAAACAGAATTAAGAGGCTATTCACAAATATATTTGTAAGCTATATTTTTCTTTAAAAGGGCATAATTATTGTGTAAACCATTAGCTTGTGTATGCCTATATGGTGTAGTAGTAGGGGTAGTAAATGATAAATAAAAAAACAGTTGTAATTTTAAAACTTTTCTTAGTTTTGTTTGTGTGGGTGCAATTTTTAAGCCTAAAACTTAGAAAAGAATGGGATGTAGTTGTTACATTAGGCCTGTCAATAAGAAGCAAAATTCAGATCACCAGTTACAAAAACACCTACATTTGTATTAAAAACTTCAGAAATTCCCTTCCTTGTTAAATTCTTTAACAAGACACATAAAGGTAAGTAAGTAGCCTAAAGGTCTCATTTACATTGTTGTGTTTTTGAAAATTAACATATTACTGTTTTTCCTTACATTAGATTTAATAATAGCCCAAGCTATTATTCAATAGGATCACTGTAGCCTACACACTAAAAATATCAAACATTGTGTTTAGCATAATTTATTTTACTAAATTTACAAAATAAACCAGTAGGCTATTGTCACATGATTTTTAATATTGTTCAGTTGCAAATATTAACTGGAAATATTTAATGACTATCATTTCCTTAATATTGAAATATGGCAGCACATAAAGGTGAATAATTTGTTAAAATTATGAAAATGTTAACCAGAGTGCAGCACAATATGGACATACCATTTGTGAAATAGTTCAAATAAATTTACCATACTGTGTTTCTCAGTAGGTTAATGCAACAAAAAACTTCATTTTTTGTAAGAGATATTTTTGAAGCACATCTGCTCTCTGATGACCAAATTTGAAAGTAAGACTTAGTTACAAAAATTTCCATCAGAGCGCAGCACTATACAGAATTGCTAGGAAAAATTCCCGCCAATTTGTGCTGATTTACTGTTTAAAATTTTCACAGCAGAACGAGCCCAAATTGGCGGACATTTTTTATTTTGAGTTTAAAAACACGCATATGCAATCTGGAGGCGTTAGTTGGAACTAAGACTTAGTTTTGAAAAATTCCACTAGAGTGCAGCACTATACAAATTGCTAACAGAAAAATTCCCGCCAATTTGTGCTGGTTCACTGTATAAAAGTTCCCGCTAAAATGTTTTGTTTTTTGGCGGGAGATTTTTCACAGTGAACCGAGACAAACTGGCGGGAATTTCAGATTATAAGAACGGCACGCTATCTGGTAGCACTGTTTGAAACTAATACTTAGTTACGATAATGACCACTAGGGCAGCACTTTATACAGATCGTCCAACAGAGATTATTTTTGGCGGGAGATTTTTCACAGTGAAACGGGACAAATTGGCGGGAATTTTAGATTAGAAAAATGGGACGCTATCTGATGACACTGTTTGAAACTAATAATCAGTTACGATAATGGCTACTAGGAAGCAGCACTTTTTACAGATCGCCTGTCAATAGTTATTTTTGGCGGGATTTTTTTTACAGCGAAACGATACAAATTGGCGGGAATTTCAGAAAGCAAAACGGTACTGCTATCTTGTGGCATTATTTGAAACTAACACTTCGTTACGACAATTTTCACTAGGGAGCAGCACAGTTTACAAATCATCCGTCAATTCGTGCTAAATTCACTATTAGAAATTTGTTGTTTTTGGCGGGAGATTTTTCACAGTGAAACAGGACAAAATGGCGGAAATTTTCTATTACAGATATAAAAACAACTAGCTCTCTGGTGGTATTATTTGAAACTAATACGAAATAAGTAAAATATGAAAGGTTCAATAATAATTACTGTAAATATAAACTTTTTAGTTTTACCTACCGTAATGTGCTGCACTCTGGATAGTTTCATTGAATTTATTGTTTCTTTTACTAACGAAGAAGATTTTACACCTGTAAGATGCTGCTACCTATAGAGAAAATATTGAATCATATCATAGAATATTTAATCAGATTTAAAGAGTAATGTGTTCTGTTGATAATACAGTATTATTTATTGTTGTATTTATAATATTAAACGATAATTATTAATAAATAACTTTTGTTCATCTATGAATGAACTTTGTTTTTGTAGGTAAATAGCACAATTATGTAGTAATAATGTTAATTATGCATTATCTTAAAATATTAAAAAAAAGTATTTTCAAAACTCGGAAAAAAATCAATAAAAAGTCGAAAAATAAAGCGAACTTAAAAAAAAACGACACCTTAGGTAGATTTTAAATTATATTGCACATTTTATAACACATCAGACAATACAAAAAAAAAACGATTATCAGACAATACAAAAAACATCGAACAGAAATAAATTATGTTTTTTCTTTTTGCTATTACGAAAGATAAAATACGTGAAATTTTAAATAATTACTCAATAACTACAAGAAATATCTATGATGTGAAAACACCACCTACAAATTTCAACATTATTTGCCTTTTTATAATAATATGGTAAAATGGTAATATGGTAATACAGCTGTACTGTACTGCATACATTATATATATTACTAATTGGTACAGTATATTACTAATTACGTGATCGAATTCGATCTTATAATTGGAAAGATCATTCGTTTCCCAATGAAAACGTTACAGCTCGATTTTTTTAATTTAGGGTTACGTTAAATACAGTATTTATAAAATCACAAAACATTTGAAATAAAAAATCAAATAGCACAGGAAATAAAACGGGTTTCTCAAGAGACATTTCAGGCATTAGTTTTACTATAGGCTAGCGCATTGTCCGACCGTCAAGGAAAAACAATTCGAGCATCTATTATAAAAATTTATTCCCGTAAGTAAATAAACACTGACATACATTCATAATTTAATTTGTCAAGTATTTTTTAATCCAAGTAATGTGAAGTTTTAGAATGATTTAATCGGCCGCCATTTTGAACAGGATCTAGGTATAGTTCTTTTACTTTTAAATTGAGATCACTTGGTAGAGGTTTACATTTAAAATCTCCCATTTTAGGGGCGGAGGCAAACAAAGTGTACACTAAAAAGTACACCTTTATGCCTTATAAACATTTTACGAGTTTGGTTTTTCTCCAATAATACATTAAAAGGTTATTGCTGTGTCCACACATTTGGCTAATCCAGTATTCTTCTTTCAGTCCGATGGCTTGGTGTTCTGCAATAACTTCCCGAAGATCTGGAAAATAAAATAAATATAGCTGTTTTAAAGGCAAAGAAAGTACGGTGATTGTGAAACAAATACGAGGGTTGTCCGTAAAGTAAGGTTCCCAAGGAGACATAGCCGCTGCGAACGTAGTTACGCGGGATCCGGTGACCTTGACTTGCAGCTTGGTTCCTCCACTCCCAATCCCCACTCCGCAAGCGGTCTGCGACGCTCAGTCTTGGCTTGGTAGCCGTTAATAATGGAGTTGTCTTTTCTGTCTCCCCGCCAGGTGCGAAAAACGCTCTGTGATTCGTTTTTTTGCAAAAAAACACTGCGCCGGTGGACATTCATATCCAACTGTGTGAAGTCTGCGGAGAAAAATGTATGAGCATACAACACGTGCGCAAATGGTGCAGAGAATTCAAAGACGGACATACAGACGTTCATGATGAACAGCGTTTCGGACGAAACAATTGCGAAAGTGAAAGAAACAATGCTGAACGATCGAAGGGTGACTGTTCGGGAGCTCTCCGAGATGATCCCTGATGTCAGCAAGACCTGGATTGATAATATTTTGACAGACCATTTAGGGTATAGCAAGGTTTTTGCAAAATGGGTCCCAAGCAGACCACAAACGGCAACGGATTGATGCGGCCCGCAAATTTCTTCACGCCTACGAAACCGATGGCAAGAAATTCTTGAACTCCGTTGTCATTGGGGAAGACAGCTGGGTACACTATACGATATCGGAAACGAAAGAACAATCACATCATTGGAAACACCCAGAGTCGCCGAAGCCGCGGAAGTTCAAACGAACACTGTCTGTCGGCAAAGTCATGGCGAGCGTGTTTTGGGACAGAAAGTGGTTATTGTTGTGCGACTTCATGGATACCGGCACAACAATCAATGCTGATCATTACTGTGAGACGTTAAGGAACCTTCGCCGCGCGATTCAAAACAAGAGGAGAGACATGCTCACGAAGGGAGTTTGTTTCCATCAAGACAACGCTCGTCCGCACACCGCCCGTGTAACAACCGATCTCATCAACCAAATTTTGATGGGATACTGTCACACATCCGCCCTACAGCCCGGACTTAACCCCAAGTGACTACCATCTCTTCACTAATTTGAAGAAACACGTGGATGGGACGCATTTCAGTACCGGAGAGGAGCTGAAAGAAAACGTTTTAAGCTACCTTCGCGGCGCGGCGGGAGAGTTTTTCGACTCAGGCATACAAAGGACGGTTCACTGTATGCAAAAATGCATCGATCTTAACGGCGATTATGTCGGAAAATAGAAAAACGTGTAAGCTTTCCAAAAATGTATTACTCAATACAAATAAACGTGTTTTTCATTGTGAAAAATTATATGGAACCTTATTTTTACGAACAACCCTCTTATATTTTGAAGGCGTAAAATTTTCAGATGAATACAAAAGTGAGTTTTCCTTGATGTCTCTTTCTGGGTTGTCTGTTTGTAAGCCGTGTATATTAACGTACATTTGAGTTCAGAAAATACATTTTACCTCTACAAAACTTGTTTCTGGGGACGTGATCGCTGCTCATTTTATATTCATGGGTTGGCAGCTCCGATAGCTCATTCTTCAATGAAAATTCATAAATAATTGCAATGGCTCTTTATTGAAGTGTTTGTGAAGATCGGCTGTAGCCCTACATTTTGCAGCAAATAAGAAGTCGGCTGTAACTAAGTATGCCGCTGTAATTGGCAACCTTGTTAGCGGGACACTCTCGCCGATACAAAATATAACAATATTGTTAAAAATAAGACAGCAGCAGAAATCACATAAAAAACTAACAGTGTGTTTCGTATTTTTAAGTTTAACAACTCGATTTGATGAACGTTGCAATTTTTCTGGCATTCAATTATTTTTAATTTACTTAGAAGACGTTTGAAACAATTTATCGCTAAAACAAAACAATGTACGAGGTGTGTTCAGAAAGTAAGGAGAATTTTTATTTTTTGAACAAAATATTTGTTTATTCTTCTACATTGATGTTGTCGCCTTCAAAATAGTCCCATTGGAGATTATGCACTTGTGCCAGAGCTTTTAATGTCACCTACTGCTGTAAAACGACGGCCCTTTAAGGTTCTCTTTATTTTTGGAAATAGGAAATGGTCACACGGAGCCATGTCTGGCGAATATGGAGGCTGGTGCATCGTTGCAGTACTGTTTTTTGCCAAAAATTCACGAACAAGCAATGAAGTGTGAGCTGGTGCATTATCATGGTGCAAAAGCCATGAATTGTTTTTCCACATATCCGGGCGTTTTTTTCGGATTGCTTCACGCAAACGGCGTTGAACTTGTAGGTAGTACTCCTTATTGACCGTTTCACCTGGTGGCAGGAATTCATGATGCACTATGCCATTAATATCGAAGAACACAGTGTGCATAACCTTCACGTTCGACCGCACTTGTCGAGCCTTTTTCAGTCTTGGCGAGCCAGAATGCCTCCACTGGGATGATTGAGCCTTAGTTTCGACGTCATATCCGTAAACCCATGTTTCGTCACCTGTTATAATACGTTTCAGTAATTTTGCATCGTCGTTGACTTCATTTAGTGACTCCTGAGCAACTTCCATTCGCCGCTGTTTTTGGTCCAAATTCAACAAACGAATTTTGCTGCCACGCTTTTTATACACAAAACATCGGAAACAATGTCATGACATGATCCAATCGATATGCCAACATCATCAGCGACCTCTCTAATTGTGATTCGGCGATTGTTCATAACCATTTCTTTCACTTTTTCCACGTTTGCATCGGTAGTTGATGTGCTGGTGCGTCCAGGGCGTACGTCATCTTCAACGTCTTCACGACCATCTTCGAAACGCTTATACCACTCGTAAACTCTTGCTTTACTCATAGCAGACTCACTATAGGCCTTTGTTAAAATTGCACACACTTTGTTACACTTTATTCCATTTCTTACGCAAAATTTGATACAAATTATTTGATCCGTTTCTTTTAACAAACGAAAATCGCCGAGCTCATAAAAACACGTCTAACCTTATTGGCTGTCACAGACAAAGTCAACAATGAAAACAGCTGAAAGTTTTATCATACTTCAAGGGCATGTATACCAACATAATAAAAACAAATGTTTGACAATCGGACTCTGCAAGCTCGCGAAATTTAAAAAATCTCCTTACTTTATGAACACACCTCGTATTGCTGTTTCTGCAAAACTATGCATTGCAGTAAAGAACGAATCTCTTTATTGAAAGCCTACACGATCGAAACTACATAACTTGACTACACAGAGAGCACTGTGGTAACATTATGTGAACTATGTGACAGTTCTGTCGCTATAAATTTGTAATAAACAAAGTAATTCGAACAAAACGTTTTGTATAAAAGCAAGCTGTTGTTTACTAACACTTGTGACTTTTTCGATAACAAGTTTATCGGTGCTCAACAAGAAATCTCGTTTTTTAGAGACAAAAGACTGTTTATTAAGGGTTCGAAAATCTTGTTATCGAAATTAATAAACAACTCGCTTTCACATAAAACCTTATTTTACGTATTATTTTATTTATTCAGAAAATTGGTAGATGACTTTCGTCAAAAATTAATTGACATGAAGAGGAAGATCGAGTGTTGGGAAACTGTATAGACCTTCCCGTGGCGGACACATGGCTTCAAAACTAAGAAAGGTTTGATCCGAAACTAAGAAAGGGGTGAAACTTGTTGCTACCATAAGTCAGTGATATTGCAGTCAGAGGTGAACGGGGGTTATCAAATGGAGCTTTTAAGGAAACCCGAATGAATACGACAGTCCGGTAAAGATTCAAGCATTTGCGGGCTCGACAATAAAGCGAAAACGTCGGAGCTCTGTCCCGAAAAACGTGTAACTATTTTATAATGCGCGCCAAGGCAAAACAAGGATTAAGGAGGCGGGCATGCTGGCTAGACTTGGATCTGCACCTGCGTTTATGGGAGCCGGCAGTAGGGTTTCTTTGAGCTATCAATAGGTTGATCTACAAGCAACTTCAATAACAACGGGATAAGCTAACCTTAGAGGGTATTCCCATATTCTGCCTTTTGTAAAACAAGTTCATCCAGGGATTTAGGGAAACGTACCGGGAACATGTGAAAACGGCCGACGACGTGATCAGCGAAGCTTTGCACGCCGACGCTAGGTTGCGCCAGTGTAGCACACAGATCAACCAATTCGTTTCTGCAATTATCAATAAAGATGGTAACGATATTACAGAACTGCTACTTTTTCACAGATAGTCAAATTCACGTATTTATCTAACAGTGAATGACTGAGTTCAACTGTTACTAACTGTGAACTGTGAACTGAAATCTCCGAAATCTGTTCAACCGTAACGAGTTCACAGTTTGGTGCTACCTATCTACACACTAGTGCGGAGTTACTGAGGCGAGATAAATATTGATATTGCTAATTGCGCGCGCACATTTGTTTCCCGCCAGATTTAGCTTGTTGTTGGTATTATTTATTTAGTTCAGCGAATGTTTTTTGCACAAGTAGTGTTGTGTAGAAGAATAATTGTATAGAAGAATTGTGTATTTGTGCAGATAAAATACCTGGTTTTGTTTGTTTGTTTTTTATGATTTAAGCCGCCACGGTGGCCTATTTGATAGCGTACTGGGCTTTCACCCCGAGGATCCGGGTTCGATTCCCGGCCAGGACTTGGCATTTTCATACACTATAAATCATCCCATCGTCTGCATTAGCCCAAGTGTGCACAATAGTCAGACGTTAAAAAAAAAATTCTGATTTACATTAGCCTATACGAAGAAGCAATAGCTACATAACAGATCAACCAAGATATTATTTCACAGTTCACAGTTAATTTAACAGACATTGAAAAGTAGCAGTATCAGTTTTCACATATAGCAATATTTCACAGATAGTATCATCTCTAATTATCAACTGCCGCCTCGATGGCCTAGTTGATAGCGTACTGGGCTTTCACCTCGAGGATCCGGGTTCGATTCCCGGCCAGGGCTTGGCATTTTCATACACTATAAATCATCCCATCGTCTGCATTAGCCCAAGTGTGCACAATAGTCAGACGTTAAAAAAAAAATTCTGATTTACATTAGCCTATACGAAGAAGCAATAGCTACATAACAGATCAACCAAGATATTATTTCACAGTTCACAGTTAATTTAACAGACATTGAAAAGTAGCAGTATCAGTTTTCACATATAGCAATATTTCACAGATAGTATCATCTCTAATTATCAACTGCCGCCTCGATGGCCTAGTTGATAGCGTACTGGGCTTTCACCTCGAGGATCCGGGTTCGATTCCCGGCCAGGGCTTGGCATTTTCATACACTATAAATCATCCCATCGTCTGCATTAGCCCAAGTGTGCACAATAGTCGGACGTTAAAAAAAAAATCTGATTTACATTAGCCTATACGAAGAAGCAAAAGCTACATAACAGATCAACCAAGACATTATTTCACAGTTCACAGTTAATTTAACAGACATTGAAAAGTAGCAGTATCAGTTTTCACATATAGCAATATTTCACAGATAGTATCATCTCTAATTATCAACTGCCGCCTCGGTGGCCTAGTTGATAGCGTATTGGGCTTTCACCCCGAGGATCCGGGTTCGATTCCCGGCCAGGGCTTGGCATTTTCATACGCTATAAATCATCCCATCGTCTGCATTAGCCCAAGTGTGCACAATAGTCGGACGTTAAAAAAAATAATTCTGATTTACATTAGCCTATACGAAGAAGCAATAGCTACATAACAGATCAAACAAGACATTATTTCACAGTTCACAGTTAATTTAACAGACATTGAAAAGTAGCAGTATCAGTTTTCACATATAGCAATATTTCACAGATAGTATCATCTCTAATTATCAACTGCCGCCTCGGTGGCCTAGTGGATTGCGTACTAGGCTTTCACCCCGAGGACCCGGGTTCGATTCCCGGCCAGGGCTTGGCATTTTCATACTATAAATCATCTCATCGTCTGCATTAGCCCAAGTGTGCACAATAGTCGGACGTTAAAAAAAAATCTAATTATCAACACCACTGCAACTAGGTATTTAAAGTTTACCGCGCCATCTTCTGTTCTAAATATGAACTAAAAAAACAGTCAACTCCCCAATACCGGTTAGCATATGTAAAGCATTCCCAGTTCTAAATAGAAGCAGAGCGAAAGTATTAACAAGGATCTGTGTAAGGTTAATGAAACATCAGCTGTCAAGTTTGTAAAGTTCGGCAAGTGCTTCGGGCTGGCGGTACAGTCATTATGCGCGAAGTTGTCTGACTCGTGGCATACGTCTTAGACTGTCTTCGGCTGGGAAAGTTAAAAACTCAAACAAGCAGTTTACTAAGTCTGCAAGACTTCAGTGTTTGTGGGTTTTGAACAGACTAGATCGCGCTTCAGTAGGAGATTTGTCAATTCTAACCTCCAAGGAAGTACAGAAAATATGCCGTAGAGGTAATAAAGTTCAAACGTAAACAAAGCCTGCGTTCACCGGTCAGTCTGCTGCGCCTCCGAACTTGGGCGAAGTAGTACTAAGTCAATTTGTTATTGAACCAAAAATAATAATCTTGTATCATTTTTTTCTCTTCCTTTTTTATTTTAATTACGATAATTTGTTCGAGAACACGACAAATTAACATAGCTAGTTTTAAACAACATAACCTAAAACTTATACCCTATCAGCTGTTCAATGAAATCAGCTGATAGTTTAATTAATATAAACGATATATTAACATAGCTAGTTTTTAACAACATAACCTAAAACTTATACCCTATCAGCTGTTCAATGAAATCAGCTGATAGTTTAATTAATATAATTAACATAGTTAGTTTTTAACAACATAACCTAAAACTTATACCCTATAAGCTGTTCAATGAAATCAGCTGATAGTTTAATTAATATAAACGATATATTAACATAGCTAGTTTTTAACAACATAACCTAAAACTTATACCCTATCAGCTGTTCAATGAAATCAGCTGATAGTTTAATTAATATAAACGACAAATTAACATAGCTAGTTTTTACTAACATAAACTAAAACTTATACCCTATCAGCTGTTCAATGAAATCAGCTGATAGTTTAATTAATATAAACGACATATTAACATAGCTAGTTTTTACCAACATAACCTAAAACTTATAGCCTAGTTCAATGAAATCAGCTTTACGAATTAATATAAACGTATCATGGTTCGAGACTGAAGTTACTGAGAGCTTTTTCCTTCTCGAAAACTACGATTTTCGTCTTCATAAGGGGCACACGTGTTAAACACAGGCACGTAAATAGAGGAGGGGTACGAGTTGGAGTTAGAAAGTTATAAATAGGACGAGCCATAATATTGGTGACCAGTCTAGAAATAGTTTTTGAAGATGGAGGTTCCCCTATCGCGTCAACGAAAGAAGAATTGACGAAGCTAAGGAAGGCAGATTATTATACTGAACATAGTGACAATATTTTTAGATTCACTAATATTTTGACCTGAGTATTTTGAAAATCTTTGTCAAATATTGCAACATGTCCATGATTCATCAAAGTTTTCATAAAAGGGCTAGGTCATACTATAGAGAAAGGCTATCGTAGCTTTGTATATTAATTATGAATACAATTCGATGCATACTGTTCCTTAAACTACCAGTACGTGTTATAGTTGTTAGGAACGGTGAAAAGTTAATGGTCCCAAGTTTGTACTTTGCGATCATCTCAAATACAAGTAGCTATCGATTTTCTCCGGTAGCAATTAATTATAAAGAACGTACATCCAGACTATTCTACAAGAAACGTGGTTTGCCAGATGAGGTAATATCGAGTGTTACAATTAATTGATGACAGCTTATTGAAGTTCTTTCTGTTCTACGATTAGTCACTTACAGCCAAGCTAAAAAGTTTTGCAGTACAGCATGGCTGTGCAACAACACTCAGTCTATATTTTTGTTCATATAAGACTGTTTCAAAATTATATCGTGACTTCCAAAATGGACGACCGGGTTCATTAACGAATTCCCATCTGAAAATCAACTACTTGAGTTATCATGATAAGACTCAGACCTCTGTAAATTTTATATGTATATATATATATATATATATATATATATATATATATATATAAAATATAAGTTTTTAACAACATAACCTTAAACTTATTATAGCCTATCAGCTCTTCAATTAAATCAGCTGGTCGTTACGAATTGTTTTTTTTACTAAAACTACCGTTATAAAATTTAACGATTTATTTCACATATTTGCATCGGTCAAACTTCTTCGTAGTTGCCTTAGTGTAGTGGTTATCACGTGCGCCTCACACGAGCTAGGTTTCCGGTTCAATCCCGGGCGGAACTACAGGAAATTTTAATTATAATTAATTTATTATGAAGTAATATAAAGTTAATATAAAATAAAAAAAGTTACGATTTAAAAACGATTTAAAAAGCTATTTTGAAACGGTCCAATGTATTTTTCTGACTAACAAACTTCTCCGAGTTATAAACAAAATCAGTTTTCGCGCGAAGTTGATCCGAATCTGACGAAAATTGAGAACGCTAGAGTGAACGAAAAAAGACACACGCACCACACATGCACACGCGCACACACAAAACACACACGCGCGCGCGCGCACACGCACACATGCACACGCACACACTACACACACACACACACACACACACACACACACACACACACACACACACACACACACACACACGCACACATGTACACACACATGCGCGCGCGCGCACACACACACACACACACACACACACACACACAACACAACACACACGCACACGCATGCACGCGGACATACATAACAACACACACGCTCACTCACACACACGCACACATGTACCCGCACGCACGGACGCGCACACGTACGCACGCACGCACGCGCGCGCGCGCACACACACACACACACACACACACACACACACACACACACACAACACAACACACACGCGCTCCCGCACAGGCACACATGTACACACACACGCACGCACGCACATACACACCCACACACATCCACCCACCCACCCACACACACACACACAAACAAGCACACACACGCACACCCACACCCAAACGCACATACACACACACGCGCGCACGGACACACACGCACTCACACGCAGGCACACACACACACAAACACACACACACAAATTCGCGCGCACGCGCAAAACACAATGCGCGCACGCACGCACGCATGCACGCACACACAATTTGTACTTGAATACTAAGTTGATTACTGGGATCTCTAAGGGGATAAGATATAAGATAATGATGTAGAACTCTACTGTGTAAATATTAAAATACCGTAGCGGCTTTGAACTATAGTTACGCTTTGTGCTCCCTAGCCACCTTGCGTTGCTCCAACACACACAGGCTAAATACCAGCTTTGAAGTACGGCGGCGGAACCACCTAAACCTTAATTTAACTTTAATAACGTTTTCACGTGCTTTGTGCATTGTTAAAGAATTCTTTTACTTTAATTAATTATACCAGTAGCAGGATACCTTCGGGTAGTTTACCTTGCATTTTTTTAAATCAGTGTAATCTTATTTCTAATTTAATCTAATAGCGGGTGTGAACCACTTAAAGCGGATGTATACGATACAATAAATCGAACTACAACCTGTGCTTGCAGACAAATTGTTGTGTGCAGGTGGTTAAGTGTTACAACTTGAGTCTGTAACAATTGGAAGATTGATACCTTTTCATATCCTGGACGTTTTAATGAGTAAATGGCGTTCGTAAAAAGCTGTGTAGATACTTTAGGCGGCTTTCAAGTTTTTTAGTCGTTGTTGCATAACCTTTGTTTTCAAATTATTAACTGAAACTTCCTGTGGCTGCATTTCAACGTAAGCTACAAGTTTTTTATCTATGGAAATTCTCGGAAATGAGCGGTTTTCAATCTGAAAACTGGAAAACACTTAACGATGTACTAAAAAGATACGATCGACGCTTTGCTTTCCACTTGGATCGTAATGTCAGAATGACGATGGTATGAAAATTTATCGACAATCAGCTGATCTTCACGTAATGATAAAGTCATTTTATAGTGTTGGGAAATAATTGTAATTTTAATTATTAGTTTTAAATGTTAACAATTGAACAAAGAAACAGAAAAATTACGAAATGGCTGACATACTGTCTGTTGCGATAAACACTAAGGTATGTAGAACAGTTTATGTAAAGGCTTGGGGAAGAAGTAGGTCGTGGCCAGTCGATTCTGAGGGGACCGGAAGGACAGCCGATTCCAGGGGAGACCGAAGGGCGTAGGACAACTGTACGTCAGGGTAACGACTCGGCAGTCTATTTAATGTAGGCAGTTTTTGTGTACGCTTCTTCCCCTTTTCTCTGTTTGGTTTAAACAAATTGGGACACGGGTTTCCAGAGAGGATCTTGAGACGTATTTCAGGGGAAACATTTTAATAATACAATAGTGTTCCTTTTTTGGGGTCGTATCAACTGTACAACCATGATAACATAAGAGTAATGCAATGTAATTAAATGTATTAAAAGGCTTCGTTGAATTACCGCTAGTTAATTCTTTAGTTAAGGAATCTCGAATTCCTAACAATAGTTTTAGCGTTTCAAAAAAAGATCTTAATTGCAACAGTACAGTCCACACTGCGACTGCGCACAAGACGCGGAAATCAGCTGATCAATTTTAGTTAATATGTAGTTTATACTCGTGTATGAAACCAGGGACCTACTATAAGAGTTTTAAACGCACTTTTCGGTGTTCTTATTCGCTTATCACCTGAATGAATGTCGCCACCACTCATTGCCGTCAGTCACACTTTCATTATATAGAAAAACATTTAATCTAAACTTTTCTAATCTTAGTCTTAGAAAAGCGCAAATCCGGAATAACAGTGCGCGAACGTGATTTAATAAAACAACTTTGCTTCTTTGAACGTCCACCCCTCCGCCGCTTCCCGCCCCCTTCACACTGTGACGTATTTAAACTCTTTGTTTATAATTTATTGTTCGCAATTTTACTTTCTCGCTCTGCGTCAGGTTTGTATTCACAAACACGCCTCGACTTTTGGTGAAGGCTGAAAAGCTCGTTACTTTTGAAAAACTTTCCGTTCACCAACCACGACTTATCTCAAGTACCGATGTCTGTTTACAAACGAGATTGAGCACGAATCTTCACAACTACCGATGACTTCATAATCAACGAAACGTAATTACTTTGCACCTTAAACATAAGTTAATCAGCTGTGTTCAGCCACAAATAGCCTAGTCTAATAGGACACATCTTTTTATTGAAAAATAAATATTTAGAGGTTATAGAATTTGAAGCCTTGTCACTACGATGAACATATCGATTTTGCAGGCTTTGTATCTCGTGGGTGCTAGTTCATTATGAATTTCTGCAGTCTCTTCACTAAATCAGGAGTTCTCAAACTTTTTTTCTGTTTTGACTCCCTAAATATAATTTTTTTATTCCGTAGACTCCCCCCATATGGAGACATGTTTACAATGTGTTGCACAAATATCACCGTAAATGAAGCTTTTATTAGGAACAATTCAGTTATACATTTTTTAAAATAATATGTATTTTGTATTATTAGATATACATTAAGGATATAATTATGTTTATTGAAGCAGAAATTTAAATAAAATATAAATCACACAGATACATAATATTTTAACGAGATGGTTGCGGTAGATGTCCATCGATTTTCTTACTTATATCCGGGGAAATATTTGTTAATACGAGGGTTGTCCGTAAAATAAGGTTACCAATAATTTTTCACAATGAAAAACATGTTTATTTGCATTTTTGGTAAGCTTACACTTTTTTCTATTTTTCGACATAATCGCCGTTGAGATCGATGCATTTTTGCGTACGGTGAACCATCTTTTGTATGCCTGAGTCGAAAAACTCTCCCGCCGCTACGCGAAGGTAGCTTAAAACTTTTTCTTTCAGTTCCTCTCCGGTACTGAAATGCGCCCCACCTACGTGTTTCTTCAAATTAGGGAAAGGATGGTAGTCACTTGGGGTTAAGTCCCGGTTGTAGGGCGGATGTGTGACAGTATCCCATCCAAATTGGTTGACGAAATCGGTTGTTACACGGGCGATGTGCGGACGAGCGTTGTCTTGATGGAAACAAACTCCCTTCGTGAGAATGTCTCTCCTCTTGTTTTGAATCGCGCGGCGAAGGTTCCTTAACGTCACACAGTAACGATCAGCATTGATTGTTGTGCCGGTATCCATGAATTCGCACAACAATAACCCTTCCTGTCCCAAAACACGATCGCCATGACTTTGCCGGCAGACAGTGTTTGTTTGAACTTCCGCGGCATCGGCGACTAGATGTTTCCACTGACGTGATTGTTCTTTCGCTTTTGGTATCATATAATGTACCCAGGTCTCATCCCCAGTGACAATGGAGTCTAAGAATTTCGTGCCATCAGTTTCGTAGGCCTGAAGAAACTCGCGGGCCGCATGAATCCGTTGCCGTTTGTGGTCTGCTTGGGACCAATTTTGCACAAACCTGGCTATATCCTAAATGGTCTGTCAAAATTTTATCAATATCAGGGATCATCTAGGAGAGCTCCCGAACAGTCACCCTTCGATCGTTCAGCATTGCTTCTTCCATTTTCGCAATCGTTTGGTCCGAAACAGATGGCCGTCCGGAACGCTGTTCATCATGAACGTCTGTAAGTCCGTTTTATAATTCTCTGCACCATTTGTGCACGTGTTGTATGCTCATACATTTTTCTCCGTAGTCTGCACACAGTTGGATATGAATGTTCACCGGCGCAGTGTTTTTTGCACATAAAAAACGAATCACAGAGCGAATTCGCACCTGGCGGGAGACAGAAAAGGCAATTCCATTATTAACGGCTACCAAGCCAAGACTGAGCGTCGCAGACCGCTCGCGGAGTGGGGATTGGGAGTGGAGGAACCAAGCTGCAAGTCAAGGTCACCGGATCCCGCGTAACAACGTTCGCAGCGGCTATGTCTCCTTGGGAACCTTACTTTACGGACAACCCTCGTATTTGTTTCACAATCACCGTACTTTCTTTGCCTTTAAAACAGCTATATTTCTTTTCTTTTCCAGATGTTCGGGAAGTTGTTGCAGAACATCAAACCATCGGACTGAAAGAAGAATACTGGATTAGCCAAATGTGTGGACACAGCAATAACCTTTTAATGTATTATTGGAGAAAAACCAAACTCGTAAAATGTTTATAAGACATAAAGTTGTACTTTTTAGTGTACACTTTGTTTGCCTCCGCCCCTAAAATGGCAGATTTTAAATGTAAACCTCTACCAAGTGATCTCAATTTAAAAGAAAAAGAACAGTGCAAACTGTACCTAGATCCTGTTCAAAATGGCGGCCGATTAAATCATTCTAAAACTTCACATTACTTTGGATTAAAAAATATTTAACAAATTAAATTATGAATGTATGTCAGTGTTTATTTACTTACGGGAATAAATTTTTATAATAGATGCTCGAATTGTTTTATCAGTCTTCCAATCAGACTCAAGTTGTAACACTTTGCGACCTGCACACAACAATTTGCCTCTGAAAGCACAGGTTGTAGTTCGATTTATCTTATCGTATAAATCCGCTTTAAGTGGTTAATGTGCGCCATTACGTTAATTTAGAAATAAGATTACACTGATTTAAAAAGATACAAGGTAAACTACCCGAGGTTATCCAGCTACTGGTGTAATTAATTAAAGTAAAAGAATTCTTTAACAATGCACAAAGCACGTGAAAACGTTATTAAAGCCGAATTAAGGTTTAGGATTTTCGCCGCCGTACTTCAAAGCTGGTATTTAGCCTGTGTGTGTTGGAGCAACGCAAGGCGGTTAGAGAGCACAAAGAGTAACTATTGTGCAAGGCCTCTACGGTATTTTAATATTTACACGGTAGTGTTATACGAGATTATCTTATACATTACACCCTTAGAGACCACAGTAATTAATTTATGATATAAGTATTAATTGTGTGTGTGTGTGTGTGTGTGTGTGTGTGTGTGTGTGTGTGTGTGTGTGTGTGTGTGTGTGTGTGTGTGTTTTAGCACTATAGAGTTCGCAATTTTCGCCAGATTCGGATCAACTTTGCACTTTATAACTCGGGAAAAGTTTATTACTCAGCAAAATACATTCAACCGTCTCAAAATGGCGGCCATAGAATTTTTTTTAAATCTTAACTTTTTTTAGTTAATATTAACTTTATATTACTTCAAATTAAATTAATTATAATTAAAATTTCCTGTGTTTCCGCCCGGGATCGAACCGGGGACCTTGCTGGTGTGTGGCGCACGTGATAACCACTACACTACTGAAACTACGAAGACGTTATATACGCCTTCGGTATTTTAATATTTACACGATAGAGTTCTACGAGATTATATTATACCTTAGCGACCATAGTAATTAATTTATAAGTATTAAATGCACGCGCTTGTGTGTGTGTGTGTGTGTGTGTGTGTGTGTGTGTGTGTGTTCGTGTGTCTTCCTTAAAGTTGGCCGGATTCTTCCTATTTCCTTCTGAGCAAGTTGTGGCGTCTCGTAGAGTAGTTCCGGGTGCTGGTAGGCTTCCTTGTAGTTGCTCTGTGATGAGTGGTCCTCGATGTTCTGCCGAACAATTTTCGAGCTGTCTTTGTACTAAAACTAAGCAGGAACCATAATTTCTCAGAAATCAATTGTTAAAACCAGATAAAAAACTCACCAATCCGGATGAAGCAATTGTGTACCTGGAGATGTGACGTGGTGCGCCGGCAATAATGTCTGGGCAGAAATATGATAATCTATCTCCCGAAATACGCGAGCACTGCGAACTAATCAGAAGCGAAAATTGGTTGACGGGAGAATAGTGAACTTGTTTCGCAGGCGTAGGCTATTTGAAAGCCGTTAGGAAATATGATTATCTAGCCCCCGAAATACGCGAGCACTGCGAACTAATCAGAAGCGAAAATTGGTTGACGGGAGAATAGTGAACTTGTTTCGCAGGCGTAGGCTATTTGAAAGCCGTTAGGAAATATGATAATCTAGCCCCCGAAATACGCGAGCACTGCGAACTAATCTGAAGCGAAAATTGGTTGACGGGAGAATAGTGAACTTGTTTCGCAGGCGTAGGCTATTTGAAAGCCGTTAGGAAATATGATTATCTAGCCCCCGAAATACGCGAGCACTGCGAACTAATCAGAAGCGAAAATTGGTTGACGGGAGAATAGTGAACTTGTTTCGCAGGCGTAGGCTATTTGAAAGCCGTTAGGAAATATGATTATCTAGCCCCCGAAATACGCGAGCACTGCGAACTAATCAGAAGCGAAAATTGGTTGACGGGAGAATAGTGAACTTGTTTCGCAGACGTAGGCTATTTGAAAGCCGTTAGGAAATATGATAATCTAGCCCCCGAAATACGCGAGCACTGCGAACTAATCAGAAGCGAAAATTGGTTGACGGGAGAATAGTGAACTTGTTTCGCAGGCATAGGCTATTTGAAAGCCGGAAGACTAAATTTCGTGAATCTAGACTAAATGTTTTTCGGTGTCAGTAAGCGGAACTAGACTATGTAATTCTGTTATTATGCTGTTTAGGTGATGACATATTTAAACTCAGGTACGTCTTCAGGGACTTGGATTATCGTTTTACCTTTATGGCTTCGCCATATTGGCTTCAAAAGTTAACCATATGTAGAAGATTTTATTTGGCCAGATGTTTACGTCCGTTAACCGAGAGTATGAGTTATATTCACCCAGAATTCGGTATACAATTGTTTTATTCCCGGTTTAAATGTTTCTTCAGATTTATGGTGGAAGAATCTCGTTGAAATTATGAAATTCCACTTAAAATACAAAAATGTGCTCGGATCGCAGTATTTTCAGTGCAATTAATGCAGATTTTAACGCTACAAAAATCAGATTAAGAGACAATATTGTCGGAAATGGCGAGACAGCTGTGTGCAGCTATTATAGAGTACTTAAGTCGAACACGAAAAGGCTGACATAATGTTTTCGCACCAATTTAAATTGGTCGAAAGTTTCTGTTCAATTCGTTTAATAACCCGGAGTGCTTGTGATGAAGCTAATGGTCGGCCATTACAACAAAGCACGAAGGTTGAAGTTTGGATTAAATATTTGCGCCAACAATACGTCGGGAGATGGACGAGCAGATTGAAGCCGCTTTGTGTTCAAACGCATTTGTCGTAAGTATTAAGCTTTTTAATTTTACCAAAGCGAACGGAACTTTTGTACGGGCCAGTGACCGATGTGGTTGTTAACTAATGAAAACCCCCGCGCAATCAGATCATCCAAATTGAATGGAATATTGATTAAAAGTGATTCGGCACAACTTTACACTGGATCAAGCTTCATTCTGCATTTTGAACTGTGACGTTCACCTAGGCAAAAATATTGTTTAGATTTTAGATGGAAATTCATCTACTGGAGCTGCCATCATAGTACGACCTACACCCGGAACTTTGAAATGAGCGCCGATCCTGATACCTAGATCAAGTTCTGAAAGGTCGTTAAACATTTTAGCCGCCTACGCGCGCACGTGTGCTTGAACAAATTCAAATTCGTAATTTTCCCATTTGATTCAAACTTGGCACACAAATCGATCTTGCTTTTTTTTTTTTTTGGTGTTTAACGTCCGACTATTGTGCACACTTGGGCTAATGCAGACGATGGGATGATTTATAGCGTATGAAAATACCAAGCCGTGGCCGAGAATCGAACCCGGGTCCTCGGGGTGAAAGCCTAGTACGCTATCCACTAGGCCACCGAGGCGGCAAAATCGATCTTGCTTGTACAACTTCGTCCCGCCCTGTGAAATCTGTTCAACAGTTTCAAAATTGGTATCTACAGGTTCGTTGGAGAATTGGGGAACTCACACGCCACATAATTTTCTATTTTAATGCTTTAGATTAAAGTAAAACCGACTTCAAACTGATAAAAGGTCTGTAAACAAAATTCCAGGATCAGTATAAAGTGTCGCCGTGCGAGTGCAGCACAATGCAGGCTTACGTGACAAAAATAATTTCAGCAGCCTCGGTGGCCTAGTTGATAGCGTACTGGGCTTTCACCCCGAGGACCCGGGTTCGCTTCCCGGCCAGGGCTTGGCATTTTCATACGCTATAAATCATCCCATCGTCTGCATTAGCCCAAGTGTGCGTTAAACACACACACACACACACACACACACACACACACACACACACACACACACACACACACACACACACACACATACACACACACATACACACGAAGAGAAATAATTGCATGTGTACCAAACCAGCTGATTGTTAACAAAAACATTGTTGAAAAATATTTAAATTATTACTGTATCCAAGAATTAAATAAAAGGTCTGTAAACAAAATTCCAGGATCAGTATAAAGTGTCGCCGTGCGAGAGCAGCACAATGCACGCTTACGTGACAAAAATAATTGCATGTGTACCAAATCAGCTGATTGTTAACAAAAACATTGTTGAAAAATATTTAAATTATGACTGTATCCAAGAATTAAATAAAAGGTCTGTAAACAAAATTCCAGGATCAGTATAAAGTGTCGCCGTGCGAGAGCAGCACAATGCACGCTTACGTGACAAAAATAATTGCATGTGTACCAAACCAGCTGATTGTTAACAAAAACATTGTTGAAAAATATTTAAATTATTACTGTATCCAAGAATTAAATAATCTTTGACCAAATCAGTTTTGAAAGTAGAATCGGTAATACAATCTAGGCCGGTTGTAATATATAAATGTTATTAAATAAAATACTCTGCTTTCAGTAAACATCCCCGCAGGGGTGCAGACTAGCTGCACCTATTGAGAGGATTTAGACGTCCCTCGCGGTACCCGAGTCTAACACACACTTACACTTACTTACGACTTTAACACTTTACATTCACACTTACAGTTATGGAGGCGATAATAGCTTAAATGTGTTTTTCGCCTTAAAATAAAAAAGTCAAAATTGTGGCCAATTAAAACCATAAAAACATCTTAAATTTCTTTTTAAAAAAAAAACGGATTCTTAACTATTGTAATCAGAATTTAAATCTGCATAAATTATCATTTCAAAATTTTAAATTCCATTGAAAACACAAACATAACGGCCGTGTGGGTTCATTTTTGAATTTTAAATGTTATTTAAATGTGCTGAAGGCGAATTAATTGAAAACCTGGCACAAATGGACACGTTTTTAATATACACAGCAAATCGAGTTAAAAAGTTTAAAAATGGCGCTTTTCGTATTCGACTGTGTAAATTAGGATTTTAAACTTTAAGTTTATGATAAAAGTTTAAAATGCAGGGTAACGCTAATTATGATGGTGAAATAGATTTAAAAAAATTGTAAGGTTAGAAAAATTCTGGAAATTCGTTTCCTACAGGTGAACGAGACAGCTGCGTGCCGCGATTGACAAACTACCGTCAACAATCGACAACGCGTAAACGCCGGCCAAAAATAATGTATTAATTAACGTGAAAAATTACGTAATGCACTCAGAACACAATTAACTGAATGTAGCTTGTACTTTGTAAATGTACGAGTAGGTTGTGAATATATAAAATGAGGTTGAGAAGGGAGGTTGGAAGAAACGGGGGGAGCCTAAGATATACTTCAGCAGTAATTGGGTGCCTTATTAGAAGAGTTCCTCGTAGGATGCTTAGCTTAGGAGACAAATTTACAGGGTGGTCCGACAGTTCGGCGTTATGAACAAATCAACTTAGTCCGACCTAGTTTGCGGGTAAAAACGAAACAAGATTATACGACCTTGGAATTTGAGGAATAAATATGGCGGAATTTGATCTGTAATTATAAAAGTGTCGGAATAATTATATAAATAAAAAAAACTGTTTTTTAAAAATCACGTTTTTAAAATGAACTAAAAAGTTTAAAATAAATTCTCATAAATCCATCAATCTATCGAGATTTATAAACATATACAGATTCATAATCATATACAGATTGTCTTAAAAATTTGTGACAGTGAATTTTTATAGAAATTAAAATACTTGTACAATCAAAAACAAAAAACGTGGGGCGCATGAAATTAGATAACTATCTATTAGCATATAAGCGCCCCATGTTTTTTGTTTTTGATTGTACAAGTATTTTAATATCTATAAAAATTCACTGTCACCAATTTTTAAGACAATCTGTGTTTGATTATGAATCTGTATATGTTTATAAATCTCGATAGATTGATGGATTTATGAGAATTTATTTTATACTTTTTAGTCCATTTTAAAAACGTGATTTCTTAAAAAAAGTTTTTTTTATGTAATTATTTTTTACTTTTTAGTCTTGTTAATTATTTTAAAATACCAAAAAAAACGGAATGTCGTTATCGTATATTTTTTTTATTTACTGTAAACTTTGAATTTCCAAAGGTAAAATTAGAACATTAGCGTACTGCCAAATCCTTGACAAGTCAATGCAACTTTAAATACTTTTTAAAAAACATAAGTTTTGTAAATAATATAGGCTTCGCAACAAAAACGAACTACATGTCTATTAAACTTGCCAATACGCTATAAAAAAATTGGTCAGGTGTTGGGTTCGAACCCACGCTCCCAACCGAGAGCCAGAGCTTAAAGCTGGCACCTTGGACTACTCAGCCATCTGACTTATACTAAACGACAGCATTACTACCTATAGCAAGAAAACAGACGGAATGTCGATATCGTACATTTGATCATGCCAAAATAATGGCCAAACAATTTCAGTAATAGTGCCCTTCGCACAGGTAAATATTTATAAATAAGCCAATATTATTGTATTGTCATCGAGTTTAGAGCTGTATACAAAATTTCAAACCTCTAGCTCATCGGGAAGTTATTTTAAAATCGATTGCAAAATTCCACCCGGACAAAACCCATAGTGACTCAATAAAAACATGATAATATGTTTATAGATTTTTTAATAAAACAAGATTTCAAAATCTGTGGCAGCCATATTGAAAATATTCCTTATAAGGCTAATGTTAATTAACGGTACTAATTAGTCAGCTATTTGTTGAGATAAAATTATGTTTATAAAATTATAATTATAAAATTATAAAAAAATATCTCATCTTGTACGTGAGTGATGTGGTTCGTTTTTTAAATTTTGTATATATTTTTTGCTTTTAAAAACACAACCATTGAATATAAACGTACTAGAATGATAACCCTTATGCTACACACACACACACACACACACACACACACGCGCGCACACACACACACACACACACACACACACACACACACACACACACA
>CM040185.1:14007726-14010226 GCA_022606455.1 Callitettix versicolor | reverse complement strand
GCTTATACGTTTTACCTATACGTTTTGTATATACGTTTTACGCTTATACGTTTTGCCTATACGTTTTGTATATACGTTTTACGCTTATACGTTTTGTCTATACGTTTTGTATATACCTTTTACGCTTATACGTTTTGCCTATAAGTTTTGTATATACGTTTTACGCTTATACGTTTTGTCTATACGTTTTGTATATACCTTTTACGCTTATACGTTTTGCCTATACGTTTTGTATATACGTTTTACGCTTATACGTTTTGTCTATACGTTTTGTATATACGTTTTACGCTTATACGTTTTACCTATACGTTCTGTATATACGTTTTACGCTTATACGTTTTGCCTATACGTTTTGTATATACGTTTTACGCTTATACGTTTTGCCTATACGTTTTGTATATACGTTTTACGCTTATACGTTTTGCCTATACGTTTTTTATATACGTTTTACGCTTATACGTTTTACCTATACGTTTTACGCTTATACGTTTTACCTATACGTTTTGTATATACGTTTTACGCTTATACGTTTTGCCTATACGTTTTGTATATACGTTTTACGCTTATACGTTTTGCCTATACGTTTTGTATATACGTTTTACGCTTATACGTTTTGCCTATACGTTTTGTATATACGTTTTACGCTTATACGTTTTGCCTATACGTTTTGAATATACGTTTTACGCTTATACGTTTTACCTATACGTTCTGTATATACGTTTTACGCTTATACGTTTTACCTATACGTTTTGTATATACGTTTTACGCTTATAGGTTTTGCCTATACGTTTTGTATATACGTTTTACGCTTATACGTTTTGCCTATACGTTTTGTATATACGTTTTACGCTTATACGTTTTACCTATACGTTTTGTATATACGTTTTACGCTTATACGTTTTGTCTATACGTTTTGTATATACGTTTTACGCTTATACGTTTTGCCTATACGTTCTGTATATACGTTTTGCCTATACGTTTTGTATATACGTTTTACGCTTATACGTTTTACCTATACGTTTTGTATATACGTTTTACGCTTATACGTTTTGCCTATTTGTTTTGTATATACGTTTTACGCTTATACGTTTTACCTATACGTTCTGTATATACGTTTTACGCTTATACGTTTTGCCTATACGTTTTGTATATACGTTTTACGCTTATACGTTTTACCTATACGTTTTGTATATACGTTTTACGCTTATACGTTTTACCTATACGTTTTGTATATACGTTTTACGCTTATACGTTTTACCTATACCTTTTGTATATACGTTTTACGCTTATACGTTTTACCTATACGTTCTGTATATACGTTTTACGCTTATACGTTTTACCTATACGTTTTGTATATACGTTTTACGCTTATACGTTTTACCTATACGTTTTGCCTATACGTTTTGTATATACGTTTTACGCTTATACGTTTTGCCTATACGTTTTGTATATACGTTTTACGCTTATATGCATAATTTGTTTTTTAACACGATAAGAGTGTTTAAGTTGTTAATCTTCCCCGAAACTATTTTTTCAATAAATGTTAGCTTAAATGTCGGCAACAGTGATAAATACAATTCCGGCTTAAGTCAAAGTTAGTGTCCACAAGCTGCCATCATGGTAAGGCCCAGACTCGGGTCTATGAAATGAACGCTGATAGAGAATAGATAATTTGTTTTATCGTGGCGGTAAAATGAGAAGCGGGTAGGGTTGTGTTTTGGAAATATGTAAATATGTACAACTCGCATAATACATTATGTTAAAAGCACGATATTAATATAAGATTAAATAAGAGAGTCTTTTTTTTGTTATTTTAAGGCGATCATTGAGGATATTATCGCCTTCCTAAATTTAAGTGTGAGTGTAAAGTGTTAAAGTCGTAAGTGTAGTGTTGTAAGTGTAACTGTGTCTGTAAGCTAGTCTGCACTCCCCTGCGGGGATATTTTTCCTTCCACTAGTAACCAAACATTTTAGTCCGATCTTAGGATAACGATAGCGCCAAAACGGTGAGTTTATATTTGTTTAATCATATTGGATATTGAACTAGCCTAAGGTTAGTTTGTTTTTCGCTTACCGAAATGTTAATTCATGTTATGTAATTAATAGTTTTTATTGTTTGAACATTTGCTTCCATTAGGTCGAGACAGCTGCGTGGATAATGGATTATTTTAATGAAACCAACTATAACATTACGACTTTTAATTTAACCGTACAGTGTGCAAAACGCATTTTATAACCTGAACGCGTAAAAACACTTATTTCGTGATAATACCAACACAGAACATTTATTGTAATTACCCGTGTACGCGAAATTTAATATCCGCTAATTAATCAACAGTACCGGTGTCGGACGTAAAAATATTGTCTATTTTTATCGGTCGTGAAAGTTTTAAAGCGTAGAACGCGATGACGACGTTTTATTTTTTCACGTAAGGTGTGCCAACTGTACGCTGTTAAATTTACCATCTATGAATTAGCTTTAAAGTTGGCTACGTGTCCG
>CM040185.1:14000226-14002726 GCA_022606455.1 Callitettix versicolor | reverse complement strand
CAAGTGATTACTTAATGATACAAGATACAAGTGATTACTTAATGATACAAGTGATTACTTAATGATACAAGTGATTACTTAACGATACAAGTGATTACTTAATGATACAAGTGATTACTTAATGATACAAGTGATTACTTAATGATACAAGTGATTACTTAACGATACAAGTGATTACTTAACGATACAAGTGATTACTTAATGATACAAGTGATTACTTAATGATACAAGTGATTACTTAATGATACAAGTGATTACTTAATGATACAAGTGATTATTTAATGATACAAGTGATTACTTAATGATACAAGTGATTACTTAATGATACAAGTGATTACTTAACGATACAAGTGATTACTTAACGATACAAGTGATTACTTAACGATACAAGTGATTACTTAACGATACAAGTGATTACTTAATGATACAAGTGATTACTTAATGATACAAGTGATTACTTAACGATACAAGTGATTACTTAATGATACAAGTGATTACTTAATGATACAAGTGATTACTTAATGATACAAGTGATTACTTAATGATACAAGTGATTACTTAATGATACAAGTGATTATTGCTTCTTTTCGGAAGTTCATTTCCATCGCGTCAGCGAGACAGCTGCGTGCTGCGATTACCTGAAAACTATTGACTGAAACTTATGCATCAAGCACTTGGAAATTGAAGGCGTTAAACAAGATGGAATCAAGCGTTACTGTTAAGGGCTTCATTTCCTGCGGTGCATTACATTATTGTGTTTAAACAGCTGAAGCTCGTGTAATGTGTTTTGCAGGCAATCATTGAACAGATTGGCACTTTGCTTTGCTAAGTCAAACAGTAATTACAATAAATATTAAATTCAGATTGTTAAGAAAATTAAGTGCACGTAGTCTATGCACTTTGTCGGCCATATTGGATTTACTCCCTATAATAACATAGGTTACTCTGCTATTGTTAAGATTAAAGTACGTTTGGTATGTCTTTTTAATGGTTTTTTATTTGTTGTAGAAATGTGTTCAACTTTTACATTTTGTATATGTTTTTTTGCTTTTATAGATACATGTAAAAAGCACACTACAGTACCACATAAAAAATCATTATAATGAAATATTAAACATGTATTAACAATTATTGGAGTAATATTTGTCTTTGATTAACATAAACCTTGTAGGAAATGGATTCATAATGGCTGACACGGTTCACAGACTTTTAAATATGTTCCTACTTAGGTTCTATCAAGATCTCAGTGCGAGGTCTACAAGGTTCTATCAAGATCTCAGTGTGGGTCTACAAGGTTCTATCAAGATCTCAGTGTGGGTCAAAATGGTTCTATCAAGTTTTCATTGTGGATCTACAAGGTTCTATCAAGATCTCAGTGTGGGTCAAAAAGGTTCTATCAAGATCTCAGTGCGAGGTCTACAAGGTTCTATCAAGATCTCAGTGTGGGTCTACAAGGTTCTATCA
Source organism: Callitettix versicolor (assembly GCA_022606455.1). Lineage (NCBI taxonomy): Eukaryota > Metazoa > Arthropoda > Insecta > Hemiptera > Cercopidae > Callitettix > Callitettix versicolor. The sequence continues at coordinate 14,001,262 of CM040185.1, read as the reverse complement.
AGATCTCAGTGTGGGTCTAAAAGGATCTATCAAGTTTTCATTGTGGATCTACAAGGTTCTATCAGATCTCAGTGTGGGTTAAAAAGGTTCTATCAAGATCTCAGTGCAGGGTCTACAAGGTTCTATCAAGATCTCAATGTGGGTCTACAAGGTTCTATCAAGATCTCAGTGTGGGTCTAAAAGGATCTATCAAGTTTTCATTGTGGATCTACAAGGTTCTATCAAGATCTCAGTGTGGGTTAAAAAGGTTCTATCAAGATCTCAGTGCAGGGTCTACAAGGTTCTATCAAGATCTCAGTGTGGGTCTAAAAGGATCGATCAAGTTTTCAGTGTGGATCTACAAGGTTCTATCAAGATCTCAGTGTGGGTCAAAAAGGTTCTATCAAGATCTCAGTGTAAATCTACAAGGTTCTATCAAGATCTCAGTGTGGGTCTAGAAGGTTCTATCAAGGTCTTAGTGTGGGTCAAAATGGTTCTAACAAGATCTCAGTGTTGGTCTACTAGTTCTATCAAGATCTCAGTGTGGGTCAAAAAGATTCTATCAAGCTCTCGGTGTAGGTCTACAAGGTTCTATCAGGATCTCAGTGTTGGTCTACAAGTTCTATCAAGATCTCAGTGTGGGTCACAAAGGTTCTATCATGATCTCAGTGTGGGTCAAAAAGGTTCTATCAAGATCTCAGTGTAAATCTACAAGGTTCTATCAAGATCTCAGTGTTGGTCTAAAAGGTTCTATCAAGGTCTCAGTGTGTGTCAAAATGGTTCTAACAAGATCTCAGTGTTGGTCTACAAGTTCTATTAAAATCTCAGTGTGGGTCAAAAAGGTTCTATCAGGATCTCAGTGTAGGTCAAAATGGTTCTAACAAGATCTCAGTGTTGGTCTACAAGTTCTATCAAGATCTCAGTGTGGGTCAAAAAGGTTCTATCAAGATCTCAGTGTGGGTCAAAAAGGTTCTATCAGGATCTCAGTGTGGGTCAAAAAGGTTCTATCAAGATCTCAGTGTGGGTCTAAAAGGTTCTATCAAGATCTCAGTGTGTG
>CM040185.1:13990226-13992726 GCA_022606455.1 Callitettix versicolor | reverse complement strand
ATATAAGTTATATAGACAATTATTGTAAACTTTGCTAGATTTAGTGTTAGACTTAGCTATATTTAATGCTGACAGTTTAGCTTTTAGCACAGTAAGCATTTTCATGTACCTAGAGAAGAAAGAGCAGGAGCTCAGTGTTAATCGAGGTTTCACTCAGTTCGCATCTCAATGCATATGAGACGAACTTAAATAATTATAATAAGTTTTAAGTGAATATTAAAATTTTATTGTAATTAATAAAAAGTTGTTTTTTTTTTGAAAAGCGACATCCTCGAAACCATACCATAACTGGCGCAGTCGGTAGGACACTTCGGGAAAATTAGTGCATATAATTTTTCTTCAGTTTCAACTGTTAACCGAAGTGTCGAACAAAAGACCAACCGTTCAATTTAATAAGTGTATATTATTAAATTGAACACAACCAACCGGCAAAGTGAATATTTGCAACCGTAGAGTGAACATCTACATCCGAAGTGAAGTGAAGTGTTTGTGCGAATTTTTCGTGGCAAGTGCGCGTAAAATGAGCAAAGTATTTTGGATCTTATTGTAAGTAGATCCCACAAAATAGTTTTGTATACTATATACCTACGAATGTATGTTACATCAATTTTATTAAATAATTAACAAACAAAATAATTAAATATCAAAGATCAATTTGTTAATTGAATCAATTGAATATTTTTAAAGATAAACCAAACATAGGTTATCATAAATAATTTGTAGCATTATTTTATAAGTATTATATTTTATAATTTGATTTTTAATTTTAATTTTGATTTATTTTTGTGTGTAGTAATAACTAAATATTACAATGTCTATCCCAACACTGAAGAAAGAATACCTGGACATGATTCCAGAGTTTAGCGGAGAACCAACCATGCTTAATAGATTCATCACAATATGTGATAAAATGGTCAATAAATTCTTTGTAGCTGATAACTTAGAAGATTTCCAAAATTATTATTTATTTTGAAAACGACTTTTATGAAAAATTTGTGACTTGTATAACAAAAAATTTCAAAAAATCCAAACTTTGGTTAGTTAAATGTAACACTAAGTTGTTAGATGTGACTAGAGAAGATGAAATTCAGGAAATAATAGAAAATTATCACGTAAGCAAAATTAATCAACGTGATATACAAGAGACTTATGAACAAATTAAGCGAAAATATATTCATTACCAACTAAGTATGATCAGAATTTGTAACAATTACACCAAATGTAAAATACTTGTTAGTATTTAGTTCTGTAGTCTTTGGATTAAGTAACCATTGTAACAGTAGAGTAACAATTAAGTAACAGTTAAGTATCAATTGTAACAATAGAGTTAATTCCAAATACTTTTGCTCATTCTGTAATATCGCATTTACAATTTGACTTTGAGTTATCAATCCTTAAGGGGTAATAAAGCTCAACAATAATACTGTTCTTTACAATAATAAAGAAGCTAGAATACGACAGGATCAACCTAGATACTGTCTCCAGAATTGATGGGAATTCACCCATCACACAGCACATCAGTGTTTGGACCATCGCCTTATTGGAGAACTACTATACTTGGCGTCTAAGAAGCTAATTGGAAGAACTTCGAGGGAAGTTGCTATTCAACCACCCCAGGAAGTTTTGTTTAGGGATGGAGGAGTTATATAGACAATTATTGTAAACTTTGCTAGATTTAGTGTTAGACTTAGCTATATTTAATGCTGACAGTTTAGCTTTTAGCACAGTAAGCATTTTCATGTACCTAGAGAAGAAAGAGCAGGAGCTCAGTGTTAATCGAGGTTTCACTCAGTTCGCATCTCAATGCATATGAGACGAACTTAAATAATTATAATAAGTTTTAAGTGAATATTAAAGTCTTATTGTAATTAATAAAAAGTTGTTTTTTTAAAAAGCGACATCCTCGAAACCATACCATAACTTATATATATATATATATATATATATATATAGACAGAGAAAGGGAGAGAGAGAGAGAGAGAGAGAGAGAGAGAGAGAGAGAGTATCTGCCTAATGTGTAACAAACTATGGTTACGTAGCAACTTCCCAGTGTACATGCAATGCTTTATATAGGTGGACCTTACTTCTCTCAGCATGAATTAGAATTTAAAGTAGAATGTATCTATTTTACCTCACAACAAAAGCTGGCAGAATAGTGCACAGCCTCCCTGATAGAGGGCAAGCTATATAAAATTTGAAAAAGAATCATCAAAGCAAGCACTGCAAGCACCTCAGTAACGATCTGGGAAGTTAGCAATTAAAAGTGGGGGAATTATCCACCAAGGACGGACTAGAGGGAGGGCGGAGTGGCGACCGCTCTTTCCGAGACAAAAGAAATAAAATAAACAATTTTAAAGATTTTTACTTCCATAAAATGGAAAGATATGAATACACTTCGTGGAGGGGTGTTCTTCAAAATGATTCAAGGAGTCACTGATCCTCTGAGGCGTCCGGAAACTGTCACCTTATCCTAAATCAACTTTATGCACTTCTCTGTTTG
>CM040185.1:13960226-13985226 GCA_022606455.1 Callitettix versicolor | reverse complement strand
TTTAGATTGTGTTGTTAACAACAAGCTATGCTAATTTGTCGTGATAGTTATAGTAAAAGATCAGTTGTTTTATATTAATTCGTTACGATCAGTTGATTTCATTGAACAGCTGACAGGGTATAATAAGTTTTAGGTTATGTTCTTAAAAATTAGATATGTCAATTTGTCGTAATTTAGTTGTAATATAAGATCAGTTGTTTTATATTCATTCATAACGATCAGCTGATTTCATTGAACAGCTGGTAAAGTATAATAAGTTTTAGATTGTGTTGTTAACAACAAGCTATGTTATTTTGTCGTGATAGTTATAGTAAAAGGTCAGTTGTTTTATATTAATTCGTTACGATCAGTTGATTTCATTGAACAGCTGACAGAGTATAATAAGTTTTAGGTTATGTTCTTAAAAACTAGATATGTCAATTTGTCGTAATTTAGTTGTAATATAAGATCAGTTGTTTTATATTCATTCATAACGATCAGCTGATTTCATTGAACAGCTGGTAAAGTATAATAAGTTTTAGATTGTGTTGTTAACAACAAGCTATGTTAATTTGTCGTGATAGTTATAGTAAAAGGTCAGTTGTTTTATATTAATTCGTTACGATCAGTTGATTTCATTGAACAGCTGACAGAGTATAATAAGTTTTAGGTTATGTTCTTAAAAACTAGATATGTCAATTTGTCGTAATTTAGTTGTAATATAAGATCAGTTGTTTTATATTCATTCATAACGATCAGCTGATTTCATTGAACAGCTGGTAAAGTATAATAAGTTTTAGATTGTGTTGTTAACAACAAGCTATGCTATTTGTCGTGATAGTTATAGTAAAAGATCAGTTGTTTTATATTAATTCGTTACGATCAGTTGATTTCATTGAACAGCTGACAGGGTATAATAAGTTTTAGGTTATGTTCTTAAAAACTAGATATGTCAATTTGTCGTAATTTAGTTGTAATATAAGATCAGTTGTTTTATATTCATTCATAACGATCAGCTGATTTCATTGAACAACTGGTACAGTATAATAAGTTTTAGATTGTGTTGTTAACAAGTAGCTATGTTAATTTGTCGTGATAGTTATAGTAAAAGATCAGTTGTTTTATATTAATTCGTTACGATAAGTTGATTTCATTGAACAGCTGACAGGGTATAATAAGTTTTAGGTTATGTTCTTAAAAACTAGATATGTCAATTTGTCGTAGTTTAGTTATAATATAAGATCAGTTGTTTTATATTCATTCATAACGATCAGTTGATTTCATTGAACAGCTGGTAAAGTATAATAAGTTTTAGATTGTGTTGTTAACAACAAGCTATGCTAATTTGTCGTGATAGTTATAGTAAAAGATCAGTTGTTTTATATTAATTCGTTACGATCAGTTGATTTCATTGAACAGCTGACAGGGTATAATAAGTTTTAGGTAATGTTCTTAAAAACTAGATATGTCAATTTGTCGTAATTTAGTTGTAATATAAGATCAGTTGTTTTATATTCATTCAAAACGATCAGCTGATTTCATTGAACAGCTGGTAAAGTATAATAAGTTTTAGATTGTGTTGTTAACAACAAGCTATGCTATTTGTCGTGATAGTTATAGTAAAAGATCAGTTGTTTTATATTAATTCGTTACGATCAGTTGATTTCATTGAACAGCTGACAGGGTATAATAAGTTTTAGGTTATGTTCTTAAAAACTAGATATGTCAATTTGTCGTAGTTTAATTGTAATAAAAGATCAGTTGTTTTATATTCATTCATAACGATCAGCTGATTTCATTGAACAGCTGGTAAAGTATAATAAGTTTTAGATTGTGTTGTTAACAAAAAGCTATGTTAATTTGTCGTGATAGTTATATAGTAAAAGATCAGTTGTTTTATATTAATTCGTCACGATCAGTTGACTTCATTGAACAGCTGATAGAGTATAATAAGTTTTAGGTTATATTGTTAAAAACTAGATATGTCAGTTTGTCGTAGTTTAGTTATAATAAAAGATCAGTTGTTTTATATTCATTCATAACTATCAGCTGATTTCATTGAACAGCTGATAAGTTTTAGGTTATGTTGTTAAAAATTACGTGTTTTCGAACAAATTGTCGTTATTAAAATAAAAAGAAAGAAAACAAATTACATGCTTTTTATTTTTGAATCAATAACAGACATTTTTTCACGAAACTTTTTATTAACTTCAATCAATGAGGTAAAAACAACTAGGTGATTTCAAATATGCGCAGAAACGATTTAATAATTTTCCCCATAGACGATGGAATAACTACTAAAAAAGACGGCAAAACCTGTACGGTTAAAGTTACAGTGGTAACTTTGTTTCGATGACCTCCAGGGGTATTGACATTAAACACAAATCGGTGAACATTTCATGCGAATTGCGGCTGCATTGCCCGCGGTGCCCATTATAAACAATCCACTTTACCTTGCTTAAACGTAACGCTAACTGCACTTACGACCTACTTTAGAATGAGTTAAACATTTTCGAATGGCATTATCGCGTCACGCAGCTGTCTCGCTTCCGCGATGGAAACAACGCTGCCTCGATTGATTTTCGTAAAAACTAGGAAAAGTCCTTCACACTGCGACTAACTGTGTTGTGTTGCGTTATTAGCCCAGTTCCAAAAATAAGACATTAAGCAGAACGGCAGATTTATCACTTAGGCTACAACCCTCTATATGGAGGACCATACTGGTAGTACAGATATTAATTTTAATCAATCAAAATCCTGTAGACCAGCTGACCTACCTGGCAAGATGTCCTGGATGTCCTGCGTACTGTACAGTCGCCGGTGATCAATTGCTGAGGTCAGGAAGGTCACTGCCACTAAACTACAGACTTTGAAGGAAACTCTTAGAATGGACCGGTAAAGAAAAATTATTTTAATTAGCGCAGAACTGGTTGTCGGATTTGGTTAAGATGTAGAGAGAAAAGAAAACGCACTATCGCGTCGAACAATGTGAACTTCAACTACACGCGGACACTGCGGTCGCTGGCGGTGATAGTTGGGAAGTGAGTCAGGCGGTCAGTACAGGTAGGCCCTTAGAATCGACCCTGCTGCATTTACATGCTTAATTTTGAATTCTGATAATTGATTTTGTGATTTTAATCTTGGCTGTTTGTTTAAGAAAGAATGGAGTTACTTTACGTAACTTCAAAAATAACATGTTCAAAAAATAACATTTTTGAAAATCTGATTTGACCACCCAAATCGAGGTGTAATAAATTATACGTATTAGTATTTTTAGATCTCACAGTTTTATTGAAAACGCGAAAATGAAACCCTGAACGCCGCCCGGCTCATTATTATATTTTCAATCGAATTTCAGAAATTAAAATTAAAATTTTTTATGATGGTAAATTCAGTGTTCACAAACATTTTGAACTGTAACCATTTAGAAAGCATAAATGAATTTTGCAAAATTCTATTAGTCAATTTTATGACTAATATAATAAAAAAAAGTCTCTATGAACGAAGCGTCTATCCGTTTTACGGCAAAAACTACAACTCAAATTTGGTTCAAACTTTACAACACTCTATTCTTTTTATATTCTTCTTATTTTATGCTAGGATTATTGTCATTATGTTCAGTATAATAATCTGCCTTCCTAGCTTCGTCAAATCTTCTTTCGTTGACGCGTTTCAGAGAACTTCCATCTTCAAAAACTATTTCTATACTGGTCACCAATATTATGGCTCGTCCTATTTATAACTTTCTAGCTCCACCTCGTACCCCGCCTCTATTTACGTGCCTGTATTCAACACGTGTACATTAAACCTAACGTGCTCGCTTCTGATTGGCTCTTCAAAATCATACGTTTTCGCTCGCTTCTGATTGGCCCCTTTCAAACTTTCTCTTCAGCGGTCGTCCCTCCTGTTAACTTTTGAAATTTTTTAGATTTTTAAAGTAATATCTGCTCGCGACGATATCTGTTCATTTATTATGTTTTCTCCCTTTAATTTATATTAAAAAATTTCCAAGTTCTCTAAAATATTCATTCGTCTTCCTTTTTCTGCCTTCAGAAGCGAGCGAGAACGTATGATTTTGAAGAGCCAATCAGAAGCGAGCACGTTAGGTTTAATGTACACGTGTTGAACACAGGCACGTAAATAGAGGAGGGGTACGAGATGGAGCTAGTAAGGTATAAATAGGACGAGCCATAAAATTGGTGATCAGTATAGAAATAGTTTTTGAAGATGGAGGTTCTCCGAAACGCGTCAACGAAAGAAGAACTGACGAAGCTAGGGAAGGCAGGTTATTATACTGAACATAGTTTACAACACTGTATTTTTACATGTTTTCGTACCGATTTTTGAAAATAATTATTTACGTGCTATCAAAATTTATGTGAAACAAAACCTAAAGTGAAATATTTGTTTTAACACTTAAAACTTTAATACAAACTTTAATCATAGTTTCAATATAAGCAACTTATCGAACTTGAAATAAAATCAAAGTATAGTTTAAATAATAACAATAATAATCGAGGTACGTGACTGTCTTACTGACGTGATGGAACCGAAATTCCAAAACGTAACGTATTAACGTGCTTCTTTATTTTATTCCTTTTTTGAACAAATAATTACCTCTTCATAAACAGCGTTAACATCTGAGTAAATTTTGCATTTCAAACAATCAAATCACATTGAAAATATGAAAATTTATTTACGTTTCAAAGAAATTTTGAAAAATTTTAACTTCTATTCGTGCATATTTTAACGATAATTTGTGCAAGCTATTTTTGAACCGGGATTATTTCTAAGGAAAAATCAACAAATTCTAAATGATTTGTGCAAAAAAGTTAACGCTGTTTCAAGTACTGCTTGTTTATTCTGAAAATAATACTCCGCGGGTTTGCGTTCGGTAACTGTCAATATATCGAATAATAATGCCACGACATAGACGAGCGCATTGTTATACACTAGGAAGCGTATTAACTTACACTGCCAATGCCTTATTGATTTTGTATTGTTAACTATTTCTCTCCGTATCCAGTCAGCTGTGGCAACTAATGGCATCTTTAGCAATACAGATACAAATACACTGCACTCGTTGTTTAGAAATACATCTGGAGCCGAGAGGCTGTAAGGAAGATAATATCGGCAAACCTATCATCAGGGGGAGGAGGGGGCAATGAAGGGGTAATCTTTGAAAAGGAAGCTTTACGGGATGGGAGAGCCCATAGCTTGGCTTCACGGAGCTGTGTGCAAAACTCATTTAATCGATATTTTACGTAAGGCAAATAGAAGTTATTTGCGAATTTCAAGTAGATAACTGGTTTTTTTTATCGTATTGAGTATTTGAATATACAGAACTCAACATCAAATCAGAGTTATAATTTGCATAAATTAGCATTTTAATTTTTTATATATAATTGAAAATTAACTTAACGGCGGTCTGGGTTCATATTCGTACAAAAAATATAATTTATGTGATGTTGTACAATTGTTTCTTTCCTTAACTATTAAGTACAGTACCTGATGATATATATATATATATATATATATATATATATATATATATATATATATATATATATATATATATATACACGAGGTGTGTTCAGAAAGTAATGAAAATTTTAATTTTTGAACAAAATATTTATTTATTCTTCTACATTGATGTTGTCGCCTTCAAAATAGTCCCCATTGGAGATTATGCACTTGTGCCAGCGCTTCTTCCAATCCTCGAAACACTTCTCAAAATCGATCTTTGAGATAGCCTTTAGTTCTTTCAGCGATGCGCTTTTATTGTCATCTACGGCTGTAAAACGACGACCCTTTAAGGTTCTCTTTATTACTGGAAATAGGAAAAAGCCACACGGAGCCATGTCTGGCGAATATGGATGAAGGTTGGGTTATCGTTACAGTATTGTTTTTGGCTAAAAATTCACGAACAAGCAATGAAGTGCGAGCTGGTGCATTATCGTGGTGCAAAAGCCATGAATTGCTTTTCCACAGATCCGGGCGTTTTTTTCGGATTGCTTCACGCAAACGGCGTTGAACTTTTAGGTAGTACTCCTTATTGACCGTTTCACCTGGTGGCAGGAATACATGATGCACTATGCCATTAATATCGAAACACAGTGAGAATGACCTTCACGTTCGACCGCACTTGCCGAGCCTTTTTCGGTCTTGGCGAGCCAGAATGCCTCCACTGGGATGATTGAGCCTTAGTTTCGACGTCATATTCGTAAACCCATGTTTCGTCACCTGTTATAATACGTTTCAGTAATTCTGCATCGTCGTTGAATTAATTTAGTGACTCCTGAGCAACTTCCATTCGAAACTGTTTTTGTTCAAAATTCAACAATTTTGGAACGAATTTTGATGCCACGCGTTTCATACACAAAACATTGGAAACAATGTCATGAAATGATCCAATCGATATGCCAACATCATCAGCGACCTCTCTAATTGTGATTCGGCGATTGTTCATAACCATTTCTTTCACTTTGTCCACGTTTTCATCGGTTGTTGATGTGCTGGGGCGTCCAGGGCGTTCGTCATCTTCAACGTCTTCACGGCCTTCTTGGAAACTCTTATACCACTCGTAAACTCTTTTTTTACTCATAGCAGACTCACCATAGACCTTTGTTAACATTTCACACACTTTGTTATACTTTATTCCATTTTTTACGCAAAATTTGATACAAATTCTTTGATCCATTTCTTTTAACAAACGAAAATCGCCGAGCTCGTAAAAACACGTCTGTCGCAGCAAAGTCAACAATGAAAACAGCTGAAAGTTTTATCATACTTCAAGGGCATGTATACCGACATAATAAAAATATGTTTGACAATCGGACTCTCCAAGCCCGCGAAATTTAAAAATTCTCGTTACTTTCTGAACACACCTCGTGTGTGTGTGTGTGTGTATATATATATATATATATATATATGTGTGTGTGTATTATGTATGTATCAACGTACATTTCTGAATCCTAACTACATAAAATTAAAAAAAATTGTCGTTATCAAACATAAAAAATAAAATTATAACGTTATTTCGAATGTAAAATTAACACTATTTTACGAGTTATCCATCGCAGCTCCTATTTTACCGCAACATGCTTTACATGTCTTCGAAGACAGAAGCGAAGACTTACCCACTATTAACTGACGGCATAACTACAGTAACAGCAAGTGTATTAGAAGGGGTATATGACAATTTTAACACAGCAAGTCTTCGCTTTGTGAATAGCTAGCTGACACTTAAACTGTTCACGTTTGTGCGTGTAACTTTTTCTCGGTGTGCAGCGCTTTTGAAATTAGTGTATGTATGTCAAGCTAGTATATTGTTTACAATTTTTTTATTTTATTATTACAATTAACTAGTTAGTTATTATAGTTTATATTATTTAAGAAACACTATTTTTTATTTATAGTCTAACCTAAAATATTTTGTGATCGTACACGTGTTCAGACTTCTGTACTTTATTGCATTCTTCTTTTAACGAATAAACAGATAAATTAAGAAGAATAAATTACATAAATTATAACAGTATTATTTTTTAGACCAGTTTTTTTAGTTTCATCTGCAAATTGTTAAAATCTATCAGTCGTTATTATTTTATCATTTTTTTTGTGAACAATTCCAGATAAATTCAATTTTATTTATCAAGTTGTTTTGTTTTGTAAATTGTCGGACCAATAAATGAACCCATATGTGTAGACAAACACTAAAACCGAAATGATAGCTTGCATTTTCAGTCAGCCAGACAGCTGAGTGACGTCATTATGTTTAGCTGATAGTTTCGAATGGAGCGTTATAAACGACGATAATATTTTTACTGTTATAAAAGTTTACAACACTTTACCAACGCCGTACCGTGATAGATGGCGCACAGCTCGGGGCGACATATATTACAAGGAAATGAATGCAAATAACCAAAATGGAATTGATGTTGGTTTATATTATATCTTCAGAGAGGAGAGATTTTAAAGCGTATTACCGCAAAGCCAGCTGAGAGATGACATTCGTCCTGGGAATAAAGCCAAGCTGTATCTCTCATAGAATTATAACGGATATTTTATCCTGTCATTGGCAGTAATCACGGTGCGCAACTGTCTCGCTGATGTGATGGAAGTTTATTCCTAAAAATTAACACAATTCAATAGCGTTATATACAGAAAATAATTGATGCAATCATTTTTATTAAAAAAAAATTATAATTGGCCGCCTCGGTGGCCTAGTTGATAGCGTACTGGGCTTTCACCACGAGGACCCCTGTTCGATTCCCGGCCAGGGCTTGGCATTTTCATACGCTATAAATCATCCCATCGTCTGCATTAGCCCAAGTATGCGCAATAGTCGGACGTTAAGTACCAAAAAAAATGTGTTGTGTATATGTGTGTACGTGTGTGTGTGAGAGAGAGTTTTGGTGTGTGTTGTGTGCGCGCACGAGTGTGTGTGTGTGTGTGAGAGAGAGAGAGTTTGTGTGAGTGTCTTTGTGTGTGTGTGTGTGTGTGTGTGTGTGTGTGTGTGTGTGTGTGTGTGTGTGTGTGTGTGTGTGTGTGTGTGTGTGTGTGTGTGTGAGAGTGTTGTGTGTGTGTTTGTGTGCGAGCGAGCGAGCGAGCGTGTGTGTGTGTGTGTGTGTGTGTGTGTGTGTGTGTGTGTGTGTGTGTGTGTGTGTGTGTGTGTGTGTGTGTGTGTGTGTGTGTGTGTGTGTGTGTTGTGTATATGTGTGTAAGCCGCCTCGATGGCCTAGTGGATAGCGTACTAGGCTTTCACCCCGAGGACCCCTGTTCGATTCCCCGCCAGGGCTTGGCATTTTCATACGCTATAAATCATCCCATCGTCTGCATTAACCCAAGTGTGCACAATAGTCGGACGTTAAAAAAAAAAAAATGTAATTTACAATGACAATTTGTAAATATAACCTGATTAGTGTAATATACATAAGCTTAGACGTTTCTAGATATTTAATCTCAGTATTATAATCGGTGTTAATAAACGTCAGAATTTTTAAATTCTATATCGGATTTAAGAATAGTGTAGATTAATAAAATTGTTTTTTAAGAGATCCAATGACAGCCATTTTGAAACGGTTTACGGATTCCTGGCTATCGAACTTGCCCAAGCTAATACCACGTTATAAACTTTTATTTTGTTTAAAAAAATATAACATTGAAAGTTCGAAGCTCCCGGATTGTGCTCTAGTCTTCGCTTCACGGGTCAGTCTTTAGGGAAATTCTTTGTGCTCAGTTATAATTGGGCCTCTTGAGAAAATCTTTACGTGATTTTACTCACTCTCGTAAAGTCATCGACGCCAAAAAGTGATTTCCAGTGTAGAATTATATATTTTGCGGGGTTCATTCCTTTGGCTCTATATTTGGAACTAATTATGGCAAATATTTAAAGTTTTCACTAACTATAGTAAATACCTCTTACGAACGGCCTATTTTAACGAATGCTTATATTAGTTACGGTGTTTAAATACCAAAAATAACAGCACAATTTAGTTTAAGCGGTTTTGGGATACTCAATATTCTAGAGCTAAGGTTTCTGATCGCACAATATTTTTGAGCAAGGGATTCGGAATGTTCAGTACTCGATAAATATTCGAATCCAAGTACTCAACGCTCAATATTCTCGAGCTTAGGTTTCGGAACGCTTAATACTCTCTACCAAGCGGTTCGGAACGCTCAATATTTTCTAGCTAAGGATTCCGAGTGTTCATTATTCCCTAGCCAGGGATTCGGAACACTCAGTATTCTCCATGTAAGGATTCGGAACTCTCAATGTTCTCGAGGTAAGGATTCAAAACGCTCAATATTTTCGAGATAAGGATTCGTAACGCTCAATATTCTTAAGATTCGGAACTCTCAATATTCTCGAGATAAGGATTCGGAACGCTCAATATTCTCGACGTAAGGGTTCGGAACGCTCAATATTCTTGAGGTAAGGGTTCAGAACGCTCAATATTCTCGAGGTAAGGATTCGGAATGCTCAGTATTCTCGAGGTAAGAGTTCGGAACGCTTAATATTCTCGAGGTAAGGATTCGGAACGCTCAATATTCTCGAGGTAAGGATTCGGAATGCTCAATATTCTCGAAGTAAAGATTCAGAACGCTCAATATTCTCGAGGTAAGGGTTCGGAACGCTCAATATTCTTGAGGTAAGGGTTCAGAACGCTCAATATTCTCGAGAGAATTCGGAACGCTCAATATTCTCGAGGTAAGGATTCGGAACGCTCAATATTCTCGAGGTAAGGATTCGGAATGCTCAGTATTCTCGAGGTAAGAGTTCGGAACGCTTAATATTCTCGAGGTAAGGATTCGGAACGCTCAATATTCTCGAGGTAAGGATTCGGAATGCTCAATATTCTCGAGGTAAAGATTCGGAACGCTCAATATTCTCGAGGTAAGGATTCGGAATGCTCAATATTCTTGAGGTAAAGATTCGGAACGCTCAATATTCTCGACGTAAGGATTCGGAATGCTCAATATTCTCGAGGTAAGGATTCGGAATGCTCAATATTCTCGAGGTAAGGATTCGGAATGCTCAATATTCTCGAGGTAAGGATTCGGAATGCTCAATATTCTCGAGGTAAAGATTCGGAACTCTAAATATTCTCGAGGTAAAGATTCGGAATGCTCAATATTCTCGACGTAAGGATTCGGAATGCTCAATATTCTCGAGGTAAGGATTCGGAATGCTCAATATTCTCGAGGTAAGGATTCGGAATGCTCAATATTCTCGAGGTAAAGATTCGGAACTCTAAATATTCTCGAGGTAAAGATTCGGAACGCTCAATATTCTCGACGTAAGGGTTCGGAACGCTCAATATTCTTGAGGTAAGGGTTCAGAACGCTCAATATTCTCGAGGGAATTCGGAACGCTCAATATTCTCGAGGTAAGGATTCGGAACGCTCAATATTCTCGAGGTAAGGATTCGGAATGCTCAGTATTCTCGAGGTAAAGATTTGGAACGCTCTGTATTCTCGAGGTGAGAATGAGAATGAGAATATATTATAAAAAGCCTCATATACACATTATTAGTATTTTTGAAATAAATTATTGAAATGTACACCGATCTTTGTCTCTTAAAAATCTGCAGACCTGACAGCCATATCGAATCTTGTTTCTATAACACTAATGTGAATTAACGGTACAGTTCACTTATCTATTTATTAAAATAAATTTACGTTTGGTATCTCATTTTAAAGGTTTTACATTTCGTGTTTGCTTTTAAAGATATAAGAGGAAAAATATATTTGACATGTAAAAACGGCATCATTCCTACAAAGAACACCATTAAAGTCAGATATTAAACATAATTTTATTATAGCAATATGCTTTAAATCGCTTTATAGGGATGTTAGAATATTATTGCTCATCCCTCTTCAAAACGTGGTCTACATGTCGTGCACATTTCATGCTCCAGTAAATCATTATATAACGGAAATCTTTTAATTATTCAACTTCCCAGAATATATATTCAATAAATATACGAATATTTAGGTATAATCATAATTAATTATATTTTAATTATAATTAATTCATAATTAATTTAATTAGAAATTAATAAACAAATTATAATAAAAAAATAATTTAATTAATTAATTATAATTAATTTATTTAATTAGAAATTAATAAATAAATTATAATAAAAATAATTTAATTAATTAATTATAATTAATTAGATTTAAGATTGGGCGTTCACTTACACACTAATTATGCTAAACTCCGAATATTTATGATACTACAACTTAGTGTAATTATAGTGTTTTAAAAAACTAAGTATGGAAAATAAGTGGAAGTTGAACAACATTGAAAAATAAAACGCCAAATTATTAAAATGTCTCATAAAACAACAGTTGTTTTATTACTGGAAAACAACGACCAGTTAAACTCAACCGACCAGCTGATATTACGTTTGTTGACAGCAAATGCATGTCATGTCTATGACGACAAAGTGAACAGATACACGGGTCGTTTCATTAAGGCCTATTTGAATATTTAATAAGCCCAGTTAATGGGGTTTCAATCAATAGCTTGTGAGAGGTCACCAAGTCCAGTCAACTGTACGGTAACACAATATCAGCCACTGTTGAAATAGCGGCCGTTATAGTAAGACCCAAACTCATTTAAAATTAAATACCGATTTAAAATTGTAAACACTTTGTGAAGAATTATTCAGAATTTGGTTTAAATAAATAAAATTGTTAATGTATTTAAAAGTACTTACTAGCGAATTTCAATTGGGAAATGAGCAATTGGAGCGGCTATCATGGTAAGACCCAGACCAGGAACTTTGAACGAGCGTTTGACTTCTAGATCACCAGGTGCTCGTATATATATATATATATATATATATATATATATATATATATATATAAACTTCAAGTTCCAAATTTTAGTCCGATTTGATTCAAACTTGGCACGAAAAACGATTTTGACAATAGCTAGAAAAAGCTTGTCCCAGAAAAATTCGTTAAACAAGTTTCAAAATGCTTAATTTAAAATTGAGAACACATAACTTTTTGTGATGAAAATTTGTAAATTTTTTTACCATCGTAATCATCGTTAAAAAAATGCATACATTGGTATTTTTTGAATTTTCAAAATCCGTTGAAATTGAGAAACTTAATTTGACGGCGGTCAAGGTTCATTTTAATATTTTCAATGCAATTTGAGTTTAAAATGTTCGTACATACAGTGTTTATTACTGTTTATGATGGTGAAATCAGAGTTTCAAAAAGAGGGCAAGATACAAAAGTTTGGAAATTCACCTTCATTACGTCAGCGAGACAGCTGCGTGCTGCGATTATTTAATGATTGTAAAAGTGTGATTGTGATTGAATGTGTTTCCGAAATTTTCCAAATCTTATTTTTAGTTAATTTACATCGAAAAGTAAGCTATTGGAGCGACCGTCATTGTAATACTCAGAACCAAGGTCTTGAAATGCGCTCATTATTGATCTTGACCTATAAATCAATATTTATTAATTTCTAAACCTCTAGACCTCTTGACATCTTGACCCTTAAATAAATATTTCTTAACCTTTATATCATTGTTGATTTTGACCTTTAAATCAATATTTCGTGACCTCTAGATGATTACTGATCTTGACATTTAGATCACTATTCCTTAACCTCTACAGCAATGTTGATCTTGACCTTTAGATCAATAATTCTTGATCTCTATATCATTATTGATTTTGACCTTTAGATCAATATTTCTTAACCTCGGTTTCATTATTGATAATGACCTTTAGATCAATATTTCTTGACCTATAGATCATTATGATCTTGCCATTTAAATCAATATTTCTTAACCTCTATCTCATTATTGATATTGAACTTTAGATCAATAATTCTTGACATCTAAATCATTAATGATTTTGAAATTTAGATATAAATATTTCTTATTGTCTGTATCATTAATGAACTTCACCTTCAGATAAATATTTCTTGACCTCAAGATCATTATTGATCTTAAACTTTACATAAATAGTTATTAACCTATGTATCGATTTTGATCTTGACCTTTAGATCAGTATTTTTTATCTCAAGATTATTATTGATCTTGACTTTTATATTTCTTAACCGATATATAATTACTGATCTTGACCTTTAGAACAATATTTCTTGACCTCTAGATCAATAGATAACTGAAAATGGCGTCAAAAACTTTAAATTTTATTACTTTTTTACTCTGTAGTTTTTTGAAAATCCGATTTCATCGTTGTAATTAGCGTTAAAACGAGTACTTTAAATTTTAAAAATTTATTGTAATCAAGAAATGAATCTGACGTAAGATGTTTCAAAAAATGTAATATTTTTTTAAAAATTCGCCCCAATCACAAGTTTCTGATTGGTTTACTAGACTTTGGAGTTGTTCAATCTTTTCCTCAAGATTTCAGGGTAGAAAGCAAGTTTAATTTCCGGAGGTAAAAGTTTACGTGCGGTCTTAAATAAAGAAACTTTTCTGTATTTGATACTTGAAATAAGAGATCATCTTGAATAAACTACTAAGAAAAAAATTTTTTTAAGTACATTATTGTTTTAAACATTGATCGATAGTGTTTAATTCTCTGTCTACACATATTTTCGAGGTTAACAGATTTGACCTCTAGCATTTAAATGCGAGAACACTAATCATTTAAGTGCGCAGCATATGGTAAAGTGTTACAATAAGTGCGAGAAAACTAGTCATTTAAGTGCACAGCATATGGTAAAGTGTTATAATAAGTGCGAGAACACTAATCATTCATTCTAATTAATTAACAGATTCATTCTAATTAATCTGGTTATATTTTACATAAAAACTGGGAGTTTGTAGGATGTATGGTGACGTGCTTTGTGGATGTTATATTGTCAGTAAATATGGAATTCAATTTTATTTGTAAAATTTTTCAAAAGTGTAATAGATACAGGCAACGTATAATTTAACACGATTGCGAAATTGTCACGGACTTTTAAAGCGCATTAATTCTAAATTACGAAAAAGAAGAGTATTTGTAGAATATCCACACTAATGCTTAAAAATCGAAATTCAAAATACACTTATTATTAAAATTCGTCTAAAACACGATCTTCCGAATGCAATTTTTTATTTAATGGGATTTACATCTAGTGTCTTTCTCCTTCGTATCCGTGGTGGGACCCAAAATCGTTTTTCGTTTCCCTCTTTTTATTCAGTACATAGCTTAGTGCAGCACTATTACGTCAACGTTATTCAATCCATTACAGCTACTTCATTTGAGTAAACATAACCCCAAAATATATCTAGTTAATAATCCAGCTGATCAAAAAGAAATTTAACAAATGTAATTTTTTTTCCTTGATTCAACTTTGACAATTAATTGAACATAATTTTTGGTCAAATTTTCTTTAGATATTGTGACAAATATCTGCGATAGTGTTATATGCCCCTAATGTGAAAGTAAATTGAAATAAAAATTCTTAAATTAAGTGTAGAATATTTCATTCCACGCACAAATATAACGTATGAGAGTTTTATTCAGAACACGTAATCAAAATATGAAAGCACCGATAAATTTCTTATTGATTTAAAGACTGAAAGTTGATGATATATCAGAGAATTTAATTAGATATCGAATTACATTCATAACGAAAGTCTACAAGAACGACTTCTTACATAGAATTTAAATCCCCAACAAAACTATTGACGTCTGCAGAGCGGCAGGAATTTCCAGTTTACAATCGAAGGACATAAATCAGGACGCTTTCAGAAATGAAGATATACATACATGCTGTTCAAGGACCGTCATCCTTCAGGCGAAAACAGTCGACTTGTTTATGAAAAAACAACTGTTCTAGAAGTTAAAAATGGAAAACTTGTAACAGAAATGACAGAAAACATTAAAAAAATTTAAGTGCGCAGCATTTGGTCAAGTTTTATAATAAAACTAATCATTTAAGTGCGCAGCATATGGTAAAGTGTTATAAGTGCGAGAACACTAATCATTTAAATGCGCAGCATATTGTAAAGTGTTATAATAAGTGCGAGAACACTAATCATTAAAGTGCACAGCATATGGTAAAGTGTTATAATAAGTGCGAGAACACTAATCATTCAAGTGCGCAGCATATGGTAAAGTGTTATAATAAGTGCGAGAACACTAATCATTCAAGTGCGCAGCATATGGTAAAGTGTTATAATAAGTGCGAGAACACTAATCATTTAAATGCGCAGCATATGGTAAAGTGTTATAATAAGTGCGAGAACACTAATCATTAAAGTGCACAGCATATGGTAAAGTGTTATAAGTGCGAGACCACTAATCATTGAAGTGTTATAAGTGCGAGACCACTAATCATTTAAGTGCGCAGCATATGGTGAAGAGTTATAATAAGTGCGAGAACACTAATCATTTAAGTGCGCAGCATATGGTAAAGTGTTATAAGTGCGAGACCACTAATCATTTAAGTGCGCAGCATATGGTGAAGTGTTACAATAAGTGCGAGAACACTAATCATTAAGTACGCAACATATGGTAAAGTGTTATAATAAGTGTGAGAATACTAATCATTTAAGTGCGCAGCATATGGTAAAGTGTTGTAATAAGTGTGAGAACACTAATCATTTAAGTGCGCAGCATATGGTAAAGTGTTATAATAAGTGTGAGACCACTAATCATTTAAAGCCGCCTCGGTGGCCTAGTTGATAGCGTACTGGGCTTTCACCCCGAGGACCCGGGTTCGATTCCCGGCCTGGGCTTGGCATTTTTATACGCTATATACAATAGTCGGACGTTAAACACAAAAAAAAATCATTTAAGTGCGCAGCATATGGTAAAGTGTTATAATAAGTGCAAGAAAACTTATCATTTTGCTATTTGTTGTAAATCAAAAAGTTTACACATGTTTGAAACTAGCGAAAAAGAGGTAAAAATCAATTATTAATTTAATGATGCCCTAGAAACTAATAAAGTAACTAACGATTGGTCAGAAAAACTTGGAATTAGTCCAGGTTAGTTTATTGATTTTGAACTTGATACAGGTGCAAGTGCTAATTAAATCTCTTTAAAATTATTTTATTAGGTTAATTTGAACTTGTCTCCGTTGACAATTAATTTAAAACTAACTAGCTATTGTGGAAGATCGTTTATTGAAGGCAAATGTTTTTTGAAATGTCAGTATAAAAGTATAAATAGGATTATTAAATTTCAGGTAGTGGATAAAAAAATCAGTGGTCTTTTTATTCACCTCTTAAAGGCTACAGCCGTTTTAAACGGCACTGTTTCCTCTTCAGGCCGTAATACAAAATGTTGACATTTTGTAATGTCAAATCCCTCGGTCGAGATCGTCACAAGGTTAAAGAAAACATTGAAAACACACGTCACAGACACTAAACACAATTACACGATTAAAATACACACGATAAAATTTCTTTTGGCCAATTGTTTAGCAATAATAACATTTTTTATTACGGCCTGAAGATGAAACAGTAATATTTCGAAACCGCGGTAGCATCCTAATTATTTAATAAAGAGTTTTCTTTTTAATCTCCTCCTTTAAGATTGTATTAAATACATCATTGTTTTCAACACTGTTTGATAGTTTTAATTCTTTATCTACACATATACTTCAAGGTGTAACATATTTTAGGTTAATCTGTTAGGTTAATTTAAACAATTTAAATTAATTTAGGTTAATTTTAGGTTAACATATTTTAGGTTATTCAAGGTTAATCTGGTTGTATTTTACATAAAAACTGCAAGTTCGTAAGTTATAGAGTAACATGGATAGTGGATGGTAGTGTGTTTGTTTTTTAATAATTTTCAAAAGTGTCTACATTCCCAATGGGTTTGTAACGTCAAAAATCGTTGTGGCTATTATTACCCAGTTTCAAATAAAGTCAACACTTAACGGCTTGCAAATGTATCGTTAATAGGATGTGAATTAATTTTAAATATTAATTAACACAACGTAACTATTGAAGTAGAAATTTCTCAAAGTTTAAGCCTAACGTTTAGAATTATTGTTACAATTTTTTCAGAATGTTTTGCAGTTTATAAAATTAATTTCAAATTTCCCCCTCTCGTTGTCGTGTTAAAAAAAATTGAAAGGTTTATACATATCCAGAGAGTGAAGGGATTTTTTTTTTATTCACTATATGTTTAGGTTTAGCGAGAAGTTTTATGCTAATTGGAAATTACTGTTGGTCATGCGAGCGGCGATAATTTCAAGGTACCTGAGTTGTAATCGTCTAAATAACATAGGAACTGAGTTACACAACCTAGTTCCGCTTACTGGCATAAAAAACCACGCTAAAAATCACCAATTCGTCTCCCGGCTTGGAAACAGATTAAGCCTGCGAAACCTAATTCACTCCCGTCAACCAATACTCACTTCCGATTGGTTCGCAGTGTACGCGTCTATACTACGATAGATTAATACATTTCTGCCCAGGCATTACTGCCGCATCAACTCGCATCTTCCGTATACAACAGTTTCATTCTGATTGGCGCGTTCTTAATCTAGTTTTAACAATGGAATTCTGAGAAATTATGGTTGCCGCCATAATTTCGAATATAAATACAGGTCGGAAATCGTTGTTCGGCAGAACATCGAGGTGAACCACGCACTACAAGATAACTGGGTTACACAACCTAGTTACGCTTACTGACATAAAAAACCACGCTAAAAATCCCCCAACTTGTCTCCCGGCTTGGAAACAGCTTAAGCCTGCGAAACCTAATTCATGCCTGTCAACCAATACTCATTTCCTATTGGTTCGCAGTGCACTCGTATCTCGGGTCTACACTATGCTAGATTAATACTTGTCTGCGAGGCATTACAATAGTATTTCCGTATACAATAGCTTCATTCTGATTGGTGCGTTCTTTAACTAGTTTTAACAATGGAATTCTGAGAAACAACAGCCACTACAGAACACGCAGGCTACCAACACCCGGAAAAACTGTACAAGTAACCACGACTTACTCAGGAAATAGGAAGAATCTGGCAAACTCTAAACAAGAAGCGAATTTCTTTCACCATTCCTCGCCAGCCTGCGGTCGACCTGTAAAAAGCCCGGACTTCTATTTCTTCTGGAGATTACAACAGTCTGGGTCTTACCACGATGGCCGCTCCAATAGTTCGTTATTAAAATTTGCTAATTAGGATGTATGTTATTTACAACTGTGAAGTTAAGGTAACTGTTAAACGTATTACAAACGGTAGTCAATATGTTACGGTAGTCAATAGATTCATGTCCATATGTCAGTCGTATTTGCGGGACGTAATTAAGCGGATGTTTTCAATTAATTGACTTCAGTGATTGAAACACTGCATTGCCTCATAACGCATTTACAATACACTATCAGAAAATAAACAAACACATTCACTTGATTTACGAAATAGGTTCGAATGTAGGACTTCCGATTTTTCAAAAACCTGTTACAAGAACCGTCGAAAAAATGAATGAAAATTGACAGTCGGAAAAAATGGATCAGCTGATTTCCGTGTCGCCTGCACTGCAGCGACGCGGACCGTACCGTTTGTAGAGTACGATTTAAATAGCCTACTGCTTTTGAAATGTATTTGATGCCCAAACGAAAATGACTTTTGAATCGTTTTCTACTCGCTTTTATCTACACTGCAAACGTCAAAGCGTAAAACGAAATTCTAAAATTGTTGATGAATTTCCCAGAACAGGCTTTTGTTGAGGTGTGCATAAATACAAAAATATATAAAATATCGAAAAATCCAGTAAAACAGTTTTTTTTGTTCTGATCCTAACTGGGTTTATAGGCCTAAATTTTTCGAAATTTTTCTGACCTAATATTTCGAAATTTTCGGCGGAGGCAGCTTACGGGCTTGGCAATTCCACAATACCTCTTATCCCAGGGGTTCTCCACCTTTTTTTCTGCTTTGACCCCTCTAAATAATGTTTTTTTACTCCGTATAGTCACCAATATGTTTACAATGTGTTGCACAAATACCACCGCAAATGAAGCTTTTATTAGGAGCAATCCAGTAATACAATTGTTTTAGCCGCCTCGGTGGTCTAGTGAATAGCATACTAGGCTTTCACCCCGAGGATCCGGGTTCGATTCCCGGTGAGGGTTGGCATTTTCATACGCTATAAATCATCCCACCGTCTGCATTAACCCAAGTGTGCACAATAGTCGGACGTTAAACACCAAAAAAAAAAAAAACAATTGTTTTAAATATTATTTATTTTGTGTTATTAGATATACATTAAAGATATAATTATGTTTATAGAAGCAGAAATTTAAATAAAATATTAATAATATAAATACACAAAATTTTAATGAGATGGTTGCGGTTGATGACCTTCGATTATCTTACTTATATTCGGGGAAATATTTGTTAATATTAATCGTAAATCACAACGATCTGATATTTTAAGTTGTTAATGATGGAATTTATTTCATCTACCCCTCAATATACCCCTCGAATTCAATCGACCCGTTTAAATTTCAATCAATGAATACAGAATAGATTCTGTATTCATTGGTTCAATAGACCCCCAAAGGTTGAGAACCTAGTCTAGCCTACTCTAACCTATTCTCACTTATCTATTCAGATACTTTTTAGTAAACGCCGTTTTATGAAGCTTGAAAATAGATACGTCTATACAAATTTTCAAGTCGATTATTCACCATTAACAAGCCCAATGATTTATATTGCATTAGATCAGATTCAGTTATCAGTGGTCTCTGACACTGAGATCAAGCAGAAGCTAACGTGCAACTGATCCAAAGAATTGCATGAATCGGTTTTCTCTGATTTGATACACTCGTACTTTATCAAGCGGGAATGTTAAAAAAAGTAACTACAAAATAACACTTACCTAGGCGCCTGAGAAACAACAGCTGGCAGAGTGCTAAGTCATCTTGCTCCAGTAACTTTGCATAATTTAACAGCAGATCGAGTCAAGCGAAGGCAAATTAACCTAAAAAAGATTACACACAAGTTACATTATTTGCACTTCAAACGTGAAGTATCTTTAAAGAAGAATTAACCCCAAATCCAACCTAACCAAACCTAACTAAATCTAATCTAACCTAACTTAATCTAACCTAACGTAACCTACCTTAATCTAACCTAATCTAATCTAACTAAACCTTTGCTTTTTTTTTAACCTTCGACGCCATCTAGGGACTTATATACGAAGTGGCTATTAAATAACGAGAATGACGTTGTAAAAAATTTTATTTTCATTTTATACATAATTACTTATTATCACCTTCAATATACACCCCTTCTCTATCCCTACAACTCTCAATGCGAATTTTCCATTGTCGGAAACAGTGCTGAAAGTCATCTTCTGTCAACTCATTCAGAACTCTTACAGCTTTCACTTTTACAGCTTTAAATCTCGTCCATTTTAATGCAGATTTCACCTTAGGGAACAGATAGAACTCACATGGTGCAAGGTCTGGTGAGTAAGGTGGATGTTCTAACATTGGGATGCTGTACTTGGCCAGGTACCTGTTGACAGATAACGCGGAATGAGCTGGCGCATTGTCTTGGTGGAAAACCCATGATTTGTTCTTCCACGTTTCGGTTCGTTTTTTCCTTACTCACGTAGTTTACCAAGTACCTCGTATATCATTGCATCTGGATGGACGCCTGGTGTTCCTCCTCACTTCAGCATGTTCGTTCTACCTTTAATATTGTTGGTTGTCCCTCATCTTGGAATCCGGTTACATCAGGTTACAAGAAAATTATTTCAGTTTATATTTCAGTGTCAGTTAGTGGTGCATTAGAAATTGTACCGGGGAGCCGGGGCTGTAAAACAAAATGTTTGGGGCTTATAGAACGGCTTGAGCTCATAAAGCGAATGATCTTCGGATATAATAGAGGGAGGGAAAGAAAAAGGTGAACGCGATAATTAGTGTCCACAATGAGAAATTGATAGGAAAGTTGGGGGGAACGAGACGAGGAAGATTGACAGAAAGTTAAAATGGAGAGTACATGGAGGATCCCACTTACCCATACCAAAAAGGAGAAAGAGAAGCTTGAGTGATGAACTTTCTTCGAATTCAAAGGTAGGACCAAATACGGAAAAGCATTTGGCCAGATGACTTTTAGAAATTGCAGAGAATAACTTCTCGGTCCATGGTATTGATAATCAGATGCGCAAAGCTTTGCACAGCTAACGCTAGGAAGCGCTAGTGTAACAACACATTAAACACTATTGCCAAATACTCCAAATCTTAGAGTAGCATACACCAATTGGCTACATAGTTGTATCAACTCGGCGTATAAAGTACACTACGCCATCTGCTGTTCAGAATATGAACCCAGTTAACAATTCACCAGTACTGCAATTAGCCTTTTCGTTCGACTATCCCTTATCCTCATCAGTCTAACTGGAATAAGTATGGACGAATGAATTCAGTTTTTTTGTGAGATACTCAAGGACAATGACGCGTGACGTTACGTTTTCCTTATTCGTTACGAGTTCTACGTCAGAAAAAAAAGTGATAATACTGACTCTAAAGATAAGCAAGGAGATAATGAAAGGAACAAGGCAGCCTGCAGGCACAGGATGGTCATTCCTGAAGTAATGCAAGAATTTAGTTCCGAGAGAGAGGGGGAGAGAGTGTTCTGTGTCCTAATAAGTCAAGAGGAAATGTAGTGAGTTTTTTTTCAACAACAAAAGGCTGTTGAAGATAAGTAATCTTTGTTATCAACTCTCCCCTTTTTACTGCAGAGCCTGTGGGAGAAGACAAGAGCCCTTCCGCACTCAGTACGCAGTGAATTTTCTTCTCAGTAAACAAATAAACGATGCAAAAACATTCAACTTAAATCCGATAAAAGGTCTAAAAACAAAATTTCAGGAGCAGTATAAAATGTTTCCGTGAGTGAGCAGCATAATGCATACTAATGCATACATAGGTGACAGAAATAATTGTGTGTGTACCAAAACAGCTGATTGCTAAAAAAAACATTGTTGAAAGTGTGTGTGTGTGAGTGTGTATGTGTGTTTTATTACAATACAATCAATACGTAATATACATTATTAAGTTAAGCATTTCGATCGCTTTTGTACCAAAAATAAGGACCTTGGTGTTGAAACTACATATACGGGGTACCTACTTGTTTGTCAGAACACCACGAAACTCTCACGCCTCATGCTTTTCCATTTTACAATAAAATAAAAACGACTTAAAACCGATAAAAGACCTCTAAACAAAATTCCAGGATCAGTATAAAATGTTCCCGTGAGGGAGCAATACAATGCAGACATAAATAACAGAAATAATTGTGTGTGTACCAAAACAGCTGATTGCTTAAAAAACATTGTTGAAAGTGTGTGTGTGTGTGTGTGTGTGTGTGTGTGTGTGTGTGTGTGTGTGTGTGTGTGTGTGTGTGTGTTTTATTACAATACAATCAATACGTAATATACATTATTATGTTAAGCATTTCGATCGGTTTTTTACCAAAAATAAGGACCTTTGGTATTGAAACTTCATATATGGGGTACCTACAGGTTTGTCAGAACACCACGAAACTCTCACGCCTCATACTTTTCCATTTTAAGACTTTACAATAAAATAAAACCGACTTAAAACCGATAAAAGACCTGTAAACCAAATTCCAGGATCAGTATAAAATGTTTCCGTGAGAGAGCAGCAAATGAAGACATAAATGACAGAAATAATTGTGTGTGTACCAAAACAGCTGATTGCTAAAAACCTTGTTGAAAGTGTGTGTGTGTGTGTGTGTGTGTGTGTGTTTTATTACAATACAATCAATACGTAATATACATTATTATGTTAAGCATTTCGATCGGTTTTTTACCAAAAATAAGGACCTTTGGTATTGAAACTTCATATATGGGGTACCTACAGGTTTGTCAGAACACCACGAAACTCTCACGCCTCATACTTTTCCATTTTAAGACTTTACAATAAAATAAAACCGACTTAAAACCGATAAAAGACCTGTAAACCAAATTCCAGGATCAGTATAAAATGTTTCCGTGAGAGAGCAGCAAATGAAGACATAAATGACAGAAATAATTGTGTGTGTACCAAAACAGCTGATTGCTAAAAACCTTGTTGAAAAGTGTGTGTGTGTGTGTGTGTGTGTGTGTGTGTGTGTGTGTGTGTGTGTGTGTGTGTGTGTGTGTGTGTGTGTGTGTGTGTGTGTGTGAGGGAGAAAAGAGAGAATGTTTTAGCACTTTATTAACGGTGAACCTTTGATTAAGGGTGATCAAACCTGAACTACCACTCAAAACGTGATCTAAGAGTAAGAATATCGTTTCAAAGTTACGGTTCCAGATTTTATCATAATGACAGCTTCAACAGCCCATCTTTGTGGAAATTCTTTAAAAATCTGAGCATTATTGAGTTCTGTTTTTATAGTGATACAATTTAACGCCATTAGGCAACCATAATTAAACATATTGTTTCAAGCAAACAACCACTTATGACGTAACAACACTTGTCAGGCGTCCACGTACAGTATATGGTCCTGTATATGGTTTCGAATTGATTGCTTTCTGAATGCTCCCTGTTTTATTTCTTTGTCTGAACTTAACGACGCGTAATGTAAACGCTTTGATTTATTGCTATAACAAAACAGCTGTTATGCCTGCCTACTTGTGGGCTTTAAATACGAGCGCGTTCGAATTGCCAGCACTGTTAAAACATTCTTCTTATTTCCTTATTACCGTCGGTCCTTCAAGAGTCGAGAAATCGCTCCTAGGCAGTGCGATAGTTTTCTCCATATGGTAATGTCTTTTCTTTGAGTATTTTTTTTTTAATATTAACAAGTTTTATCAAAATAATAATTAAATATGAATTAAAAACTTGCCTAATTCGTAATTTTTTAAAAAAATGTTGATATTTTAAGGCGAAAAGCACATTGAGGCTATTATCGCCTAAACGGAATTAGTACAGAAATAAGAAAAATAGAGAAGATAAAACTTAACACTACCTACAAACTAAATAAGATTTCTAAAAAGAAAAAGTGTAAACAATTTAACAAGAACGAAAAAACGACCGCCTAAAACTAGTTATCAAAAATAAATACATCTAAATTTAAAACAAAATAAAATAAAGGAGGGTTCTAAAGTGGCCCTACACAAAACACAAAAGCAAAGTAAATATTATAATAAATACTGCGAGCCGCCTCGGTGGCCTAGTTGATAGCGTACTGGGCTTTCACCCGAGGACCCGGAGGGGCTTGGCATTTTCATACGCTATAAATCATCCCATCGTCTGCATTAGCCCAAGTGTGCATAATAGTCGGACGTTAAACACCAAAAATAGTAAAAATAATAGTAATAGTAATAGTAATATAGTAATAGTAATAGTAACGGTAATAGTAACAGTAAAGTAAACAATAGCAATAGCAATAGCAATAGCAATAACAATAAGCAATAGCAATAACAATAACAATAATCTTAATAATAATCATCCCTAAATTTCACTGACCAAGAGGAAAATTTAACTGGTAGCTGGGCGATCACCAAATGCGAAGCGGAGTTTCGCTGAGTGAAGCACACTATCGTTCGTAACTTAAGCTATT
>CM040185.1:13950226-13955226 GCA_022606455.1 Callitettix versicolor | reverse complement strand
AAGAAAATAACAGCTGGTGTTGCACAGGGAAGTGTAATAGGACCAGTTTTGTACACTTTTACATATTTTCTTATTTTCTTCTTTCGTGTAAAACAGGAGGAAAGAATAACAGCTGGTGTTGCACAGGGAAGTGTAATAGGATCAGTTTTGTACACTTTTACATATTTTCTTCTTTCGGGTAAAACAGAAGGAAAGAAAATAAGAGCTGGTGTTGCACAGGGAAGTGTACTGGTACCAGTTTTGTACACTTCCACAGATTTTCTTATTTTCTTCTTTCGGGTAAAACAGGAGGAAAAAAATAACAGCTGGTGTTGCACAGGGAAGTGTACTGGGACCAGTTTTGTACCTGCTGTATACAAGAGACCTACTTACAGTAGAAGGTACAACAATAGCTACATTCGCAGATGACAGTAATACTTGTTCATGGTAATAAAATTGAAGAAGTAATTAGTAAACTTCAAGAAGCCTCTAAAGCAGTAAATAGACAAAAAATGGCGTGTTCGTTTAAATGAAAGAAAATCAACGCATGTAACTTTTACCAATTTGAATATTAAGCAACATCTGCCAGTAATATTCAACGCGGTCCCGATCCCAAATGCAAGTACAGATACTCCTCGATGTCAGACAAGTGGAAAGAGCATGTAAGCAAGAAAAACAAGAGTTAAAAATAAAATTTGGAAAAATGACCTGGCTCTTAGGGAGAGATTCTCAGCTGCCCATTCACTATTATACCAGTAAGTGCTGAAACCGGTTTGGTCTTACGGGATTCAACTCTGGGGCTGTTCAAAGAAAACAAATAATATGACACAGGCATTTCACAATAAAGTGCTCCGTTGCATAGTAAATGCTTCTAGAGGAAATAAAAGAGGTCAAGGAGGAAATAAAAAAGCACTCAACGAATCTCCCAGCAGTCGCATCCTGAGATACGCAATCTTCAGGAGCCTATGGAACGTAGAGTGAAGCCACTGGATTTGATTAATTCATTTTAATTGGAAGTCACCAATGGGTTATATCACTTAAAGTGTTCATCTTATATTTAAATCACTAGATAAGTTAATATCAGTTGTAATATTATGTAAAAACGTTCATCGGATTCTGCTAAAATTGTGAACACATTTGAAATTTGTCCTCAAATGATTTAACACAGTGTTTATTTTAGATAAAAAAAACGCCGAAAATTCGATCCGGTTTGATTCAACCTTAGATGAAAAATCGATTTTGGTAATTGCAACTCGAAAAAAATCGTTGAAATAAATTCGTTTGACATTTTCAAAATGACAACCATTGCAAATTCTTTAAAAATATATACGTTTTTTTTGAAAATCTGTTGTGTTGAAACATGCACAGATTAGCAATTTTGAAAAAAACCAATATTGAATTCTACGGAAGCGTGGAAATGAACCATTTTCGTGTTTTCAATATAATTTTAATGTTAATGCAGATTTCACTGTTGTGTACGATGGCGAAATTAAATTTAAAAAATAAATAAAAAATAATGTCTGTAATTCGCTTGTATCACGCGAGACAGATGCGTGCCGCATTCATTACGATATTGTGTTGATCTGCGATGCACTGTATGGGATACACTAACAAGGGCCACAGATAATCCTACGTCAAAGCCAATTTTGCTAATTGTAAAACCTTGTATAATTGGCCCGTACATGACTTGTTACTAAGCTGGGATCATGTTAAATACAACCAAAATACAGACCCAGATTGGTATTTACAAGTCATTTTCATTAAGTACTAATCATAGAACAACAAAATGCATTAGTAAATTCTAACTACAGTCTATTTCATGTTACTTGGGGTAAGAATAAAAGGGTGATATGTTTAGTCCTAGCCACATAAAACGAATATCGACAGCTGATTTTTAGAACATTTATTTAATGCTCCAGTAGTAACTTAATAACCAATTAAATTTGCATTCTATTTATAGAGAATATTTAGTCAGAGATTACATAATCTCCAATCAACCCTTCATTAACTTTAAAGAGAGATTAATTTGAGAAAAATGGCTGTTTTCAAACATATGATCAACGTATACTGTAATTTGTAGGTTATGTTGACTGTTTACTTTTTTGTTTCCATGGTTACATTGTTGTAATAAGTTTTTGAGTAGTGTAGGCTATTATTTGGGAAAAGTTGCACAAAACCTAAATCTAATTATGAATTCTTCATTCAAAAATTAATTAAAATTCTAATTCGTAAACAAGTTTCTGTTATTCTTATGATAATTGTTTATATGAACTACTATCACAATTTTTATACCCACGAGTTCATTGCAAAAAAAGACCTAAAGTAAATTTATAGGTTATTATGTTATTGCCAATACGATTTGGAAAAAAATTGTAAATACTAAAAACATAATAATTAAAAAAACCACAAATATTTAATATAAACAAAATTTTGAAAATGTAGTAACAAGTCAAACTGAGACAATGTTATGAATTTAATAAAATCGTTTATATTATTTCTCGAGCCAACATATCTTCTTCTCAGCACATACTATTCGTACAGGCATAAATGAGGTATTTTTAGAAAGATTTTTTAACCGGCTTCTGACATTGCAAAACGATTTTGCGCTAAAACTTACTGTTTGTGGAAAATTTTAACATAAAAGACACTTTTAACTGTCAGACAAAACAGCATCTTGGATGCGCATGCGCGGCGTCACAAATCAGACAATATTGGTATATTTTACGAAACTAACTTATTAATCACAAATAGACAATCCAATTACAAATACCACTTTTTGCATAACGTGCTTAGAACAATTTCAATATTTACTTAAAAGTCATTAAATTTATAGGTTACGTGGCCCTACTGACAGTCGTACAAGCCGGGACAAGCATTTCGAATACCAAACACGTTTTGGACACTGTTTTTACAAAAATTTGTGATTTCTCCTTCCATCGTGCATTTATCTAATTTTAATACGGACATTATAAAATACAAAGTACAATTAAAATGTCAAAATACAGTTAGAGATTATCAAGCATGTCTTTTTAATTGACTAGAAGACAGTTACCTTTTAAAATTGCGTTTGCTATCACTATAAACAAGTCGCAGAGACAAACATTTCAAAGAGCAGGATTTTATTTATCAAGTGCCGTCTTTACTATGTACGTAGCCTTTTCAAGGGTTATCCCCGCAGGGTGGTGCAGACTAGCTGCACCTAATGAGAGGGTTTAGACGTCCCTCGCGGTACCCGAGTCTAACATACGCTTACACTTACAACTGTAACAATTTACACTCACACTTACATTAAGAGAGGCGATAATAGCCTCAATGTGCTTTTCGCCTTAAAATACAAAAAAAGGTCAAGGTTACTAATTTTTTTTGCCGGCGAAAAACCGATGCGGTTATCATCGCCGATACTCAAAATAAAAACATAAAAGAACAAATAAAATAAGAAAATTTAAGTTGAATAAGAAAACAAACAACAAACTATAATAACAAAACAAATAAATAAAACAAAACATAATAACAGTTATAGATATATGACTAAAACTAGTTAACAATAATATATATCTAAAAACAACAACACACACACAAATTATTGTAGGGCTGTAAATTGGCCCTACAACAATAACGAGACAAATAAAAGAAATATAAACGTACCTAAAACTAAATAAAAAAATAAAAGCAACTTAAAAATTAAATTAATAAAACAGCAAATATAAACAATCTTTTCAGGGCTGTAAATTGGCCCTACAACAATAACAAGACAAATAAAAGAAATATAAACGTAAATAAAACTAAATAACAAAATAAAAGCAATTTAAAAATTAAATTAATAAAACAGCAAATATAAACAATCTTTTCAGGGCTGTAAATTGGCCCTACAACAATAACAAGACAAATAAAAGAAATATAAACATAAATAAAACTAAATAACAAAATAAAAGCAACTTAAAAATTAAATTAATAAAACAGCAAATATAAACAATCTTTTCAGGGCTGTAAATTGGCCCTACAACAATAACAAGACAAATAAAAGAAATATAAACGTAAATAAAACTAAATAACAAAATAAAAGCAACTTAAAAATTAAATTAATAAAACAGCAAATATAAACAATCTTTTTTCAGGGCTGTAAATTGGCCCTACAACAATAACAAGACAAATAAAAGAAATATAAACATAAATAAAACTAAATAACAAAATAAAAGCAACTTAAAAATTAAATTAATAAAACAGCAAATATAAACAATCTTTTCAGGGCTGTAAATTGGCCCTACAATAATAACAAGACAAATAAAAGAAATATAAACGTACCTAAAACTAAATAACAAAATAAAAGCAACTTAAAAATTAAATTAATAAAACAGCAAATATAAACAATCTTTTTCAGGGCTGTAAATTGGCCCTACAACAATAACAAGACAAATAAAAGAAATATAAACGTAAATAAAACTAAATAACAAAATAAAAGCAACTTAAAAATTAAATTAATAAAACAGCAAATATAAACAATCTTTTCAGGGCTGTAAATTGGCCCTACAACAATAACAAGACAAATAAAAGAAATATAAACGTAAATAAAACTAAATAACAAAATAAAAGCAACTTAAAAATTAAATTAATAAAACAGCAAATATAAACAATCTTTTCAGGGCTGTAAATTGGCCCTACAATAATAACAAGACAAATAAAAGAAATATAAACGTACCTAAAACTAAATAACAAAATAAAAGCAACTTAAAAATTAAATTAATAAAACAGCAAATATAAACAATCTTTTCAGGGCTGTAAATTGGCCCTACAACAATAACAAGACAAATAAAAGAAATATAAACGTAAATAAAACTAAATAACAAAATAAAAGCAACTTAAAAATTAAATTAATAAAACAGCAAATATAAACAATCTTTTCAGGGCTGTAAATTGGCCCTACAACAATAACAAGACAAATAAAAGAAATATAAACGTAAATAAAACTAAATAACAAAATAAAAGCAACTTAAAAATTAAATTAATAAAACAGCAAATATAAA
>CM040185.1:13937726-13945226 GCA_022606455.1 Callitettix versicolor | reverse complement strand
CAAAACACTTGTGCGCGAACATACATACAAGTACGCGCGCGCGCACGCACATACACACACACACACTTACACACAAAACAAGCGCGCACGCGCACGCGCACGCACACACACACACACACACACACACAAAACACTCGTGCGCGAACATACATACAAGTACGCGCGCGCACGCACACGCACACACACACACACATATATATATATATATCAGATGATTAATAAATCTGATTTTAATTTTTAATTTATCTCTTGTTTTTATTTTTAACAAACGATGTTGTGTAAAATCACGATGTAGTTTTATTGTGGATTATTTAGATAATCCTATTATTATAATGATACACCAGTAATATCCATAAATGTTATTTTATGTTAATTTAATTATTATTAAATATTTCATATGATTATTAAACTATTTCATATTAATTACCGTGTTTCCGTAAAAATGATGCAATCGTATGTTAGTAGAAAACAGGTTATTTTATGAAACAAATAAGAAACACAGAATTCGTTAGTTTATTTAAAATTAAAAAACAACTTTTACGACTGCTGTATTTTTTTAATAAAACTGTACGTTTTCGAGTTGAATTTTTAAATGTCTAACGACGGCCATTAAAAAAAGTATTATTAGTGTAGATAAAAAAATATCTGTAGGTCTGTTATACGCCGCCCCATTCATTTCACCGTTGAATACACATTTTCGCAGTACCGCTGTCGTGAACAATATTAATTTAAAGCTACGTTCAAGGCGATTGAAATTTCCCACCTGTAGCGTCTCCGGTCTCGTTCGCTCCGCTTGCACATCTATTCACATCTCGGCGAGATACGGAATGCCTGCTGTACCGTGCATTTAATCCATTCATTCTTCTTAAATACGTATTCATAAGCAGCCTTTTATGTTTGTTTAAATTGCTGTGCGAGGAAAAACTGACAGAAAATACATCACAAAGTGCTGAGACCGTTTTATCTGGTTGATTGGTTTAGCGTCGCTCCGTTGTAAGGTATACGTACATAAGAAAGAAACTGATGACGGTCAGGGTTTGGTTTTCGGTTGTATGGTTTTTTTGTGAAAAATTATTTTTTACCAAAATTCTCAGTCAAAAAATTAGTAAATGTTAAAGTAAGTTATTGCAATGTTATTATAATTGTAAACGTATCCGCCTCGGTGGTCTAGTGTATAGCGTACTGGGCTTTCACCCCGAGGACCCGGGTTCTATTCCCGGACAGGGCTTGGCATTTTCATACGCTATAAATCATCCCATCGTCTGCATTAGCCCAAGTGTGCACAATAGTCAGACGTTAAACACAAAAAAAATTTTTTTAATTGTAAACGTACTAATTTGTATATCTATACATTTTTTTTGTTTAACGGCGAAAAACGTAAATTTAATCATCGCCTATATACGAGGGCTATTCAGAAAGTAGATTACGTTTTTGGATAAAAAAAAAACTAAGTACAGGAAAAAAATTTTATTATATACATTTGAAAGAGGAACTAAAATACTATTTTTCGACATAATCGCCAAACAAATTTAGACATTTGTCATATCGGTGAACTAGCTTTGAAATTCCCGTGTCGTAGAATTCCGCCGCCTGTGACGCCAGCCAGTCAGTCACGCCCGCGCGGAGATCTGCGTCGTCATCGAAGCGCTGTGTTGCAAGCCAAGTCTTCATTTTCGGGAATAAGTGGAAATCACTAGGTGCCAGGTCCGGACTGTAGGGTGGATGAGGAAATCTCCCACTTGAAGGCCGTAAAGACGTCTTTTGTTCGATTTGCCGTGTGAGGGCGGGCATTGTCGTGCAAAAACAACACTTTGCACTCAGTTTTCCTCTCCGCTTGTTCTGGATAGCTCGTCTTAAGTTTCGTAATGTTTGGCAATACCTTTTTTAAGACGAGCTATCCAGAACAAGCGGAGAGGAAAACTGAGTGCAAAAGTGTTGTTTTTGCACGACAATGCCCGCCCTCACACGGCAAATCGAACAAAAGACGTCTTGACGGCCTTCAAGTGAGAGATTTCCTCATCCACCCTACAGTCGGACCTGGCACCTAGTGATTTCCACTTATTCCCGAAGATGAAGACTTGGCTTGCAACACAGCGCTTCGATGACGACGCAGATCTCCGCGCGGGCGTGACTGACTGGCTGGCGTCACAGGCGGCGGAATTCTACGACACGGGAATTTCAAAGCTAGTTCACCGATATGACAAATGTCTAAACTTGTTTGGCGATTATGTCGAAAAATAGTATTTTAGTTCCTCTTTCAAATGTATATAATAAAAATTTTTTCCTGTACTTAGTTTTTTTTTTATCCAAAAACGTAATCTACTTTCTGAATAGCCCTCGTAGAATTTTATGTTAAATATATTTTCTTATAATCTATATAAGTAGGTTAGTAATTAAGTAATATATGACAAATAATATATGCTGCATCACTGGATGCGCTAGCTAGACTTTAAAAGCAAATTTTTAAAATTATTGGCATTCAAGAACAGGATCCTGATAGACCATTATTAGACAAGTATTTGCCTTAAAACCTGCAGTGTATCAATTCATCAACATAGTGACTTACCCGCAGCGGTGCCAGACTAGCATTGAGAGGATTTTTGACGTGCCTCGCAGTACCCGAGTCTAACGTACACTTACACTTACAACACTACACTTACGACTTTATACTCGCACTTACATTTATGGAGGCGATAATAGCCTCAATGTGCTTTTTAACCTTAAAATAACAAAAAATAAACAAATAAAAGAAGAATTGGTTCAGAATCCTCGAAAAATTCGCTACAAAAGTGTCAGATCACCGAAACAATCCTTAACAATATCTTAACAATCGTGCCAGTATCTTTCGAATGTAATTGTGTATGCACCAGCAGTAAAATCAACGAAAGTAACAGAGTGGTTAATCATAAGATGGGTGAAGCCAATATCAGAAAATGAAACGAATTCGAGAAAAAATTATGATTATTTAAAGATGCCGTGATTTATAAGAAAATCAACCGTATGATCTAGTGAAGTAAATTTATCACACAAAATAAACATAAAAGCAAATCCATGTGAAGTAGATATACAAATACATTAATGAAAAGTAAACGTCAATGATGTCAAAACATAGGTTAGGAATATACAAATATAGAAAACAGCTAAAAATCTAATTTATTGTACGTTTATCACAATAAATGTCATCTTCATTGCCTCTCAATAAATATCATAAATAGGTCTCAATGAATATAATCTGTCAAGGAATGATATAACACGTAACACAAGCAAACAATCATTAAAATAATGATTTGTCACTTGTATTTTTAACTTTAACTCCTCATATGACACCGGCCTAATGGTGTATCAAACGGAGCCCTGGGATACCTGGCGACCTCCCGGTACTTTAACCTTATCCACACATGCGGGGCTCTGTGAGGGCGGATATAATTTCCCTATCTACTCGTGTTCTCTTGAGTAAAAATATAAATAGAACGAGCAAGAACTTAACGCACAACAAAAAGCTGGCCAAATGAGCACAACCTCCGTGGGAATTAACTTCTGCAAGTACCTCAATAAGGAATTGGGAAGTCACCAATTAGAAGTGGAGGAATTACCCATCTTGAATCCTCTTCAAATCCTAGACTTTATAAAGAGACTAGGACTGGAAAAGGTGTCATAACTGAGCATCTCAGGAATATAGAAAAGGGACACAATAGATCTACAAGGATCGCAGTTTAGTAGTGACTATATAAATCATTCATTCGTTCAAAACACCAATCTTGTACAATATCCAACTCTAATAATTGTGAAGGCTGTAGTAATGCCTAGGTAATGTAGTGTATAATTATCAATGAACACTACTACAATATATATATATATATATATATATATATATATATATATATATATATATATATATATATATTGTGCAGAATATTCTCTTGTTTTCGTCTTATTTTTTTCGACGTCTTCCGATTCCTAACTTCCATTTTTTTTTCTGTCATTCCACAGATCTTGATCCAATCCTCCTCTCTCACTTCCTTATCAATTCCTTCTCTCCAACGAAATCTCAGTTTTCCTATTTTTCGCTACCATATATTGTGCAGAATATTCTCTTGTTTTCGTCTTAAAAAGTTCTTCGACGTCTTCCGATTCCTAGCATCAATTTTTTTTCTGTCATTCCACAGATCTTGATCCAATCCTCCTCTCTCACTTCCTTCTCTCCAACAAAATCTCAGTCTTCCTATTTTTCGCTACCATATATTGTGCAGAATATTTTCTTGTTTTTGTCTTAAAAAGTTCTTCAACATCTTCCGATTCATAGCTTCCATTTTTTCCTGTCTTTCCACAGACCTTGATCCAATCTTCCTCTCTCACTTCCTTATCAATTTCTTCTCTCCAACTAAATCTCATTCTTCCTATTTTTTTTTGCTACCATGTGGTTTCCTTTTTAAAATCTGTTTGTGAAGTCGATTTTCGTTCATCCTTTGGACATTCAACCATCAAAGTTGTTTTGTCTTTATGTCGTCTACAATGGTGTGCTTCACACACAGTTCTCCGCAGGAGGTTGCAAACTAGCTGCACCTATTGAGAGAATTTAGACGTCCCTCGCGGTACCCGAGTCTGCCACACTCTTACACTTACAACACTACGCTCATACTTACATTTAGGGAGGCTATAATAGCCTAAATGTGCTTTTCGACTTGAAATAATAAAAAAATCCATGATTTCATGGATTCTTACATTGTTTAATCTTTTTCCGTTTGGACCGACCTACGGCTTTTCGCCAATAGTTCATTTCTGTAGCTTCAAGACATTTTTATTTTTGTTTTATTGGCCATACTTCGCTTCTATATGAGATTATACTTTTTATTGGCCATACTTCGCTTCTATATGAGATTATACTTTTTATTGGCCATACTTCGCTTCTATATGAGATTATACTTTTTATAATTGTATTATATACTCTATGTTTATTTATCTTTGATATGATCCCATTCCATGCTGTTCAGTATCCTTATTGCTCTTCTACCCAAGGTTTTCCGTTCTTTTATCGCTGTATCCAACAGTCCATCGCTAGTAACAGTCATTCCCACATACCTGCAAGTTGTACACCGCTCGATTTGTTGTCGTGTCCCAATAGAAGACTCCCGCTCTTCCCTCCAATGCGCATGCACTTAGTTTTATTTATATTTACCTCAAGTCCCCAAATATAATATTCCTCTATTAACTTCCTACTTCCTAAATCGTTATAATCTTGCTCTATAACTATTTGGTCATCTGTAAAGCGGAGGGTGTATAAACCCCCCTGTGCATAATATAAAAGAATTTTTTTTTATAATCTTCTTCTTTTCTGCTAGGATTATTGTCACTATGTTCAGTATAATGATCTGCCTTCCCTAGCTTCGTCAATTCTACTTTCGTTGACGCGTTTCGGAGAACCTCCATCTTCAAAAACTATATCTATACTCAGAGTACAGATATACAAGAGTATAGATATAGTTTTTGAAGATGGAGGTTCTCCGAAACGCGTCAACGAAAGCAGAATTGACGAAGCTAGGGAAGGCAGATCGTTATACTAAACATAGTGATAATATAAAAGCTCTGTACAGATTTGTGCTAGATGGATATAACATATTGACGAAAATTATAATTTAAATATGTATTATTGAATTCGTTTATATTTTTTTATACAAAAAGTGTTAGGCCGCCTAAACAGTTTTCACTTTAAAAACACGCTTAAAAACAATTTGGTGAAAAGAAAATTATCCGGCTTATTTTTCAAAAGCTCCCGAAACAGACTTTCTTTTTTCGAAAATGAGAAAGTTTGTGCAATTCATACAACACTGCAACGCGAAGCGTTATATTTTTTAAACGCGCAATTACAAGCGAAATATATCAACGACACTCTTCCTTTTTCATTTCCGAAAATTCAACTCACTTCCGCTCCAAGTTCATTTCCGGCAACTCTCTATCTTTCGACAATTCCTGGCGCCATAAAATATAACTTTCAACTGTACTTTAATTATTTACTTTAAAAGTTAAAATTTGTCAGAATAACAAAGACGAAATGTTAATTAAAATCACCGAAACTGTGCGCCTTGTATATCACTTTTGCTGACCTAGGTTTTCCGGGTTCGCTTTTATTAAAATGCAAATTCGAACTCACTTCCGCCCCGACGTGTCACATCTATTTTCCTCCTTTTTTTGAAAATTCACTCAACTCGTTTAACTACAGTTTCCGGTGAAACAAAATTGCAAACCCCATTTTCCGCTACAGTATTTCCAACTAACGTTCTACTGTTTTGTCGTTTATCTTCCAGTTTTTTTTCAACGAATTTCTATTAAATAATCTCTGCACGCAAATGTTTCACTGACGTGCTGGAAGCGAATTTGAAAAATGATTTTATAATAATTAGCATTAAAATCTACAACACTTTCATTTAGGGTTCATTTACGTACTTCATATGCATAATTAGAATTGTGACCTACTTTTCCGTCTAGTGGTCTATTTACTCACCTCGTAAAAGCTACCGCGGTTTCGAAACCTTACTGTTTCATCTTCAGGCCGTAATACAAAATGTCAAATCCCTTTGCCGAGGTTGTCACAAAGTTAAACAAAACATTGAAAACACACGTCACAAACACTAAACACGATTAAAATACAAACGATAATTGAGCCGCCTCGGTAGCCTAGTTGATAGCGTACTGGGCTTTCACCACGAGGACCCGGGTTCGATTCCCGGCCAGGGCTTGGCATTTTTTCATACACTATAAATCATCCCATCGTCTGCATTAGCCCAAGTGTGCACAATAGTCGGACGTTAAACAAAAAAAAAACGATAATTGTGTGTATTACACGATTACGATAATACAATTTATTTCAAGGACTAATTTATTTCTGTCCCTTTTTCTTCCTCCTTTTCGATAACAGTACACGTGTATTAGATGAAAATGTGTTGCTTTGGTTTCGGTATTTTTCTTAGTTGAAGAACGCGTGCACGTTGTAACCGTTTATAATACATTCGAAATTAATTAAACGTTTATAATGATTGTTCTTAGCGCTAGTTCTTAACAACATGACCTAAAACACATTATAGCCTATCAGCTGTTTAATGAAATCAGCTGATCGTTAAGAATTAATATAAAACAACTGGTCTTTTACAATAACTACAGTATATAATATCTAAGCTAGGTTCAAGTATTTGTTTAAACAAAACAAAATATTTGTAAACAAACTAATTATATGTAATTTTAGACATGAGTATGGTGGTGAATAGGCTACAGCAAAAACTATCCGTTATCGGCTAAAATCTTCGAGGAAACCGGCAGTGTTTTAAAAGCGAAGTCGCCCGGTAGACCGAGAACTTCGGAAGCTACTGTTGAACAGATCCGTCTTTCGTGTGTTCAGAGCACAAAGAAGTCATTGGCCAGACCTAGTTTACAATTAGGAGTGCCTAAAGGTAATTTGTGGTGCGTAAAAGACTACATTTACGCGCCTACAAATTATAACTGTTACTT
>CM040185.1:13912726-13922726 GCA_022606455.1 Callitettix versicolor | reverse complement strand
TAAAAAGTATAAACATTTAGTTTACCGTTTAAAATTTACGCCAAATAGTTACGGAATTTTAATAAACTTTACAAAAATGTAGCAAAGGCATATTATACCGTATACCGTATAATATACACCTTTATTTTCAAAAAAAAATTTTTTCCGGCGAAAAACCGTTCAGGTTATCATCGCCGTCACGAAAAATGAAAGTATATAAAAAAAATTAACCAAATTTTACTTAAGAAGAAAACAGCAACAAGAAACTATAACAGTAAAAATAAATTAAAAATTTAGATAACAGGTATAGCTATATTACACTTAAGAACTAAATAACAATAAATAATGAATAAAATTTAATAACAATTCGTAAAAGTATGCATAATAAACATAACAGAAATAAAGTTTTTAGATAAAATAAATAAATAAAATAACACAAGAAATTACAAATATAATAAATTAAATTTTATTTAAAACATTCAGACGATGAAGGAAGTCTAGAACCCGGTCAACGGCCGAGGCACTATCTCCCAACATCGTCTGCAAACAGTTGCTCAGACCACACATAACACGCACATTTTGGAAATCATCACAATCGAGCAATATTAACAAAACTAGTTTTTAGCAAATTAACCTAAAACTTATTATAGCCTGTAAGCTGTTCAATGAAATCAGCTGATCGTTACGAATTAATGTAAAATAACTAATCTTTTACTATTAATACCACGACAAATTAACAAAACTAGTTTTTAACAACATAACCTAAAACTTATTATAGCCTGTCAGCTGTTCAATGAAATCAGCTGATCGTTACGAATTAATGTAAAACATTTAATCTTTTACTATTAATACCACAACAAATTAACAAAACTAGTTTTTAGGAAATTAACCTAAAACTTATTATAGCCTGTCAGCTGTTCAATGAAATCAGCTGATCGTTACGAATTAATGTAAAATAACTAATCTTTTACTATTAATACCACGACAAATTAACAAAACTAGTTTTTAACAACATAACCTAAAACTTATTATAGCCTGTCAGCTGTTCAATGAAATTAGCTGATCGTTACGAATTAATGTAAAACAACTAATCTTTTGCTATTAATACCACGACAAATTAACAAAACTAGTTTCTAACAACATAACCTAAAACTTATTATAGCCTGTCAGCTGTTCAATGAAATTAGCTGATCGTTACGAATTAATGTAAAACAACTGATCTTTTACAATTTATAACACGACAAATTAATATAACATAAATTAATATAATATAAATGTTCAGTTTAAAAAAATCCGAATTACTTTTTTCCCAAATGCAAATCTTATACCCCATTTTAAAACTTTTAGGGAAATTCTGAAATACGAGTTTCATAATTTTTGTTTTAGAATGTTTTGTTACGTTTTAAGAAAATCCAAGACGAAATGTTTTCCCCAATACAAAAATTAAACCCCTTTTTTAATTTGTACTCTTTTAGGGGATGAATTCGGAAAAATAATGAAATTCGTGTTTCATTAGTTGTGTACATCACCCATCCAAGTACTAACCACGCCCAATGTTGCTTGACTTCGGTGATCGGACGAGAACCGGTATATTCAACATGGTATGGCTTTCACCCCGAGGACCTGGGTTCGATTCCCGGCCAGGGCTTGGCATTTTCGTACGCTATAAATCATCCCATCGTCTGCATTAGCCCAAGTGTGCACAATAGTCGGACGTTAAACACCAAAAAAAAGTTGTGTACATCTAGAATATTGGTTCCAAAACATATTTTCAAATGCAGTACTTTATACCCCTTTTTTGCATTTCCTAGCCCCTTTTAATCCCTTTTACTGGATGAATTTTGTAAAATGTTGAAAAATATATTTCATTACTTATGTTTAATTTTCAAGAAGATACGACCAAAAACATATTTTTCCAAATAAAAATTGTTGAATCCTATTTTTATCTCTTTAGGGGTTGAATATTGGAAAATCGTTTCTTAGTGCACCCCTACATAGTGGTACTAAGTACCCTGAAAGTTTCATGTCTCTAGCTGTTGTAGATTTGGCTGAACGTTGATTATGAATCAGTCGTTCAGTCAGGACATTGCCTTTTAACGTGTCGAGATAACTCGTCAGGATAATGAATTGAAGGACAGCAAAATTTACAATTTATGAATTATTATTCTTCTTTCATCCGGATCACCCACTTTGGGGTACGCCAAATCAATTACTTTGATGTGCGTTAGCTGCCCTCCGCTGTATCCAATACTGCTTCATTCTATCCGAGGCTGCCTTCCTTCTTTCATCCGAGACTGCCCCGCCCCTTTTAGATGTTGGTTTTTCTTGGAACCTTAAGTTTTCATTATGTAAAAGTTTTCGCAGTTTAAGTACATCGTCAATCATCTCATCTGATATCGCCAGCTCAGTTAAGTCTTCCTGGACCCGCCTGAACCAATTACTCTTCGTTTTCCGATCTCTGAAGAAAGCAAAGAATTATTATTATTATTTTTTTTTTTTTTTTTTGAATCCGAACCTGTCATTTTGTTGGCAGTTGCTGAAACGTATATTTGGGGAAAATAATTCAATGTTAGAAAGTCCGAGTACCATTTGTTTAGTTATAGCTTCTTGCTTCAACACTTAATGCTATTTTTTGACCAAGTAATAAAATTAATTTAATTGATGAAATAACAACACGTTTGTATATTTTCCCAACTTTTATTGAGTCTTGCCAACCATGGTTTCACTCTTTAGAGCATTGTTGAGGCCACTTAATAGATATGTTAAGTCTGTTAAATGGCACCGATAATGCTCTAACGAGTGACACCATGGTTGGCAAGACTCGAATAAAAAAATGTGGAAAT
Source organism: Callitettix versicolor (assembly GCA_022606455.1). Classification (NCBI taxonomy): domain Eukaryota; kingdom Metazoa; phylum Arthropoda; class Insecta; order Hemiptera; family Cercopidae; genus Callitettix; species Callitettix versicolor. Next base: position 13,919,904 of record CM040185.1, on the reverse strand, counting down.
ATACAAACGTGTTATCATTTCATCAGATATAATGGATTTCCACCAAGTGCCCACGTTATTAAGTATGAATAAATTCGTTTGTTTTGGGGAAAATCTTTTTTCTGAAATTATTTTGATGTTTAATACATATTTCGTTTTTAAATTTAAAACGTTCTGAAAGAAAATTAAAAACATTTCATTTGAACCGTTTTTGAAACCCCTGTATATTAATTTGTTTTAAATATTCAATCATGTCTCCCGTTTCGTCTAAACAATTCAGTTCTATTAAATTTTGTTCATTTGCGTCAATTTCAAAAACTAGATCAGAAGCTACTTACTCGTAACATGTAAAAATTGTCTACAGTTGCAAATTGTACACATGAAATTGATGGACACATTCCAATTAAACGAAATTCACGTTTATAAAGTAAACAAAAAACACATGACCGGTAAACAAAAATGTATGCGCACACCATTTTTGAAAAAAACCGTTTTACTTTAAAATTCTAATTTTTTAAAAGTCTATAAATACATAAACTACAAAAATCGTAAATTATTACCATTTTATCTTCACTGAATATTTTAAAACTAAAAGTATAACATTTCCTTGATACGTAGTAAAAAATTGTAACTTTTTGATATAAACTATAAAAATTAAAGTTTTAATAAGAACTCTTGCAATTCTCCACTAAGTTAAAGATAATAAGACACTGTAATTACTACTCACCCTGGATATATATTCCTTGACCAATTACGTAACACTATAATGGTAAATAACAGATCTATAGCGGCAGGTGATGTAATTTAGCACCAGTCTATAGTGTTAGGCTCATGCTATTACAATTGTATTGACCTGACCTACAATAGTAATTGCATGTAATGTACACTCTGGCCTACACTTACTTTATAGAGTCAATCAACATGCCACAGGGAAATAAAGCTAATTTGTTCAGAGAATACTGCTTTATCGTATCTCAATACAATTACTTATAATTTCCATATAATCGCGGCACGAAAAAGTATATCTAACGTGATGGAAGCATATTTCTCAAAACTAACATTGAATTTATTTACAGCTTTACGTTTCGAAACGTGAAATGCGAACTTTGAACGAAAATTGATTTCGGTTATTGTTTGGGTAATTCGTATAATCCTTCCAAAATAGAAATCATTCCAAATTTTTAAAAATAACTTTTTAATTTAAAAATTTGTTTTCAGTACTATAAAAAAATATTATTTCCTTATTTTATTTGAAAAAAAATGTATACAGAGTGAAAGGAAACCCGTTTGAGAAATGAATCTACAGCGGAAATAGAATAAAAGTTCACACAACATAATTCCGGAAATGTTATATTATAAAATTGTTATTAATATATTTTCCATCTGAATATATAAATAATATGTTATTAATGTTCCTAGAGCTCTGAATACATTCGAAAAACGGAAAAATAAGTTTAATGATTGTAGGAAACAAGACAATCCCACTGAAATAAGCAAGCTATTACCAATTTTTAAGTTTGAATCAAATCCCACCAAAATTACTAACACTAAAGTTAAAAACAAAACACACACCCACCCATTACATTCGCATATATAAAAAAATAAACTAATTTCTGTTACTGAAACAAAAATAAAAATCACGTATGTTTTCTCTTTCTTTTTATTTTAATTACGATAATTTATTCGAAAACACGACAAATTAACATAGCTTGTTTTTAACAACATAACCTGAAACATATTATATAGCCTATCAGCTGTTCAATGAAATCAGCTGATCGTTACGAATTAATATAAAACAACTATTCCTTTACGATAGCTACCACGACATATTAACATTGCTAGTTTTCTAACAGCATAAGCTAAAACTTATTACAGCCTATCAGCTGTTCAATGAAATCAGCTTATCGTTACGAATTAATATAAACAACTGATCTTTCACAACAGCTACCACGACATATTAACATTGCTAGTTTTTAACAACATAACCTAAAACTTATTATCCAACTAGCCACCATTTTGTTTCTTAACAAAAATATTTTATATCTCTAGAATGATTTGATCAATTAAATTCAAACTTACCGTGATTATTAACTGATGGACACCTAATTGGAAAAAAACTAACCAACATATTGGCCCGATTAAAAATGGCGGACTTTGAAAAAAAAATTTTTAATTAGAACAATAACCGTAAATTTTAGTGACAAATGTCCAGCTAACGTTTTTGTAATTCTTTTTAATTCCACATCGAATGGTGTAACTTTCAAAACTGTAGAGCAAGCAGAACAGCGACAATGCGGAAGTCAGTACACCAGGGCAGGAAATCCTGGTAATAATGCTCTGGTGTGCCCTGACGGCTAATTTGAGCAGTTTTGCTGCTTTACTTGCTCCATAAATTATGAAAGTTTTACCATTAGATAGGAAATTAAAATGGCTACAGAAATGGTATCTTAACATTAACAATGTTAATTTAATTGCGGTTGAATGGTTTTGGCCGAAATTGTCCAAGCTGTTAATGAATTTTAATGCCAAGTTTGAATCAAATCCCAGCAGAATTACAAACACTAAAGTAATAAAAAAACACACAATATACACTATATACACTACTATATACCCATACTCCATGTATAAAAACAATAAACTAATATCTGTTATTGACATAGCTAGTTTTAAACCACACAACCTAAAAGTTATTATAGCCTGTCAGCTGTTCAATGAAATCAGCTGATCGTTAAGAATCAATAGAAAAACTGATTTTTCACTGTAACTATCAAGACAATTTAACATAGCTAGTTTTTAACAACATAACTAAAAACTTATTATAGACTATCAGCTGTTAAATGAAATCAGCTGATCGTTACGAATTAATGTAAAACAACTGATCTTTTACTACTGCTAACACGAAAAATTAACAAAACTAGTTTTTATTAACATAACCTAAAACTTATTATAGCCTGCCAGCTGTTCAATGAAATCAGCTGATCGTTACGAATTAATGTAAACGAACTGATCTTTTACTATTAATACCACGACAAATTAACAAAACTAGTTTTTAACAAAATAACCTAAAACTTATTATCCGTTTTCTTATTCTTATTATAGCCTAAAAGCTGTTCAATAAAATCAGCTGATCGTTACGAATTAATGTAAAATAACTAATCTTTTACTATTAATACCACGACAAATTAACAAAACTAGTTTTTAAGAACATAACCTAAAACTTATTATAGCCTGTCAGCTGTTCAATGAAATCAGCTGATCGTTACGAATTAATGTAAAACAACTGATCTTTTGCTATTAATACCACGACAAATTAACAAAACTAGTTTTTAACAACATAATCTAAAACTTATTATAGCCTGTCAGCTGTTAAAAGAAATCAGCTGATCGTTACGAATTAATGTAAAACAATTGATCTTTTTCTATTGATACCACGACAAATTAACAAAACTAGTTTTTAACAACATAACCTAAAACTTATTATCCGTTTTCTTATTCTTACTATAGCCTAACAGCTGTTCAATAAAATCAGCTGATCGTCACGAATTAATGTAAAACAACTGATCTTTTGCTATTAATACCACGACAAATTAACAAAAACTAGTTTTTAACAACATAACCTAAAACTTATTATAGCCTGTCAGCTGTTCAATGAAATCAGCTGATCGTTACGAATTAATGTAAAACAACTGATCTTTTGCTATTAATACCACGACAAATTAACAAACTAGTTTTTAACAACATAACCTAAAACTTATTATAGCCTGTCAGCTGTTCAATGAAATCAGCTGATCGTTACGAATTAATGTAAACCAACTGATCTTTTACTATTAATACCACGACAAATTAACAAAACTAGTTTTTAAGAACATAACCTAAAACTTATTATCCGTTTTCTTATGCTTACTATAGCCTACCAGCTGTTCAATAAAATCAGCTGATCGTCACGAATTAATGTAAAACAACTGATCTTTTGCTATTAATACCACGACAAATTAACAAAACTAGTTTTTAACAACATAACCTAAAACTTATTATAGCCTACCAGCTGTTCAATAAAATCAGCTGATCGTTACGAATTAATGTAAAATAACTAATCTTTTACTATTAATACCACGACAAATTAACAAAACTAGTTTTTAACAACATAACCTAAAACTTATTATAGCCTGTCAGCTGTTCAATGAAATCAGCTGATCGTTACGAATTAATGTAAAACAACTGATCCTTCACTATAACTACCAATATAAATTTGTGCACTCGCATCACGTGATGCGCAACTCCAACATCATAATCGGCCCTAAAACATGATACATTTTAAAAATTAAACGATCCTTAAAAAGCGATTTAGATAACGGAATGGGCGCTGGTTTGAAGATACCAAGTCTGCGTTCTAACATGATGATGGCTGCTGCAGTAGCTCACGTTATAAAAGTAATTCCCTAACAATTGTTTCTCGTGAAAATGAACAGTAATAAAACAACTTACCTCTAACTGCAGAACATCTTTGATACAGTCCTCTTCTGTATAATATTTTTGTTGCCTCAGCACCCACCGTATGTACAAGGAACACATCGATTTTATTTTTATTAAATGTCGAACGTTGGAAGAAGCCTCGAGAAGGACCGGCTTCTGCTGGTTTCTCTGTAAAATTATAGAACATATGTTATTTTTGCAGATCAGAACAGCTGGATAGTTACAATTTATCACGAAAATGTATATAATCCATAAATTTATATTCTATATGGCATTTGAATTGTTATTTTTAAATGTTTCAGCGCTATATATTTTTTTTAAATTTTTAATATTTTCGAAATTCAAATATTTGGGAAATAAGCTGCCCTTGTGTCAGCAAGATATTTTCGAGTGAAATTCTGTAATGATTGTTTAAGAATATGTTTGTGACACGAATTTAATGAATTTAATTTTCAAAAATATTTTTTTATCAGTATGTTACTTCTATTTTACATTAAGTATACGAAAATAAACATCTTTATTTGATTGGATTTTCAAAATTTTAAATCCTAATTTATGCAGTTTTTAACGTCAAATGAAAAATCAAAGACAAAAATATTAGAATTTAAAGATTGGTCTTGCCACAGTTGAATAGATTTTTTTGTTAACAAATTTCCCTAAGCTAATATCAAATCCGATTTTCGTGCCAAATTTGAACAAAATCGGACCGAAATTGCGATTTTGAGCGTACAAAAACACAAATATAGTATTTACTAGAAGTTCAAAGAACAGTAGATCTTCCAGTATGTTCTTAATTAATATATACAGAATGCTCTATGACAGCGCTTAGACTTTACCGTCAATTTAGCCAATAACAGTTATGGAAAATGTTACTAGACTTTGTTAGAAATTTGTCTATGAAGCGGTTTTACCGTTCACTCAGTGTTACCAGCAATTATATTCTCAACGTTGAATCACAGCCCTTGAATCACATCCCCCCCCTATCTTGAAACGGAAATGAAGAGGAAAGACTTACACATAAGTCTTTCGGGCTTTATACAAGGTACCAAATTTTTGAAAACAATCAGCCAATACGTTTGATTAAAACTGCGTATACTCGTTGTTCGCGCTTAAAATTAAATATACCTTCCATTACCTATCCTAATTGCTCAATTAAATTGGCTACTGGGAGCTGCTGCAATCTGGTGACAAAAAGAAGAAATAGCACTACTAGACAGCTCCCTATATTCAACTGATAGGCCAGTCCAATGTCAAACATCGCTACCGCCGGAATACAGTCCCGGCTCTGTGATTCCTTTGTGCGACACTGCATACTCAAAAAGACTTGGCTAAGGGGGAAATCTAACAAGAGGAAGAAGTAAGGTGAGCAATTTCCTTATCCTTTCTAATTAGAATTATTCCTAACCTAAGCACTTACTTCGTTATTGCCTTTTTAGTTACCAGAGGTGACAGGCACATACATAACGAACGTTTGGTCCTCCGGGCCGGATATAACGAGACTTCGGCCCTTCAGGCTGAATATTCAATTTTTGGGGTTACAATTCAATTTGTTGAATTTATATACAAAAATTATTAATTTAATAATTTTATTAGTTAGTGTTTTGATATTATAAATTTTATTTAATATCATATTTACTTGTACTTGGCATGGATTGGGATGCTGAATTGCCTGATGCATTGTGTGTTCGCTGGCAAAAATTTCTTGCTCAGCTTCAAGAATTAAATAAAATTAAGGTCCCAAGATTTGTAAATAGTGACCGGGCCACAGAAAATATTTTGATTGGTTTTTGTGATGCTAGCCAGCGTGGCTATAGTGCAGCAATTTATTTGAAAAATAAGAACACAAATAGGGTTTTTTTATGTTTTGCCAAATCCAAAGTGGCTCCATTAAAAACTTTGTCAATTCCTCGTCTCGAATTGAATGGTGCAGTACTTCTTTCAAGCTTACTGAAACATTTTATTTCTCTATCAAATTCCATTATTAAGATTTCAGAAGTTTATGCAGACTCCACAACAGTACTTAGCTGGTTGAAAACACCACCTTATTTATTAAAAACGTTTGTAGCAAACAGAGTTGTTGAGATATTGAACAACTCAAGCCCGGAATGGTGGGGCTATGTGTCTACTGCCCACAATCCCTCAGATCTTTCAAGCAGAGGCTTGTATCCAGCGGATCTCGTGGATAACGTTAAGTGGTTTGAAGGACCTGATTGGTTATCATCAGATTCTGGTGACTGGCCAAAAAAGACACCTCCTTTCCTGCAGAAGGTTCCAGAAACAAAGGAGCCCTCCTATGTTTCACTTGTGAGTTCAACGAATCCTTTTTTGGACGACTTTATTAATCGTTTTTCTTCTCTTCTTAAGCTGCAACGTTCTACAGCTTATGTACTTCGTTTCGTACATAATTTGAGAGTACCTCAGACCTCCAGGAAAAGAGGATCCATTACAGTTTTAGAACTGCAGAATTCCATGGAATTTTTAGTTAAAGGTGTACAAAAACAGGAATTTCACTCTGAGATGAATGCATTATCGAACAAAAAATCTTGTTCAAAATACTTATCATCCTTAACCCCTTTTATTGACGATCGGGGTGTGTTGAGGGTGGGGGGTAGGTTACGTCACTCTGACCTCCCTGCTCTTTCTAAACATCCTCTTTTGTTGCCTAAAAAACATCATTTGGTGAATTTAATAGTGGATTATTTTCACAACTGCTATCTTCATGCAGG
>CM040185.1:13900226-13907726 GCA_022606455.1 Callitettix versicolor | reverse complement strand
AACCTATCTGCATATCTCCAATTGTAAGCTTTATTGTTTCCCTCTTTTTCCTGCTGGTCACGAGCATGACCTCCGTTTTATGACTGACGAGCTGCAGATCCAGATGTGTGTGTGTGTGTGTGTGTGTGTGTGTGTGTGTGTGTGTGTGTGTGTGTGTGTGTGTGTGTGTGTGTGTGATATTCAAGAAACTAAACCTAAACACGGAACACCGAGTTGTACCGTACTAGGTTAAATGCGCTAATATAGCCTATCCAGAAGAAAAACAAAATAAAACGAGAATAAAACGGAAATGCTAAAACATATTTCTGTGTTTGAGACATAAAACAAAGACATTTATTACCAGCATAGTTTAGCCGTATGTAACGTTTGTTTGTGTTTTATCCCGAAACACATAAGCTTTGCAAATGCACTCCTGTATTTGTACGCTTTGCTTTAGGTTAATAAAATATTCATAACTTAAATCAGAGCACTCAGGCGGATGTTTTTAGAACTTTGTAATTAACTCGTTTAATGAATATCACTTTACCTGAAGCCAAGATTAAATATGAGAGGTGTGCACAGTCTATACGGAAAATAATTAATTAAAATATTCATCTCTTAGTTAATAACAGGAATTTGTTTTTTTTAAATCAATAATCGCCGTACGCGGATGATTCGCTGTCTTGTTAACTTTTGCATTGTCGCAATACTTTATTGCCTAGCTAGAAAATGAATCTGGTTGGACTGATTTTAACTAGGTATAAGCATAGACCACCCTATCGGAACATTTACCCTTAATAAATCTAGAATAATAGGAGTACGCAATGACGTCATTGCTATCACGTGATAGTGAATTTTCGAAGATATTAAATTACGTTCCTTTTTTTTTGAAACTGATTTTTCCATCATAATCAATATGTGTATATACTAATTTTTGTTGAGTATATGTCTCTGCCTTTCTTAGCTTTAAACACTTGTTGACCCGTTTCGGAATAATCCCATTTTCAAAACTTATTACTCTACTGATCACTGAGACTATAGCAAGGAGTTTCGAAAATGCACTTATTCCGGAAGAGGAGGAAAGACTACGTTGAAAATTTGCGTGCACTAATATTTCAAACAAAAAATTTGCATTGAAATTACGAAAATTAACACTGACCTCCGGCAAGTTCGATTCCTCAAAAAATCAAAATGCTGATTTACGCAGTTTTCAACGCTGATTGTGGTGGTGATATAAGATTTGTAACACAAAATAAGACAAAAAATTATAACTTTAAAAATAAAATAAAATAGTTGTTTTTTTTTAAATCCGTTGAACGAAATTTGCTGATAAACGGAACTTGTGTAAGCTACTGCCATAATCGATTTTTGTGTCCAAGTTAAAATCAAATCGAATTACAAATCGAATGACAACTGAAATATTCATAAAATTTTGATAACATAATATTTGGAACGAATTTCCCCTACTACCATTCCTCGTAGATTACTGGAAATTTCCTGCTTCAAAAAAACACACACACACACACACACACACACACACACACACACACACAACTATTTTAAAATAATAATAGTAAGCCAACCTACTATTATAAACAGGTAGACCCAATTACAAGTGTTATGAAAAAACGAAGAATTTCCCATCTCTTCCACATCCTGAGGATGCCCAGTAGCAGGATTCTGCAACAGCTGGCCATGAGAAATATTAATAGGAAGACCCAAGGACACTACGTCTCGCAGACTCTGAACTGAAGATCTGCGAGAGATCGGTTTGCGGATCGAGGATGGACCGGACAGAACGAGAATCAAAAGCATTCTGAAAAACATCAGATTTGACGTAGGAAAGCCGGAACGACGAGGGACGGTGGAGGTGTTAGACGAGGTCAGGAGGCGGAGATCGGATATGATGAAGAAGTATTGGAGGAAGAAGAAGTTGGAATCCTCACAGTGCACTAACACGGATAAGAGAAGAGACCGAAATATTGACTCAAAGTGGTTCAATGTGGCCTAAAAAAAACAGTAATGGCAGTTTTAATGCTGATTACCGTTGATACAAAGACAGATTTTTCAAAGAAACAGGAAACTGAGAAATTGAATTAACTGCAGTCTTAAATTTTGTTTTATTCCATTTTAAACTAATTTTTGTTATTCAATCTAAAGTAAAAAACATGTATCATGTTTTCTCTTACTTTGTATTTTAATTAAGATGTTTTTTATAAAACATGACAAACTAATAGAGCTATTTTTTAAGAACATAACCTAAAGCATATTATAGCCTATCAGCTGTTCAATGAATTCATCTGATCATTACGAATTAATATACAGCAACTGATCTTTTACTATAACATAACTAGTGTTTAGCAACCTAATCTAAAATTTTTTTGGTGTCCGACTATTGTGCACACTTGGGCTAATGCAGACGATGGGATGATTTATAGCGTATGAAAATGTCAAGCCCACGCTGGGAATCGAACCCGGGTCCTCGGGATGAAAGCCTAGTACGCTATCCACTAGGCCACCGAGGCGGCTCCTAAAACTTATAATGGCCTATCAGCTGATCGTTACGAATTAATGTAAAACAACTGATCTTTTACTATAACCACCAATATAAATTTGTGCACTCGCATCACCCGATACGCAAAATCCAACATCCCAACTAGCACAAAATCATGATACAAGTTAAAAAAAATTAGGCAAAAAGTAACGAATTTTCGAAGGTTGAAAATGGCAGATTTTTTGAAACAGTTGAATTCATTTCGCTGGGTAAGGAATTTGTCCAAGCTATTATCATAACTGAATTTTAAAATTGCAACCTTAAGAAGTTAAACACATACAAACACAAACACACACACACACACACACCACATATACACACAAAACACACACAACACACGGACGCACGCGCAAGCGCGCGCACACACACACAACGTAACAAAACAAAAAACACATACCCACACAACTTACATACACACTAAACACACACACACACACACACACACACACACACACACACACACACATACCACACGATGGCACGCACACACACGCACGCACACGCGCGCGAACACACACAACATAACAAAACACAACACATACACACACACACACACACACACACAAACACAACACACACACAACATACAGACACACAAAACACACACATACACACACACACAAACACATACATACACAAACACACACACGCACACGCGCGCACACGCACACACACGCACACACACACACACACACTCACACACATACACACACAAACACATACATGCACAAACACACGCACGCACGCGCACGCGCGCGCCCGCACACACACACACGCACGCGCGCGCGCGCACACACACACACACACACACACACACACACACACACACACACACACACACACACACACACACACACACACACACACACACATACACACACAAATACACACATACACCACCACCACCACCACCTCAAAACTTATCCTACTGTACATTTCCTAATTTCGATTATTGATCTAAACGATATTACTGCTAGAACTAATTTTCAAATGGCATGTCGTTAACAATACCGTTGTATATCGTCTATAAATATTCCCTCGTTGGTTTCTGCACGCTTTTGTGAAGGGTTCTGTCAGTAGCACTCTGGTTAAGTACATTTTGCAAAACCTCTACAATTTTTTACTTTCGAATCGGTTGTAAGAATTGCGCTACGCTTTTTAAACATTGATTTAATCCCGTTCGTTAATCCTTCAGGACAAATATATAGACCCTTGTCAGACGTCTGCCAGTATGAAGTAATAAAGTGTGCAAGGAGCTGGGGGAGGGGCGGGACGCGGGGGTTTGTACCTAGAGTGCGATTGTGTGTACAGCGTGAACTAGCCTCACTCCAGAGTAACGTTAATATCAAATTAAATTCAGTAATAATTAATTGTGTAGCACGCATTAAAAATATAAAAATTTTTTTCTAAATTAAATTTAACATTAAAAATAGCAATACAAGCTGTATGGAAATTATTAAATATTTTCAAGGCGAATTTATTGACAATAATCACGGCACTCAGAGTCTCGCTGACGTGATAGAAGCGAATTTCCAAAAGTGTTTTTACCTTGCTCTTTTTGAAATTCTGATTTCACCATCGTTAAAATTTACATGCACCAGCACTTAAATATTCAAATTGCATTGGCAATACGAAAACGAACATTGACTGCAGTTAAAAAGATTCTGAATTCCAAACGATTTTGAAAATTCAAATCGCAAATTTAATTTTTTTTAATGCTGATTACGGCAGTGAAATCAGATTTTCAAAAACATTTGAGGCTAAAAAGTTACGATTTTTTAAAGAGTTGAAATAACCGTCATTTTGAAACTGTTTAACGAATTTTACTGGTTAACGAACCTATCGAAGTTATTACCGCAATCGAATGCTGTGTCATGTTTGAATTAAAACTGCGGCCAGGGTTCATTTTTTACGCACAACGTAATTTGATAGCGTAAAATCGTGATATACACTAACGTTAATGCTGATTATGGTGGTGAAATCGGAATTTCATAAGAGGGTGAGATAATGAAAAACACTTTTGGAAGTTCGCTTCTATCACGTCAGCTATAGCGTAAATAATAGCTGTGTGCTGCTATTATTTACGTTTCAAACGACTGCCACAATTTTTCAGGTAACATAACAATTGCGTAAAAGAATGCTGGAAAACACTTTTAAACGTAAACAAATTAAAAAAAAATAAAAAATAAAAACAATTACTGCATAACGAACTTGTTTATAAACGTGAAGGATTTTTGTTTCAAATTCGAATCAAATCTCTCTCTCTCTCTCTCTCTCTCTCTCTCTCTCTCTCTCTCTCTCTCTCTCTCTCTCTCTCTAAAACACACACACACACTATATATATATATATATATATATATATATATATATATATATATATATATATATATATAAGCCGCCTCGGTGGCCTAGTTGATAGCGTACTGGGCTTTCACCCCGAGGACCCGGTTTCGATTCCCGGCCAGGGCTTGGCATTCTCATACGCTATAAATCATCCCATCGTCTGCATTAGCCCAAGTGTGCACAATAAACTTTGCTTTAGTAGACATTTTTATAGAAATAATTAGAATTAAAATTACACTCTCTTAAAATTAAAAATCCTTATAGTTTATCTATGGTATAAGTTTATCTATGTTATTGATGATGCTTTGCATTATTGAAGATGAAGGTGAAGGAAAAGTCCTAATGTTACTAAACCTAATTAATTCCATATTTAATTTTTGTCCATTTGTTGATTTAGAACTTACTGTTATTATATATAAAATTAAAGGGAAATGTCTGTAGAATAATAATAATTAAAACTTATAATTTAAAAAACACTTTTTTTTACCCGTGACTTCTTAAAGGTCGTGTTTGTGGTTTGCTTTTTACATTTTATATTTGAGCGAGGGCAATCTTTCAGGTTTTTCGCGCACAAAATCAAAAAAAAAAAAATACATTTTATATATTATTACGTAAAGTTACTCCACTCTTCCTATTACTTAAACTTTTAAAATTAAAGGCGTTATACCTTTAATAAGTATTATACCTTTAATAAGTTCCCGCAAATTGGGACTTGTGTAAACAAACAATGCAACCAGTCCGATTCCAAGGCTGTTTCTGTTATAGGACGGTGTGGCTTCATTCTTAAACTGACCGCAAGTGTTCAAACAGTTCCACAGTTGTTTCGCGCATTTCGCCGCGTTATTGTTCGCGGTTTTCCGAATCATTCGGAACCAGCAACGCCAGTCTACCCTGCAGAGGTTAGGGTAAAGATTTCATCAAAATCCAACCATCAGTTCGGTAAAAATTCATAACGACAATTCAGATGTCGGTCTAGTCCAGTGGTCGGCAAACTTGTCATCCAAAAGAGCCAAATATTTAAAAAATGGAAAAGTGAAGATTATTCAAAGAGCCATTTTTTAAAATTTAAACTTTGCTTTAGTAGACATTTTTATGGAAATAATTACAATTAAAAGTACACCCTCGAGCTTGCCTTTGCTAAATATGTATGTATTAGTTTAACTAACGGTACATTAAATAAAACTTGGTACCATACTTACATAAAGATAATATTTATTCAAAAATATAACAAGTTAAATAATATAAAAGGTTTCCTTAAAAAAACTACAAATACTCCACTACAATGTGAACAATGGCCTTGCATTTCCTTGGAAAGTGAGGGTGTCAGGTTTGTGTTGTCTCTAAATCGGTATAAAGACACTCGAATTTTGAGCTCCACAATTCTTTATTTTTTAAATCTAGCAACTGCATTTCAAAGCTACCAATATCAATATTAAAGGGCGAAAACTTTATTTCTGTTACCGTGGCGTTCAGAGGTTTTTTAACAAAGACTAACGTCGCGTTGCTGTTTTTATAAGTCTTTGAACCTGATGAGAAAAGCTTCCTTCATATTTAACAGTGTTGTTCTGAAATAGCAAATGTCAATATTGGACTTATTTTCTCGACAATATTCCAACAGGCATGGATTTTTTTTCCGGCGAAAAACCGTTAAGGTTATCATCGCCGAGGCACGATATTAATAAAATAAAATTTAGGTATATCACAGAATGAAAATAACACTAATTTAAAACAATATAAAATAACAGCTATAAATACTATTCCTAAAACTAGTTAACAATAAAATATAACAACAAATAAATAAATAAAACTAAACAACAAGGAAAACAAAGCAAACAATAACAAATTAAGATAAATAAATAGCCACAAATATACAACTTGTTGCAGGGCTGTAAAGAGGTCCTGCAATATTATTTTAAGTTAAATTTTATTTAACAGATTCAGACGATGAAAGAATTTCAGTGTCCGGTCAATGGCCGAGACACTATCTCCCAACGTCCTCTGCATACTATTCCCCATCAACAGGCATAGAAGTGTATTAGAGTTTCTTTTTCAAAATCTTCGGCAAAATGCAACAATTTGTTTTCAAATAAAATTACTTCTTCTAACATCGAAAAAAATTACTGTAGGCTTGCATTTCAAAACGTTTACTCATCCCTTACAAGGCAAATTGATAAATAATATTCCGTGCCTGCACTAAAGATTTCGTGGAAGAGCCGCAGCTAAGGAATCAAAGAGCAGCAGCCAAGGAGTCAAAGAGCCGCAGCCAAGGAGTCAAAGAGCCGCAGCCAAGGAGTCAAAGAGCCGCAGCGGGTGCCGACCACTGGGCTGGACGAAATTTCCAAAAATGGCTTTCAGGATTGCCTTCAACAATTGTATGAACGATAGAAAAAGTTTATACATGTTTTGAACCGAATTTTTTTCTTTTGTGATATTGTTGATTTCCATTCGACAGAATGACGTTTCGTCTGAGGGTCGTAGATAGAGCACCGGAATTTTATCTCTTTACACGACTGAAAATGATTCGCAAAACGACGAAACTTTCAAAAATGTCTTTCATCAATGTTTCCGACTGTATGCACGGTGGAAAAGTGCATTCAGGAGGAGAGTATTTTGAAGAAAAATAA
>CM040185.1:13877726-13895226 GCA_022606455.1 Callitettix versicolor | reverse complement strand
CACGCTGTAGTTTATATTTATATTTCAGACAAACACAAACAGACTTTTTATTTTTATAAATATTTTTTGTATATTTATATTTACATTTATACACTTACGTTAAGACTTTCACTTACATTTACACTTGCACTTTAAACACTTAACCTTACATTTACATTTTCGTTTATATTTATATTTATATTTATATTTATATTTACATTTACATTTACATTTACATTTACATTTACATTTACGCTTACGCTTACGCTTACGTTTACGTTTACGTTTACGTTTACGTTTACGTTTACGTTTACGTTTACGTTTACGTTTACGTTTACGTTTACGTTTACGTTTACGTTTACGTTTACGTTTACGTTTACGTTTACGTTTACGTTTACGTTTACGTTTACGTTTACATTTACATTTATATTTACATTTACATTTACATTTATATTTATATTTATATTTATATTTATATTTATATTTATATTTATATTTATATTTATATTTATATTTATATTTATATTTATATTTACAAATATAAAAATAAATTTATATAACAAATGGTGGCGCTAAGCGGACCTATCCATCCCATCTGCAGTTCAAAAATTAGAGATGGTGGTCGATCATCTCAAATCGGTCTGCAGGACCGTCTACAAACGTCTATTGGAAGTGCAAAAGCTCACACTGAGAAGAGAAGAGGCGGTAGCAAAATGGCTTTTAATTAAATCTAGAAGCAAGACTCACAGGATCAAACTTTCGAAGTTAGAACACAAATCGCTGCGACAACAAGGCTGACGGGAAACTGTACTGGAAAAATAAAGGGCTATCTTTATGAAAGGGCAGGAATATCTTTTTGAAAAGTTTCCTCTAGGTGGATTTACAAGGACAATAGGGATCCTCATGGTCCTCATTAGAGGGCACGGTGGTTTTATGGTGTACCTGAACAAAGTAAGAATTTATACCACGGAGAAACAGTGCGTTATGTGAGGAACTGTAAGGCACGTAGTCTATGATTGTGGTGCTATTGCCAACAGGAGGAGAAGGATGTTTGGTTTCCAGGAACCTCCAGCTGGTTGAGCTAGCCATTAGACTGCGGAAACTCTTTGAGCGAACGAGTCTATCTAAGAGGCTTAATCGCACAATAAGTATTTCGTTTGCGGGGGTTGTTAAACTCAGTAACCTCTAAATATCTAACCTAACATTAATAGATATTACCGCTTACTGGGGAAAAAATTGGTACTTTTTAAATGCCTTTACCTTATGCGAAAGTTAGACTAATTAATGAAATATCGGTGAATGAAGTATCAACGAAATATCAGAAACCAATGCTAGTACACTAAATGGATTCTGGTGTTTCTAAATTCAGGTTTCTAAACTGGTGTTTCTAAACTTCTATAAGCAATTATCGAAATCGATTTGTATGAAAAGTTTGAATTAAATCGACATAAATTTTGATTGTTTAAACTTCAAAAATTCATTGAAAATACTAAAATGAACCCTAACCTAATTGATGACAAAAAGTGAAAGTGCTGTCCTAAAGCATAACCATATAGTTACAAATCCGTAGTTAAAAAAGTAAAATTAAGACTTTTTTTAATGTAAAATTATTATATTACGAGATACACATTGCAGCATTACAACTCCTATTTTAACGCAACCAGCTTTACATGTCTTCGCAGACAGACGCGAAGACTCTCCTCGCTATTAACTGACTGCATAACTACAGCAACAGTAAGTTAGGAGGGCGATATGACGTTTTAAGCAACGCTTTGTGAATTGCTAGCAGAATTTATGTTTTTATTATTTAAAAAAAGCTATTTTATTATTTACGGTCTAACCTTAAATATTTTTGTGATTGTACACGTGATCAGCCTTCTGTACTTTATTGCATTGTACTTTAAATTAATAAACAGATAAATAAAACAGATTAAATTCCATAAATTATAAGAGTATTAGTTTGTAGACCACTATTATTTTACTACCAATTTTGTGAAAAAATTCAAGGTAACGAATTCATTTGTTTAAGTAAAGTTGTTTTGGAATGTAAATTTCAAGAGATGAGCCTACGTGTATAGTTTAAATATAGTAGATTAACATTAAAAGAAATTGATAAGGGGTGAATCTTCTACTTAGAGCCACTGATATATATATATATATATATATATATATATATATATATATATATATATATATATATATACTTGTTATTTTTAGGCGAAAATCACATTGAGGCTATTATCACTTCCCTAAATGTAAGTGTGAGTGTAAAGTGTTAAAGTCGTAAGTATAGTGTTATAAGTGTAAGTGTGTGTTAGACTCGGGTACCACGAGGGACGTCTAAATCCTCTCAATAGGTGCAGCTAGTCTGCAACCCCCTGCGGGATATATATATATATATATGTGTGTGTGTGTGTGTGTGTGTGTGTGTGTGTGTGTGTGTGTGTGTGTGTGTGTGTGTGTGTGTGTGTGTGTGTGTGTGTGTTAACTCCTGAAAATGTTATCTAATCGGTACTAATTTCAAGGCCTCTGATCAAAGTTTTACAATACTAATCACTCCAATAACTCATTCCTAAATGAAAATTTGTTAATAACCATTTTCCCTATTATTTGTATTAATAAAAAGGTATGGGCAATTGCAAACACAATGTTCTGTTTTCCATTAGCTTGCCTAATGACTAAGGTTTACATAAAAGCACTTTTAGAATAGACCCAACATTGTATCTGAGAAAGTTTGTGCTTGGATGTTTCACCGTACTTGACAGGTACGGCGGGCATGCGCAAAGATGCCCACAGCGTAACGTACTTTACACAGTGGCAGTGGGGTGGCCGGCGTTGCTCAGAACAGGCGGTTGGAACGGATTTTGGGGTAAAGTTTTACGATCTCTGAATACAGTCAAGTAAACATAGAGTAACACTGACTATTCCGTAAATTTTATTTGCTGATCGCTACAGTTTAGTGTTTTTAATAACCATTTTCTCCATTTTCCGAGAGTCGTAGGTGAGTATTTGTATTCAAGTACGTTAAATATTGGCGGCACGCAGCTGTCTCGCTTAATGAAAACTATTTATTCAAATGAATAACAATACATAACCGTACATATCGATTAGCAAAAATCAAACGACAAACAAACTTTTTTTCATAATAGCTTGAGTTTAATCGTTACCATGTAATTACCGTATCGAAGTATATTTTTTACTTTAAATAATCGTAACACACTCTTGACGTTTGAAACTATTTATTGAAATGTATAACATTACATAAAAGTATATATCGATTAACGAAAATCAAACGGCATAAAAATTATTTTTAATATTAGCTTGCGTAAGTTCGTTACCATGAAATTATCGTATGAAAGTCTTTTTATAACTTTAAATAATCATATCGCTGGTAACGTTAAAAAAACTACATTACATAAACGTTTGAAACTATTTCTTGAAATGTATAACATTACATAAAAGTATATATCGATTAGCGAAAATCAAACGGCATAAAAATTATTTTTAATATTAGCTTGCGTAAGTTCGTTACCATGAAATTATCGTATGAAAGTCTTTTTATAACTTTAAATAATCATATCGCTGGTAACGTTAAAAAAACTACATTACATAAACTTATATATCGATTAGCGAAAATCAAACGGCAGAAAAATTATTTTTAATATTAGCTTGCGTAAGTTCGTTAACATATCAAAGTTTTTATAACTTTAAATAATCGTAGCGCTGGTAACGTTACAAAAACTATTTATTGAAATGTATAACATTACATAAACGTATATATCGATTAGCGAAAATCAAACGGCACAAAAATTATTTTTAATAATAGCTTGCGTACGTTCGATACCATGTAATTACCGTATCGAAGTTTTTATAACTTTAAATAATCGTAGCGCTGGTAACGTTACAAAAACTATTTATAGAAATGTATAACATTACATAAACGTATATATCGATTAGCGAAAATCAAACGGCACAAAAATTATTTTTAATAATAGCTTGCGTATGTTCGTTACCATGTAATTACCGTATCGAAGTTTTTATAACTTTAAATAATCGTAGCGCTGGTAACGTTACAAAAACTATTTATTGAAATGTTTAACATTACATAAACGTATATATCGATTAGCGTTAATCAAACGGCACAAAAATTATTTTTAATAATAGCTTGCGTACGTTCGATACCATGTAATTACCGTATCGAAGTTTTTATAACTTTAAATAATCGTAGCGCTGGTAACGTTACAAAAACTATTTATAGAAATGTATAACATTACATAAACGTATATATCGATTAGCGAAAATCAAACGGCACAAAAATTATTTTTAATAATAGCTTGCGTATGTTCGTTACCATGTAATTACCGTATCGAAGTTTTTATAACTTTAAATAATCGTAGCGCTGGTAACGTTACAAAAACTATTTATTGAAATGTTTAACATTACATAAACGTATATATCGATTAGCGTTAATCAAACGGCACAAAAATTATTTTTAATATTAGCTTGCGTAAGTTCGTTACCATGTAATTACAATATCAAAGCTGCTGACATTATGAAAATTATTTCTTCAAACGTTTAACGTTAAATAAAAGTAAACATTGATTTGCAAAAATCAAACGGCGCAAAAATTATTTTTAGTAGTAGCTTGCGTAAGTTCGTTACCATGTAATTACCGTCTTTTCTTAATTTTATATAATTGTAACACACTGTTGACGTTATTAAAACTATTTCTTCAATAAAATTACATAAACGTATATATCAATTAGAAAAAATCAAACGGCGCAAAAATTATTTTTAGTATTAGCTTGCGTAAGTTCGTTACCATGTAATTACCGTCTTTTCTTAATTTTATATAATTGTAACACACTGTTGACGTTATTAAAACTAGTTCTTCAATTAAATTACATAAACGTATATATCGATTAGAAAAAATCAAACGGCCCAAAAATTATTTTTAGTAATAGCTTGCGTAAGTTCGTTAACATGTAATTACCGTCTTTTCTTAATTTAAGATAATTGTAACACACTGTTGACGTTATTAAATCTATTTTTTCAATAAAATTACATAAACGTATCTATCGATTAGAAAAAATCAAACGGCGCAAAAATTATTTTTAGTAATAGGTTAGGTTCGTTACCATGTAATTTAACTAAGTTCTTTTCTGAATTTTATATAATCGTAACACACTGTTGACGTTATTAAAACTATTTTTTCAATAAAATTACATAAACGTATATATCGATTAGAAAAAATCAAACGGCCCAAAAATTATTTTTAGTAATAGCTTGCGTAAGTTCGTTAACATGTAATTACCGTCTTTTCTTAATTTTATATAATTGTAACACACTGTTGACGTTATTAAAACTATTTTTTCAATAAAATTACATAAACGTATCTATCGATTAGAAAAAATCAAACGGCGCAGAAATTATTTTTAGTAATAGGTTAGGTTCGTTACCATGTAATTTAACTAAGTTCTTTTCTGAATTTTATATAATCGTAACACACTGTTGACGTTATTAAAACTATTTTTTCAATAAAATTACATAAACGTATATATCGATTAGAAAAAATCAAACGGCCCAAAAATTATTTTTAGTATTAGCTTGCGTAAGTTCGTTAACATGTAATTACCGTCTTTTCTTAATTTTATATAATTGTAACACACTGTTGACGTTATTAAAACTATTTTTTCAATAAAATTACATAAACGTACATATCGATTAGAAAAAATCAAACGGCGCAAAAATGATTTTTAGTAATAGGTTAGGTTCGTTACCATGTAATTTAACTAAGTTCTTTTCTGAATTTTATATAATCGTAACACACTGTTGACGTTATTAAAACTATTTTTTCAATAAAATTACATAAACGTATATATCGATTAGAAAAAATCAAACGGCCCAAAAATTATTTTTAGTAATAGCTTGCGTAAGTTCGTTAACATGTAATTACCGTCTTTTCTTAATTTTATATAATTGTAACACACTGTTGACGTTATTAAAACTATTTTTTCAATAAAATTACATAAACGTATCTATCGATTAGAAAAAATCAAACGGCGCAGAAATTATTTTTAGTAATAGGTTAGGTTCGTTACCATGTAATTTAACTAAGTTCTTTTCTGAATTTTATATAATCGTAACACACTGTTGACGTTATTAAAACTATTTTTTCAATAAAATTACATAAACGTATATATCGATTAGAAAAAATCAAACGGCCCAAAAATTATTTTTAGTATTAGCTTGCGTAAGTTCGTTAACATGTAATTACCGTCTTTTCTTAATTTTATATAATTGTAACACACTGTTGACGTTATTAAAACTATTTTTTCAATAAAATTACATAAACGTACATATCGATTAGAAAAAATCAAACGGCGCAAAAATGATTTTTAGTAATAGGTTAGGTTCGTTACCATGTAATTTAACTAAGTTCTTTTCTGAATTTTATATAATCGTAACACACTGTTGACGTTATTAAAACTATTTTTTCAATAAAATTACATAAACGTATATATCGATTAGAAAAAATCAAACGGCCCAAAAATTATTTTTAGTATTAGCTTGCGTAAGTTCGTTAACATGTAGTTACCGTCTTTTCTTAATTTTATATAATTGTAACACACTGTTGACGTTATTAAAACTATTTCTTCAATAAAATTACACAAACGTATATATCGATTAGAAAAAATCAAACGGCGCAAAAATGATTTTTAGTAATAGGTTAGGTTCGTTACCATGTAATTTAACTAAGTTCTTTTCTGAATTTTATATAATCGTAACACACTGTTGACGTTATTAAAACTATTTTCCCAAAACAAACAAATCACATAAACGTACATTTCTGTAAACAAAAATTAAACTGTTAGCAAATTATTTTTGTTCAGTCAATAAAACTATAAAACCCCTCAGAACGTAGAATAAATAATCAAGGCAAATAACTGTTTCACTGACTTGATGGAAGTTTGCTTCTTTAAATTAACAATATTATTACAATGTTACTTTATTTAAAATCTAATTTCACCTTTATAACTAGAGTTGAAATAAATTAGGATTTTAAATATTCAAGTTTAAATGCTAATTTATGCGTTGAAAACGTAATCAGATATTCGAAAATGCATAAAACGTTTCAAGACTTTGAACGATCGCGTATAACGGTTTTGTCGTAGCTATTTTTGTGCCAAACTTGTAGAAACGTAACTCAAAATCAGTGTAACGATTTTGAAATACAAGTCGGTTTCAGCGTAAACAGACATAATGGATGCGAATTTTCAAAAAACGTTTTATTTTATCTTAACGTTTCATTAAAGGTCCGATTTCACCATCATAATTAGCATTTAAACCAGCATATAATATAAATATAGTTATGTATATAGACAAATACTATCTGCACGTGCTTTGCTTGTGTCACAATTAGATGATTAGTAGAATTATTATGATAATAAATAAAAACAGTTTTTCAAATCACTAAATGCGAGGCAGTCTAACATTAAATATCACGTGCGTAAATTTCAAATAATGCAATATTCCAAAGAACTGTCCCTAGAGCTTGCAACGTTCGGAGAGGCAAGATAGTGCAACTACTTGCACTTTAGTCGTTGATATTGAATACGCTTTTTATAATGATACAAGTACTGAATACGAGGTTTGTCCAATAAATACGCGAACTGGTCGAATATGGTGGCCATTACGGAGAGTTAAGCCACGTCCACTGGCCTCACGTGTTGTCTGGGACCCAATGAGCCGTCAGTGCTTGGCAGAACGTTACGCTGTGCGGATCTTGCGAGTAGAGTTATTTTTAGTTTTGCATTATTTTTTTGTTCGTCGATATGGAAATTGACCAATTCACTGAACAACGAATTAACATCAAGTTTTTGGTAAAGCTTGGTAAAAATTACCAAGAAATTGCTGAAATGTTGAGAGTTGTTTATGGTGATAATGCTATGAAGAAAACAGCCATTTTCAAGTGCATTAAGCGCTTTAAAGAAGGTCGAGAAGACGCCACGGATGATGCAAGAATTGGACGACCTTCAACCTCTTGTGTGCATGAAAACATTGATCGTGTGCGGCGTCTTGTCCTTACTGATCGCCGAAAAACTGTCCGAATGATAGCTGAAGAACTAAATTTAGGAAAATCAACAGTGCGTCGTGTGCGACCACATTTGACTCAAAACGATGGATGGATTCTTCATCAAGACAATGCACCCACACATTCGGCTTTGATTGTTCGCCAGTTTCTGGCTAAAAATTCAATCACTATCCTTGATCATCCCCTTTATTCACCGGACCTCGCCCTCTGCGACTTTTTTCTATTCCCTAAATGCAAAAATGTGATGAGGGGACAGCATTGGGAAGATGTGGACACAATAAAACAAGAAACGACGAGGAGACTGAAAAGCCTGACTTCCGAGGACTTCCAAGGGTGCTTTGAAGAGTAGAAAAGAAGATGGGATAAGTGCATAGCAGTGAATGGAGAGTATTTTGAAGGGGACAAAATCAATGTAGATGAAATTTTGTAAAATAAAGTTTTTATGATCTTAGTTCGCGTATTTATTGGACAAACCTCGTATGTTTATATTCAGTGCCGTTCTTTATTGTTTGATCAAAAATTTTGGCAAAATTCGTTTTTTAAGTGCTGAAAGGTGTTTGAAGGTCAAGGGTTTCACGGGGTATTTTTAAGCCTGGTGAAGACAAACAAGATTGCTAAAAATCGCTAGCATCTCCTTTTGTGTGAAACATTGTACTGAATTGAAGAAAATAGCGATTTTAGGGGTGGGGTGTGAAGGTTTTAGGGGTGGAGTGTGAAGTTCAACTTTGCTTGAATTTCGGTGCGAACACCTCAAAAGACAAGTCTTTTCGAAAAATACATAGACCAACTTTCAACTTTAACTATATATTTCGACTTGATTGTACTAACAGTGGCTATCGGGCGTTGCTTGGATCTAAATGAAACATTAAATTTTTAAGGGTCGTTTGAAGGTCAAGGGGGTTTCTACGGGGACGTTTTTAGCCACGACATTGCTAAAGATATCAAAGAAATATTTTAGTTTTAACGATACCACTGTCTTGAGAATAAAAAAAAAAAATAGTTTTATTACAGGATTTACGGGCTTGCAACATCACAGTATTTTTCCTTGAACCCCAAACAACCTGCTCGTGAAATTTGTTGTTTTTACACACACACACACACACACACACACACACACACCTATCTGAAGTGAAAAACATGAATTAGAGGTCACGATTGGCACTAATTCAAAGGTTCCGGGTTTAAGTTTCACCATGACGGTTTATTTTACAATAAAAATTCGCTAAAAACTAAAACCAACCCTGCCCCGAAATTTCTGACTCAGAAATAGTAAATTTCTTCCATTTGAAATTTTTTACACTGACTTAAACATTATTACTTTAACCATTGCATATAAACATACTAGAATGATAACCCTTATGAGAGCTTTGTGAGCCTCGCTGCTAGTGGCATCTTGCGGCAGAGTGTTCAACTACAGTTAAACAGATAATAGTCTTATTTTCTCAACACCACGCTTTGTCCCTAGAGCTTGCAGCGTTCGGAGAGGCAAGATAGTGTAACTACTTGCACTTTAGTCGTTGATATTGAGTACGCTTTTTATAATGATACAAGTACTGAATATGTTTATATTCAGTGTTTACATGTAACGAGAGAAACCTCATGTAAACAAGAAAATGGGAAATTCAACACAATGTCAGACCAAATATCGTATAAAATTGCACGGAACATATTTAGGTAGATAAATATATTAGTGTTTTACAGTAAAAAATATTAAAATATAATGGCGGCTGCTGATGCATTGGAAGCAAATTACCAAAAGTAATTGTTTTACCTTATCACGTTTTTGAAATTATGATTTCATCAACATAATCATCATTAAAATGTTCAAAGATCTAAACGGATTTTTCTGAATGACGAAGTTGTCCGAACTGTTATCAAAATTGATTAGTCGTTCAAAATTAGAAATTAAAACTTACATCATTGAATATAAACTTACTAGAATAATATGAGATGTGAGCGATAGCTGCTGGTACCATCTAGCGGGAAACAGTTCAACTACAGTTAAATAGATAATAGTACTGTCTATTTTTTTCAAACGCCTCTAGCCCTCTGTCCTTGCAGCTTGTAGCATTTGTAGCGGCAGATATTTCAATTTCATGGACTTCAGCAGCTGATATCGGACGCGCTTTTTATAATGGTGGCTGTACTTCTAGTATATTCATACTCAATGCTTACATATAACAAGAGAAACCTGATGTCAACAAGAAAATTGGAAATGCTACACAATATCTAACGCTGTAGTCCAACCACTTAGTAAACCGTTTGCGCGAGAGTTTCCCGCGCAAGTAGAATTCCCCTCCAGTTCCGTCCAACAGTCCAACACAGAGTCTGTCAATCTGACTCTGCAAACTTTTACTCCTCGGCGGTAGTGAAGAAAGGATAGAGAGCTATAGTGAGAGAAAGGGACTCAACCTCTCACTCGCACATTTGTCTCTCTGTTCCACTGGTGCCGTTCTCCAAGCGGCTGAACTATAATATCGATTACGCTTTTTATAAGGGTGGCTGTACTTCCGGTTCGTTTAAATTCAATGTTTTACAATATAAGAGAAAACATGGTGAACCGATTTTCATAAATTTCGAGGTTTTTCGCCAGTAACTAAATTTTTCGCGGAAATAATTTAATGTTAGAAATTCGAATTTTGCACGATTTATTTAAAATCTACTAGAAAATATTTATTTAAAACTCTGTACAAAATATTAAACAGAAAACCTTCTTGTTTAAGTATATAATAGGCTTGAGCGACAACGATTTTTCTAAAAAAGTGCATCCGTTAACATAGTTAGATACAGACGGACAGACAAGCTGCAAGCTGTACATCTACTGCCTGTATGACCGCAACATTAATGAAAATTTGTAATTTACCTGCTGCCCTATACAATTACTTTCTGCGGTCTTCAGGCAAAAGTGAGGTATTTGGAACAGCTTGCGTTATAATTGTACTGTTGTCCCCTTGTCCATCTGTTTTGCACAACAATCATTGTTGCAAATTATTTATCATAACTATGGCGTTCTCGATGAGGTGTTAAATTGTTTTGTCGTTTATTGGTTTTTTTATTGATAATTTACGAATTTCCATCGGACAATAAGTAGAGCTGCCGTCATGGTAAGACCCAAACCCGTGAGCACGCAACGTACTCTGTTATTTAAATATTCATCGTAAGTATTTAATATTCGAATACATAATTTGCTGTTAAATACAAGAGCGTTATTCTCTTCAATTTAGCATTACGTATTCAATCAAATACACCTTACACACGTGCGCGCTCGCTCGTACAGATATACGAGAATTTTTTTTTTTTTTAATTTCTGAATTAAATTATAATTCATAATTTAGGAAAACATCCGTTAACGTTTATTATTTGTTTGGGTACTTGTACAAATACATATGAGCAAAATTTAATCAAAACCAATTTTTAGCGTTTTGATCAAAAAAAAAAATGCTTCACAAAATTTCCAGAAGCTCCAAGATTGGGTAAACCTTACTTGCAAACCTGCATGCCAAATTTCATCAAAATCGTTCAATCATTTTATTATCCAACTATTAACACACACGCCCGCGCGCACACACAAATAAAAAAATGTTTTTACTTAGAATTTAAAATGTACAGACTTCAAAATCTCATAAAAATTAATAAAAACAAACAAAACTATTTTGAAAATTATACCGATTCTCCGAACTTATATTGTAGAACGTTTTGTTTTGAAGGTCAAATTTTAGTAATACTTTTCAATTTATCAGTGCGCATTCGCGAGTAAAAAGTATTCAGTTGCAAATTCTCACCAAAGCCTACACGAAAAAGGAAAAAATCCAGAAAAGATCTGTTTCAACGAAAAATAAATAATTATTTCGATTTTTGTTTAAATCGCCCAATTTCAGTCGCGAAGGATTATAATAATTAAAACCAATCGCAAAATTACCCATGACAAACGTAACTTTTAAAATTTTGATTTTATTAAAATCAATTTACGCTTGATAAGCAAACAATCGTCATACCGCTTTGATACAAATAATTTAATTAAGAGTCACTAATAATTAATTATAAATTTATTAACAAAATAGGATTCATGTAATAACTAGTTGGAAAGGGGAATACTGTATACGGGGGAAATAATTAACAATACAATCAGCGTTGTTTAAAAATAAATTTTATTCGAGCTGATCGCGGAACGCGACGGAAGTGAGACGTGGAGAATATAGCGAAATTTAATAACGTCACGAACGTTTTTAACTTTCAAACAATTTTGTAATTTACTTGATTGTTTGTTCTTGTAAATTAGCTATCGACAGTTAAAATATAAATCGCTATGTTTTATCAAATGAGAGCGGGACTCGACCTCTCACTCGCACATTTTTCTCTCTGTTCCATTGGTGTTTTTAGCGGGCCGTTCTCTAAGCGGCTGAACTATAATATCGACAAAAATGGCTCAACTGATTTAGTGTCGTCTGCACTGCCGCGATGCGGACTAGACAGCGCGAATCGCTTTAAACACGGCGAACGCACAGTATCGCTTTTAACGCACTTTTAAAATGCTGTTTTTGTAAAGTTTTTGACGCCCAAAATAAAAATGGCTTTTGAATCGTATTATAAATACACGTATCCTTATTTCAGAAGGTTGAGCGATGCAAAAAAACCAGTTAACACGTTGACGACGACGGCCGTTTTTACACGTCACAACATTTTGTGTTACGGTAACTAACACGAAATCTCAACTATTGGCGTAACATTTGTTCCGTAAAATTTTCCGTAAAACGTTTTAGGTGATAATCAACAGGAAAAAACTGTATTCTATATATTTTAGAGGTTATGTCCGTATGTCACTGGTGGCACACGATGCCTATTTATAAACCATTGCTATAAACGCGTAGTGTGTCACTGGTAGCACACTGCTATTGTACACTTGTTATTGTGTGGTGGCACACGATGCCTATTTATAAACCATTGCTGTAATAGGCGTAGTACGTCACTGGTAGCACACTGCTATTGTACACTTGTTATTGTGTGGTGGCACACGATGCCTATTTATAAACCATTGCTGTAATAGGCGTAGTACGTCACTGGTAGCACACTGCTATTGTACACTTGTTATTGTGTGGTGGCACACGATGCCTATTTATAAACCATTGCTATAATAGGCGTAGTGCGTCACTGGTAGCACACTGCCATTGTACACTTGTTATTGTGTGGTGGCACACGATGCCTATTTATAAACCATTGCTGTAATAGGCGTAGTACGTCACTGGTAGCACACTGCTATTGTACACTTGTTATTGTGTGGTGGCACACGATGCCTATTTATAAACCATTGCTATAATAGGCGTAGTACGTCACTGGTAGCATACTGCTATTGTACACTTGTTATTGTGTGGTGGCACACGATGCCTATTTATAAACCATTGCTGTAATAGGCGTAGTACGTCACTGGTAGCACACTGCTATTGTACACTTGTTATTGTGTGGTGGCACACGATGCCTATTTATAAACCATTGCTATAATAGGCGTAGTACGTCACTGGTAGCACACTGCTATTGTACACTTGTTATTGTGTGGTGGCACACGATGCCTATTTATAAACCATTGCTATAATAGGCGTAGTACGTCATTGGTAGCACACTGCTATTGTACACTTGTTATTGTGTGGTGGCACACGATGCCTATTTATAAACCATTGCTATAATAGGCGTAGTGCGTCACTGGTAGCACACTGCTATTGTACACTTGTTATTGTGTGGTGGCACACGATGCCTATTTATAAACCATTGCTATAATAGGCGTAGTACGTCATTGGTAGCACATTGCTATTGTACACTTGTTATTGTGTGGTGGCACACGATGCCTATTTATAAACCATTGCTATAATAGGCGTAGTGCGTCACTGGTAGCACACTGCTATTGTACACTTGTTATTGTGTGGTGGCACACGATGCCTATTTATAAACCATTGCTATAATAGGCGTAGTGCGTCACTGGTAGCACACTGCTATTGTACACACAAAGTTTCAAGTAAAAGACTTTTTTAATTATAAGATTTCTTCTTCGATGTTTTAGTGTTATAAATAGATGTTATTATTTTGAATGTGTTTTCATTTTAGTTTACCAATAAAGGTCGCCAAGATAAAGAAAAAAATCAGTAGGCAAAAATATATCACTTTATTATAATTAAAATTAAATTTAAAAATTAAAATGATGCTTCTAACATTTCAATTGAATTTAAATTTGTTATCCTTTAAATTACCTATAAGGTGTGCCAGGGTAAAGAAAAAATACAACAGACTAAAATCTAATCCGACTAAGGTTGCTCTAGCATACTTTGAAATGGTCGTACAACACAATTCAAGGTTGTTCTAGGTTATATTGGGCATCATTATAAATAAGCCCATATAAAGTATGAAAGGGAGTGCGTCACTTGTGACACACTTAACCCTATCGGTAGTTACAGCGTGCCTTAATAGTGACGCACGTCTTCGTGAACGTGTTAAGCATTGATTGTGAATTTTTCAAAACATTTTTATTACATCATAAATACAAAACAAGTATATAGGATATGGAAAAATCTAAAAAAATTATTTTTACCCAAATAGGTTTATAATTTTTTAAAGATTTTTTCCCCTTAAAATGTCGAAATTATAGCTCGAGACATTAAAACAAGCTTTTATAGAAATCAAGCAGAACTATATTTGGATTCAGTAATAATTCTACTTTAAAATAATATTCAATATAAAATACGGGAAAAAAAAAAAAAAAACCTTTTTACCCTTAAGATGTTATCACTTAACTAATTTTAGATATTTTTCATGATACATTTATTATGTCATTAGTTCCTCCGCAGGGAGTGCAGACTGCACCTATTGAGAGGATTTAAACGTCCCTCGCGGTACCCGAGTCTAACACACACTTACACTTGCAACACTACACTTACGACTTTTAACACTTTACACTCACACTTACATTAATAAAAATTTTTTAAAAATTATTTCATTAACGATTACTGTAGAAGAAGCAACAGAAAAAATACAAGATTACTCTGAGAAGGTTATAGTCCAGCCACATAGTAAACGGCTTGACCCTTGATCGCTTGAACTCAAGTGAAAACGTCTCATAAACTGCTTCAATTATTACAATATAAACAATTGTTTTAATCGTGAAAAGTCGCGTAATTTCGGGTGAACTCGTTTCGAGCTAAATCGCTTGCAGTGTAACCATAGCCTAAAGCAGACAATTGCGCAAAAATAAACACAGGTGAGTATTTGTATTCAAATACGTTAAATATTCGCGGCACGCAGCTGTCTCGCTTAATGAAAACTATTTCTTTAAATGAATAACAAGACATAAACGTATATATCGATTAGCAAAAATCAAACGACAAACAAACCTTTTTCATAATAGCTTGAGTAAGTTCGTTACCATGTAATTACCGTATCGAAGTATATTTTTAACTTTAAATAATCGAAACACACTGTTGACGTTTGAACTATTTCTTAAAATGTATAACATTACATAAACGTATATATCGATTAGCGAAAATCAAACGGCATAAAAATTATTTTTAATATTAGCTTGTGTAAGTTCGTTACCATGTAATTACCGTATCAAAGTCGTTTTATAACTTTAAATAATCGTAGCGCTGGTAACGTTAAAAAAACTACATTACATAAACTTATATATCGATTAGCGAAAATCAAACGAAACAAAAATTATTTTTAATATTAGCTTGCGTAAGTTCGTTACCATGTAATTACCGTATCGAAGTTTTTTAACTTTAAATAATCGTAGCGCTGGTAACGTTACAAAAACTACATTACATAAACTTATATATCGATTAGCGAAAATCAAACGGCAGAAAAATTATTTTTAATATTAGCTTGCGTAAGTTCGTTACCATGTAATTACCGTATCGAAGTTTTTTTAACTTTAAATAATCGTAGCGCTGGTAACGTTACAAAAACTACATTACATAAACTTATATATCGATTAGCGAAAATCAAACGAAACAAAAATTATTTTTAATATTAGCTTGCGTAAGTTCGTTACCATGTAATTACCGTATCGAAGTTTTTTTTAACTTTAAATAATCGTAGCGCTGGTAACGTTACAAAAACTACATTACATAAACTTATATATCGATTAGCGAAAATCAAACGAAACAAAAATTATTTTTAATATTAGCTTGCGTAAGTTCGTTACCATGTAATTACCGTATCGAAGTTTTTTTAACTTTAAATAATCGTAGCGCTGGTAACGTTAAAAAAACTACATTACTTAAACTTATATATCGATTAGCGAAAATCAAACGGCACAAAAACCATTTTTAATATTAGCTTGCGTAAGTTTGTTACCATGTAATTACCGTATCAAAGTTTTTTTAACTTTAAATAATCGTAGCGCTGGTAACGTTACAAAAACTACATTACATAAACTTATATATCGATTAACGAAAATCAAACAGCACAAAAATTATTTTTAGTATTAGCTTGCGTAAGTTCGTTACCATGTAATTACCGTATCAAAGTCTTTTTATAACTTTAAATAATCGTAGCGCTGGTAACGTTACAAAAACTACATTACATAAACTTATATATCGATTAGCGAAAATCAAACGGCACAAAAATTATTTTTAATATTTTTGCGTAAGTTCGTTACCATGTAATTACCGTATCAAAGTCTTTTTATAACTTTAAATAATCGTAGCGCTGGTAACGTTACAAAAACTACATTACATAAACTTATATATCGATTAGCGAAAATCAAACGGCACAAAAATTATTTTTAATATTTTTGCGTAAGTTCGTTACCATGTAATTACCGTATCAAAGTTTGTTTATAACTTTAAATAATCTTAGCGCTGGTAACGTTAAAAAAACTACATTACTTAAACTTTTATATCGATTAGCGAAAATCAAACGGCACAAAAATTATTTTTAATATTAGTTTGCGAAAGTTCGTTACTACGTAATTATCGTATCCAAGTTTTTTTAACTTTAAATAATCGTAGCGCTGGTAACGTTACAAAAACTACATTACATAAACTTATATATCGATTAGCAAAAATCAAACGGCACAAAAATTATTTTTAATATTAGCTTGGAAAGTTCGTTACCACGTAATTACCGTATCAAAGTCTTTTTATAATTTTAAATAATCGTATCGCTGGCAACGTTAAAAATACTACATTACATAAACGTATATATCGATTAGCGAAAATCAAACGGCACAAAAATTATTTTTAATATTAGCTTGCGTAAGTTCGTTACCATGTAATTACCGTATCAAAGTTTTTTTAACTTTAAATAATCTTAGCGCTGGTAACGTTACAAAAACTATTTCTTGAAATGTATAACAATACATAAACGTATATATCGATTAGCGAAAATCAAACGGCACACAAATTATTTTTAATATTAGCTTGCTTAAGTTCGTTACCATGT
>CM040185.1:13852726-13870226 GCA_022606455.1 Callitettix versicolor | reverse complement strand
TGCCGGAAATCGTAAATTGTAAACACAACAGGAAATAACAATAACATACGTTAGTATCATAAAGCCAGTTTAATGAGCGCAGGACAAATCGTCCACACTGTATATCACTAACGACTTTCGTAATTAATCCATTCTTGAGTGTATTGGTAAATATTGCTCACTTAGCTCACTGCGTATATTTCTTTCGCGGTAATTTTAAAGAGAGCAGAGACTTCAAGGACACATGATACCGAAGATTTTTTTTTTTTTTGTTTAACGTCCGACTGTTGTGCACACTTGGGCTAATGCAGACGATGGGATGATTTATTGCGTATGAAAATGCCAAGCCCTGGCCGGGAATCGAATCCGAGTCTTCGGGGTGAAAGCCCAGTACGCTATCAACTAGGCTACCGAGGCGGCTAAATGATATCGAAGAAATGCACCACTTTAAGGAAGTAGGATCATATTAGACTGGATGAGCTGTAGCAATGAATATAAACCTACTAGAAGTACAACCACAATTATTAAAAGCGTGCTCGATATTAGCGGCTAAAGTCCAAGTAATTGAACTATCTGCCGTTACGAACGCTGCAAACTGCAAGAACATTGGGTGCAGACTTTTGAGGAAATACTATTATCTATTTAACTGTAGTTGAAAACTCTGCCGCAAGATGCCACCTAAAGCGAGCGCTCACATATTTCTCAAGGTTATTATCCTAGTACGTTTACGATGGCTGCAGTTATGCGCGTTTATCTACCAGGAAATTCCTTTGGGAAGCAATGAATTTTAACGGTGTTGTTGAACACACGCTTGCGCAAATAAGCCTTTTATGCGTTTTAAGACACCCTTAACACAAGATAACATCCCTTAATATGACAGTTCAACAACTTGCATCACTCCGACGTGCCCTGTGAAAGTACAGCGCATTGTAACTTCAGCGGGACGTTGACTTCGGAATGAAATTAATGGCTACAAGTTCTGGTAACGTGCTTAGACTGTACCGCAAAATAAAGTAGCCAATTGTTTTACTTTTGGGCGAAAGGCGTTGTCCCGTATAGAATGTTAAACTACCGTGTCTAATACAGGGTGTTTCAAGAGTACGCAAAGTCTACTGTAAGAGTTAGATCCATTTAGTGGATATTAAACAGGTAAGTGGAGTTTGCATATTTCGCTGATATAAAGGAAGACGAGCCAAATGCTAGACAAACTGATATCATCATCGTAATCAGCGTTATAATGTGTACAAATGAGGTCTTAAAATTTTTAAATTCTTTCTGTCAGGATTTATTTTCATATTTTCTGTGTATTTTAAAATTTAAAAAATGCCAATATAAACCGATATGAAACAAACTTTTCCCGAAATCGATTTTGATAATAGCTGTGAAGAGTTCATTACCCAGCGAAATCCGGGCTGAACTATTGGAAATTAAAAGTTTCAAAATGGCAGACATTCAAAAACAATAACAAACGGTAAGCGTTATTTTTTAAAGCATGCATCAAAAGTCCTTTAAATTATGTATACATAAGATCGTTGCTACTTAGTCGAAATCCGTTATATTAATGACATAATAACCACACAACTTCTTTACTTCAGTCTTGCCAACCAAGGTTTTACTTGTTAGGGTATTGTCAATGTTACTTAACAGACTAAAGTTAAAACAGCTATATTATATTTGTGTTAAGGAAAAATCACTGTACAAACCTCAGAAATAGGAGGAGGGGATAATGACCTACATATGGTTTTAAAAGAGGTGATTAACCTAAATCTTAATTGTTCATTTAAAACTAATACAGATTTACTTAAAACTAAACTATTTATTTCTAGATTCTTTAAAGTTGTAATTAACCAAGCATTTATTTCTACAATGTTCTAACGAATGAAACCTTGGTTGGCAAGACTCAAATAAAACGTTTTATGATTTCATTAATAAAGATCCTTAGTAACGATCGTTGAAATGTAAATTAGAGTGTATTTGTTTTATTTTTAAGAGTTATAAAGGTGACTTAAGAATGGATCAGCTGATTTTCGCGCTTCTTCTGCTACGTAACGTCGACCAGTCACTCAGAACACATCGCGCGCACTCTACAGCTTGCAGCTTACGATTTAAGTGCTCCTTTTGATGCGTATTTTACGTCCGAACATAAAAATGACTTACAAATCCTATTGCACTTATTCATTTCTACGCCGCAAAAAGTAGAGCGGTGTAAGAAAAAATTTTTGAAGTTGTCGATTTTTCAAAAAACATTTACTAAAGTCATACATACAAAAAAATTATAAGACATTTAAAAACATCAGAAAATTTTTTTTTATTTTAATATAAATTACGTTTAAATTTTCGGTATGAGAGAGAGAGAGAGAGAGAGAGAGAGAGAGAGAGAGAGACATAAAAACATAATGAACTTTTTCAAAGGTCAGGTAGCTTATATATATATTAAAATCCGAAACAACAATTTGTCCCCTCTCTTATGGAACCTGGTGGTGGACCCACTCCTGAATCTTCTCTCGTCAGAGGAATGCTATACCCAAGGATATGCCGACGATTTAGTGGTGCTAATCCGGGGGAGGCATGGTAACACAGTGGTAGATCTCATGAAGAGAGCCTTATCACTGGTGGAAACCTGATGTAGTCAGGAGAACCTAGGGGTTAACCCCAGGAAAACTACTCTGGTTCCTTTTACCAGAAAGAAGATTACCCCGCATTTAGGAAAACTTAAGCTCTTTGGGGAGACAATTCCTGTTACAAACGAGGTGAAATATCTAGGCTTGGTGTTGGACACTAAGATAACCTGGAACGCTCATCTTGGGTACATCATGGGGAAAGCCAATAAGTCTTTAATGGCAATTAGAAGAATGGTTGGCAAAACATGGGGACTGAGACCAGGAATGATGAAGTTTATCTATACTGGGATCATTAGACCTATGGTGTGCTATGGTGCTGTGGTGTGGTGGACTAAGGTCGAGCAGAGAGGGGCCAGAGAGTCTCTGACTAAGTTGCAGAGGTTGGCCTGCCTGTGTATCACTGCCTGTATGGACACTGCGCCAACGGCAGCCATGGAGATCATTCTTGGATTTCCCCCTATTGACCTTTTTGCCATGGGGGAGGCACGTAAAGCAGCTTACATATTGCAGGGTGGTGGTGGCTGGCTGCCCTCTATTAATGGGCATGCTAGTATCACAGACAAGATCTTTGACCCAATCTTGATGATGGGGACTGATCAGATGGTTAAACGGCACATAGTATCTAGACCCTTTGATGTCAACTTGGCCTTTGAGGGGAGAGATCGTGTGTTGGAAATGACTGTGTTCAGGAGAACTTGAATCTTGGGACTTCATAAAGGTATACTGTTGCTCTTAAGCGTTGAAGTTGCTAATCTAACCGGTAAATAGCAGGGTCATAGCACACTGCTTCCGACCTGCTACAGTGCTAACTGCTAACTGATGAATTCTGTTACTAACTGTTGAACTGTGTTAAGCGTGGAAGTTGCTAATCTAACCGGTAAATAGCAGGGTCATAGCACACTGCTTCCGATCTGCTACAGTGCTAACTGCTAACTGATGAATTCTGTTACTAACTGTTGAACTGTGTTAAGCGTGGAAGTTGCTAATCTAACCGGTAAATAGCAGGGTCATAGCACACTGCTTCCGACCTGCTACAGTGCTAACTGCTAACTGATGAATTCTGCTACTAACTGTTGAACTGTGTTAAGCGTTGAAGTTGCTAATCTAACCGGTAAATAGCAGGGTCATAGCACACTGCTTCCGACCTGCTACAGTGCTAACTGCTAACTGATGAATTCTGCTACTAACTGTTGAACTGTGTTAAGCGTTGAAGTTGCTAATCTAACTGTTAAATAGCAGGGTCATAGCACACTGCTTCCGATCTGCTACTGCTACAGTGCTAACTGCTAACTGATAAATTCTGCTACTAACTGTTGAACTGTGTTAAGCGTTGAAGTTGCTAATCTAACTGTTAAATAGCAGGGTCATAGCACACTGCTTCCGACCTGCTACAGTGCTAACTGCTAACTGATGAATTCTGTTACTAACTGTTGAACTGTGTTAAGCGTGGAAGTTGCTAATCTAACCGGTAAATAGCAGGGTCATAGCACACTGCTTCCGATCCTGCTAACTGCTAAGTGCTAACTGCTAACTGATAAATTCTGCTACTAACTGTTGAACTGTGTTAAGCGGAAACCTGCTAATCTAACTGTTAAATAGCAGGGTCATAGCACACTGCTTCCGATCCTGCTGCTACAGCTACAGTGCTAACTGCTAACTGATAAATTCTGCTACTAACTGTTGAACTGTGTTAAGCGTTGAACCTGCTAATCTAACTGTTAAATAGCAGGGTCATAGCACACTGCTTCCGATCTGCTACTGCTACAGTGCTAACTGCTAACTGATGAATTCTGCTACTAACTGTTGAACTGTGTTAAGCGTGGAAGTTGCTAATCTGACTGTTAAATAGCAGGGTCATAGTACACTGCTTCCGACCTGCTACAGTGCTAACTGCTAACTGATGAATTCTGCTACTAACTGTTGAACTGTGTTAAGCGTTGAAGTTGCTAATCTGACTGTTAAATAGCAGGGTCATAGCACACTGCTTCCGATCTGCTACTGCTACAGTGCTAACTGCTAACTGATAAATTCTGCTACTAACTGTTGAACTGTGTTAAGCGTGGAAGTTGCTAATCTAACTGTTAAATAGCAGGGTCATAGCACACTGCTTCCGATCTGCTACTGCTACAGTGCTAACTGCTAACTGATAAATTCTGCTACTAACTGTTGAACTGTGTTAAGCGTGGAAGTTGCTAATCTAACTGTTAAATAGCAGGGTCATAGCACACTGCTTCCGATCTGCTACTGCTACAGTGCTAACTGCTAACTGATAAATTCTGCTACTAACTGTTGAACTGTGTTAAGCGTGGAAGTTGCTAATCTAACTGTTAAATAGCAGGGTCATAGCACACTGCTTCCGATCTGCTACTGCTACAGTGCTAACTGCTAACTGATAAATTCTGCTACTAACTGTTGAACTGTGTTAAGCGTTGAACCTGCTAATGTAACTGTTAAATAGCAGGGTCATAGCACACTGCTTCCGATCTGCTACTGCTACAGTGCTAACTGCTAACTGATAAATTCTGCTACTAACTGTTGAACTGTGTTAAGCGTTGAACCTGCTAATGTAACTGTTAAATAGCAGGGTCATAGCACACTGCTTCCGATCTGCTGCTGCTACAGTGCTAACTGCTAACTGATAAATTCTGCTACTAACTGTTGAACTGTGTTAAGCGTTGAACCTGCTAATGTAACTGTTAAATAGCAGGGTCATAGCACACTGCTTCCGATCTGCTACTGCTACAGTGCTAACTGCTAACTGATAAATTCTGCTACTAACTGTTGAACTGTGTTAAGCGTTGAACCTGCTAATGTAACTGTTAAATAGCAGGGTCATAGCACACTGCTTCCGATCTGCTACTGCTACAGTGCTAACTGCTAACTGATAAATTCTGCTACTAACTGTTGAACTGTGTTAAGCGTTGAACCTGCTAATGTAACTGTTAAATAGCAGGGTCATAGCACACTGCTTCCGATCTGCTACTGCTACAGTGCTAACTGCTAACTGATAAATTCTGCTACTAACTGTTGAACTGTGTTAAGCGTTGAACCTGCTAATGTAACTGTTAAATAGCAGGGTCATAGCACACTGCTTCCGATCTGCTACTGCTACAGTGCTAACTGCTAACTGATAAATTCTGCTACTAACTGTTGAACTGTGTTAAGCGTTGAACATGCTAATGTAACTGTTAAACGAGTTATCAATGTTTATTTCCACAGAGTGTTAGCTCCTATTCTAATATTCATACTGTCGTATATTTTTTTCCTGTTAACTGCAATTTAAATGCGGATTTTTTAAAATAAAGATTAAATGTAAGGTAATTTAAGTCAAATTCGTTCTTTTAACATTATAAAAATATGAAGCTTTAAAATTATAATTTAAAACATATTATGTATAACAGTTAATTGTTTGCCCTACAAAGACTTATTTTTCTATTTTATACTCCATTAAAATACAATAATATAATACACAAATAACGACAATAATGTTTTTTAAAAAGACGACTAAAGCAAAAGTAAATATTAACAGAAATAACTGCTTAAATAAAATACCAGGCAAGGTATTTTAATTAATAATCAATAAATAACAGTAACATTTTAATTAATGACGAACATGAATAAATAATACAAAAGCTTAAAAATATAGGTTTATGTATTAAAATACAGTATTTTTCAAAAACATTTAAATTAATTGTAAACATAAATAAATAAAATCAATTAAAACCCTGTAGTGGATTATTTTTATCATAAAAAAATGAATTACATTGCTGTAAAGTACTTTATTCCATATTATTTGACAGTGTGTCTAAACAAATCAAGCACAATTAATTTTGTGATGAATTAAATTAATTAATTAAATTGGATCTTCAAACTTAGCGTGTTAATGATGTTATATCATAATCGTCAGTGGTTTATCTATAAACTCTATAGGTAGATTAAAATTTAGGTAGACTTGGACAAAACTTGACATCCTCATTGTATTTGTTTATCCCAGCTGTCAAGGAATGAAGAATAAAGTAACAATTTTATTTAAGTTCTTTTTCCGCTTGTCCTGCTCTTTTAGCAATATGCTCTTCGTTTTGTTAACAGTTCATAAATTAGCAGTTAGCAGTTATCTGTTATTTTTTACTGCTAATTCTAATTAGCATTAACAGATAGAAAATGCTAAATAAAATTAGGTTTTACCAATCACTACTGCCTGCTGAATAGAACAACGCCTAAACTAATAGTGATGCCAAACTTACAAAGGAAAATATCCCTTCCAACAAAAAAATGCTTGACTGTACGCGACCATTCCGGGAACTTTTTCTCGTATATACATGAAATCAGTATAACTTTTAGTTTCAAGTGATATCCCACACTACGTAAATAATTGTTCCAATTAATATATGTTGTCGTCAATCCCTATATTTTTTCTGGATTCGGGCAGTTACAAAGGCCATTTTGATAAAATTTTATAATGATTGGTCACATCGCTAAAGAATAAGACAGGTTACGACAGGCAGACATACAGACACGCGCTCAAATTTATAACGGAAATTTATTTAGAAACATTTGAAAAATTATATCTTTTCGTTTGTAATTTAAATTGCTAATTCGTACGAATTTTAACGCTGTTAATCA
This sequence comes from Callitettix versicolor, assembly GCA_022606455.1. NCBI lineage: Eukaryota > Metazoa > Arthropoda > Insecta > Hemiptera > Cercopidae > Callitettix > Callitettix versicolor. The sequence continues at coordinate 13,863,003 of CM040185.1, read as the reverse complement.
CCCTGGAAAGGTATTTTCTAAAAAACGTAAGTTAAAAAAATTCTTTTATTGACCTAAAAATATCATGTATCATGATACATAAAAAAATCAATAAGAAAAATCATGCATCATGCTTTCTCTTCTATTTCTTATTTTAATTACGATAATTTGTTCGAAAACACGACACATTAACATATGTTTTTAACAACATAACCTGAAACTTATAGCCTATCAGCTGTTCAATGAAATCAGCTGATCTTTACGAATTAATATGAAACAACAGATTTATTAATATAACTATCACAATTAAATTAACGATTCATTTTGTAAATTTTCTTCGTTGTTTCCGTAGTGTAGTGGTTACCCGTGTTCTTCACACGCGTACTATCCCGGTGGTAACACAGAAAATTTTAATTATAATAACATATATGTTATTATTATATCATGTTAATTTTAACTACGATAATTTGTTCGAAAACACGACAAATTAACATATGTTTTTAACAACATAACCTGAAACTATCAGCTGTTCAATGAAATCAGCTGATCTTTACGAATTAATATGAAACAACAGATTTATTAATATAACTATCACAATTAAATTAACGATTCATTTCGTAAATTTTCTTCGTCATTTCCGTAGTGTAGTGGTTACCAGTGTTCCTCACACGCTTACTATCCCGGTGGTAACACAGAAATTTTTAATTATAATAACATACATGTTATTATTATATCATGTTAATTTTAACTACCATAATTTGTTCGAAAACACGACAAATTAACATAATGTTTTTAACAACATAACCTGAAACGTATTATAGCCTATCAGCTGTTCAATGAAATCAGCTGATCTTTACGAATTAATATGAAACAACAGATTTATTAATATAACTATCACAATTAAATTAACGATTCATTTCGTAAATTTTCTTCGTCATTTCCGTAGTGTAGTGGTTACCAGTGTTCCTCACACGCTTACTATCCCGGTGGTAACACAGAAATTTTTAATTATAATAACATACATGTTATTATTATATCATGTTAATTTTAACTACGATAATTTGTTCGAAAACACGACAAATTAACATATGTTTTTAACAACATAACCTGAAACGTATTATAGCCCATCAGCTGTTCAATAAAATCAGCTGATCTTTACGATATGAAACAACAGATCTATTAATATAACTATCACAATTAAATTAACGATTCATTTCGTAAAATTTCTTCGTCGTTTCCGTAGTGTAGTGGTTACCCGTGTTGCTCACATTATTATTATAACATGAGACTTGCTACGCGCAAAACATACTGTTACATATCAATACAAACATGTTCCTCATATCACGCGTCCCGCGAAATCCAACATCACAACCAGACCTAAAATTTGATACAAGTAATAAACGAGAAATTCGTTTTATAATGTCAGCAAAGACACTGGTTCCGCCGTTATTTTAACCTATTATATATTTATCGCTGTCAAAACTCGAATAATTTCACTGTTAAAAACTACAAACAGTTGCTTCAATTTAACGCTAAACAATCTAAAAACAAAATAAGGACAAATATCTTCAACACATGCTTTGTTCAAGCATTTTAAAACGTTACATGCAAAACAAACAGTCCCGCACTTCCTTCAAAGCTGAGCTAAAACAAACACTATTTCTGCAGCTCAACGTTCAACAGCTTTGTTTGACAGTTTAAATTATTTATATTCGCATTGTTGTAAAGGGAACGTTCTACAAGTAGCCAATTAATAAGCCTTGTGCCCTAGTTTGGGCTAGCACGCGGAGTGTCCTCCTCTCTTATTCACACACAGTCAATTGTTTAGCCCAGGGGTCTCCAAACTTTCCAGCCTTAGGGCCATACTGATTACTCCAGTAAGTTCCGAGGGCCAAAACCATATTATCATTGTTGCCAGGTGGTAAAAAGTGAAATAGTCCACTGATGAAAAAAAAAGTCCGAAAAAGTACGCAACGTTTAAAAAAGGCTGCAAATCGGACTAAAGTCCGCAAAACGGCAACACTGCATATTATTAATTTTCCTGTCATTATCTGTAATTTCTAGATTAGTCGTAGAGTACGAGCCATGAGGAGTAACGTGACACGACATCTGGTGGACACAAGCGGAAATAGGTAGTACCTTCTATCGCTAACAGATGGCGCTAATAGCACGTACAGAATAATCTCGTTGGTTCGAGAAAGTTCTGGTGTCTTCCACTCACTTCTAGATGGCAGTAATTGGAATATATAAGAAGGCTAGTGGCGCAACCACAAGTCAGTTCCTATGACACTGTTGTGAAATAAAATAGTGCGTACCTCCTTAAAACGTGTTTGTGCGTGTTTAAGTTTAAGACATCTTTGTAACAGTATTTTGATTTGAATTGTTGCTTTTGTGTGTGATTTAGTAGTATGGAAAAGAAGCGAAAAATTGATAGTGAATGCAGAAAATATGTTCTCTAAAAGGAGTTTTCAAAATCTGTCCGCGGGCCGGATGTGGCCCTCGGGCCGTAGTTTGCAGACCCCTGGTTTAGCCTAAATGTTTCTGAATTGGTCACCGTTTGGTTGGGTATTTGCCACTGCATTTAAGCGTAGGTTAAAATATAGAGTTTGGCGTATACTCTATATTTGCATAAGAGCCGCCTCGGTGGCCTAGTTGATAGCGTACTGGGCTTTCACCCCGAGGACCCGGGTTCGATTACCGGCCAGGGCTTGGCATTTTCATACGCTATAAATCATCCCATCGTCTGCATTAGCCCAAGTGTGCACAGTAGACGGATATTAAAAAAAAAAATTGCGTAAGTTTTTGCAGCAACACCGGGATACAGCTTTTCTTCTACCCAGTGCCTTGTAAACCGTGTTCTTTTGTAGGTTAGTGTCAATTTTCTTTTTTTTTTTCTTATTCCAAACTTCCGAGAGTTGACCCCGAAATTATTTTTTTCCTAATAAATATAAGTTTGTTGCCCAGAAAAATCGGTTCGGTTCGACCACTAAGAAATGGCGATTATTCAAAATGTCAAAAATTTCGTATTTTTTCCAAAACTTCAACGATGTAATCCACGTTCAAGCCTGCATCTTCTAATTTGGTTGGTTACAAAAATTAGCCTTTCAGGGCCGAAGTTCCTTTTTAATATAATTTGAAAATTGTAAGTGCTAATACAGATTCAACAATATAAAAAAAATCGTCAATTACTACTTAGGTCAACAATTTATTCATAAATTTATGTCCTACTAAATATCTTACATAAGAGAAAATTTTTCCCCTATAAAACTAAATTTAATTAATGCATTAATATTTTAAAAAACTGTATTAACATCAAGTGTCATCCACTACAAGTTTAAAAATTTATTTGAACTTGATTTTTTTTTGTTGTTATTTTAAGGTGAAAAGCACATTAAATAAAATACTGCTTAAATAAAATACCAGGCAAGGTATTTTAATTAATAATTAATAAATAACAGTAACATTTTAATTAATGACGAACATGAATAAATAAGACAAAAGCTTAACAAATATAGGTTTATGTATTTTTTAAAATACAGTATTTTTCAAAAAACATTTAAATTAATTGTAAACATAAATAAATAAAATCAATTAAAACCCTGTAGTGGATTATTTTTATCATAAAAAAAGGAATTACATTGCTGTAAAGTACTTTATTCCATATTATTTGACAGTGTGTCTAAACTATATTATATATAATAATAATAATAATAATATAATATATATATATATATATATATATATATATATATATATATATATATATATATATATAATATATAATAAAATATATTATCTCCTCCCTTAAATACTTAGAATTATATGTAAGTGTGAGTGTAAATTGTTAAATTCGTAAGTGTAGTGTTGTAAGTGTAAGCGTGTGTTAAACTCGGGTACCACGAGGGAAGTCTAAATCCTCTCAATAGGTGCAGCTAGTCTGCACCCTCTTGCGGGGTATTTGAACTTTAATAAATAGAAAGTATTTTATTAACAATTTAAAATTTGAACAAGATATATAAATATGTATAGGAAGAGTGTGAACTAATGAAAAATTGATGAGGCGAGACAGAAAATACAACGCATCGCGACTGGGCATAGTTTGTCTTTTTATTATTATCTGCGCATAGACCCTGTTGGATCACGCAAAGCACTCCGACTCATGTCTTGTTCCTTCTAATCCTCCACACCTCCCTCATCCTGTCCCCATGGATCCTCTTCCGCTCCTCCGTCCATTTTACCCCTGCTCTCTTTGGGATTTCATTCTCTGGGACCTTCCAACCGAGCATCTTTCTCCTGTATGCGTGCCTGTCTTCAACATCTGTTGAGTCTATTCCTGCGTCATGTAGGTCTATTCTGACTTGTGCGATCCACGACGTTGTTGATTTGACACCTTGTATATACTTAAGGATTCTGTTGGCAAGTCTCGTTGTTGGGAGTCAACTGATGTGTCCATAGAACCGAAGCCTCCTTCTTCTGATATCTGCTGCCAGGTTCGATATCTTCTCTGCGGTCTTCCGGGAGTGCAACCTGTATCCATCTTCTGTTAATCTCGGGCCAAGGATCTTCCTCAAGATTTTGCGTTCTTTCTTCAAAATACCCTCCATGGTAGCTTTTGTGTGGAGTGCTAGCGTCTCGCTTGCATATAATACCTCCGGTTTTATGACTGTGTTGTAGTGTCTGATTTTTGTGTGCGTCGACATACATCTCTTATTGTAGATATCACGCGTTATACCAAGAGCTCTCTTCATTCTCAGTAGCCGAACCTTTTGCGCAGCCTTCTCTCCACCTGTTGGTTCAAGAATTTCTCCCAGATATTTGAAGTGCTTGAGTTTGTCTTTTTAGTATAAGGAATAGTACGTGGGCTTTGAACTGCGATATCGCTGCGACATGCGATAATTATCGCAAGTACGTCATATGCCTAAAATCGTAAACTTTACTGTTTATTATTAAACAGTAAAAGGTTATATCAAAATATTTGAAGCGATGCTTTTAACGTTAGCTTTGGCGAGAGGAGTGAACAGAAAAAAGTCTGCCGAACGGAAGAACGTAACGGAAATATAGAACGAACGAGCAAACGAAATTCGTCTCTATTTCTGTCTCTTTTTCTTCCTTTTTCGATAGCAGAACACACGTATTATATGAAAACGTAGTGTTGTTTTTGTTTCGGTATTTTTCCTTAGTTGAAAAACACGTGCACGTTGTAATCGTTTATAAGTCGAAATCCATATAAACGTTTATAATAATTATTGTTAATATTGGTAATTTTTAACAACATAACATTATTAAACTTATTATAGCCTTATAATAACCTAAGGCCTCGGTGGTCTAGTGGATAGCGTACTAGGCTTTCACCCCGGACCCGGGTTCGATTCCCGGCGAGGGCTTGGCATTTTCATACGCTATAAATCATCCCATTGTCTGCATTAGCCCAAGTGTGCACAATAGTCGGACGTTAAACACAAAAAAAATATAATAACCTAACGTTATTATAGCCTTACATAACATTATTATGAAACTTATTATAGCCTATCAGCTGTTCAATGAAATCAGCTGATCGTTACGAATTTAATATAAAACAGCTGAGCTTTTACTATAACTACAGTAAATAATATCTAAGCTAGGTTCACGTATTTATTTAAGCAAAACAAGATATTTGTAAACACATTTTAAAACCAATTATATATTCGGCAAAGTTATTACTAACAAAAGCTTCGCTTTTGTCGTTAACTCCCCGAATTCCACGCGTGTACTTTTTTTGATTTAAACTAAACAAATGGACAGAATATGTTTGATTGTTGTAAAATATGTACACTACCTTATTATAGAAGAATTTATAATATCTTATATAATTATATTATCTTATTATTATTGTTATTTTTGCACATTCACGATACAAAAAGGTTTTATAATTAATTGCAATGTTACTCGAATTTATATTATTCAAGTACAGAGTTTTTTTAATATATGGAGCTGAGACGTGGAGAATTAAAGGGAAAACCCAGAAAAGGATAGAGGCTGTAGAAATGGATGCGTTGAGAAGATCTGTTAGGATATCGAGAGTCCAAAGAATAAGAAATGGGGTAATTCGTCAACAGATGGGAATAGAGGGCAAGATTATAAAGGATATTGAGAAAAGTCAGTTAATTTGGTACGGTCATGTCCAACGGATGAGCCAAGCGCGACTGTCGAAACAAACAATGGAGTGGGTGCCCAAAGGTCAAGAGGAAGACCAAGAAAGAGCTGGATGGAAGGAATTCGTAAAGCTATGAGTGATCGAAATTTACAAATCGGACAATGGGAAGATCGGAAAGAGTGGAATCTAGACATCGGACAATGTCGCTGCACGTTTTAACCGATATTATCATTATCATTATTATTATCATTATCGTTTACGTTATCGTTATCGTTGCCGTTGCCGTTGCCGTTGCCGTTGTCTTTGTCGTTGTCGTTATTTATCGTTATCGTTGCCGTTGCCGTTGCCGTTGCCGTTGTCTTTGTCGTTGTCGTTATTTATCGTTATCGTTATCGTTGTCGTTGCCGTTGCCGTTGCCGTTGCCGTTGTCTTTGTCGTTGTCGTTATTTATCGTTATCGTTGCCGTTGCCGTTATCGTTGTCGTTGTCGTTGTCGTTGTCGTTATCGTTATCGTTATCGTTGCCGTTGCCGTTGCCGTTGCCGTTGCCGTTGCCGTTGCCGTTGCCGTTGCCGATGCCGTTGTCTTTGTCGTTGTCGTTATCGTTATCGTTGTCGTTGTCGTTGCGCGTTGCCGTCGTTGTCGTTGTCGTTGTCGTTGTCGTTATCGTTATCGTTATCGTTGTCGTTGCCGTTGCCGTTGTCGTTGCCGTTGTCGTTGTCGTTATCGTTGTCGTTATTTATCGTTATCTGCCGTCGCTGTCGTTGTCGTTGTCGTTGTCGTTATTTATCGTTATCGTTATCGTTGTCGTTGCCGTTGCCGTTGTCTTTGTCGTTGTCGTTATTTATCGTTATCGTTATCGTTGTCGTTATCGTTGCCGTTGCCGTTGCCGTTGCCGTTGCCGTTGTCTTTGTCGTTGTCGTTATTTATCGTTATCGTTGCCGTTGTCGTTGCCGTTGCCGTTGTCGTTGTCGTCGTCGTTTATTATTTATCGTTATCGTTGTGCCGTTGCCGTTGTCCGTTCGCCGTTGCCGTTGTCGTTGTCGTTGTCGTTATTTATCGTTGTCGTTGTCGTTGTCGTTATCGTTGTCGTTGTCGTTGTCGTTGTCGTTATCGTTGTCGTTGTCGTTGCCGTTGCCGTTGTCGTTGTCGTCGTCGTTGTCGTCGTCGTCGTTGTCGTCGTCGTCGTTGTCGTCGTCGTTGTCGTTGTCGTCGTCGTTATCGTTATCGTTATCGTTATCATTATTATTATCATTATCATTATTATTATCATTATCATTATCATTATTATTAATCGAATTTGAACCAATTTCAGTACTCAACCATCCCCCTAAAATAGTTGCAATGATCCTCAGTTATAAATCTGCCACTGCTATAAATGTCACCAACGACTGCAATAAATGAGGAAGCCACGTCCCAGAGGCACGGTGCTGTATTTGACATAAAAATACAGTAACTTATAACTGTCCCACTGACCTAATGGAAACGAACTTTCGAAAACTTACACTACAATATATCTTCACTATACTCTTTCTTGAAAATATGATTTTCCCATTGTTACCAGCGTTAAAATCTTCTAAACTTAGCGTATATTATGGTGAAATAGCTTATATTAGCTATTTACAATGGTGAAATCAGATTTTCAAAAATACAGGGTGTTCAGAAAAAGATTCCAAGAATTCAAGCGTGATTCCCCACATCAAAGTTAGATGGAAAATTCCAATAATCATTGGTCCAAAAAACTTCGTTTTCTGTCTGGCCACCATTTTGTTTTTTATAAGAAACAATGTATATCTTGAGAACGGTAGCTTCATGAAATTTGGCACACGTATACGTGTCTGTATCGACGACTGTTTAGAAAATTACCCCGCAGCGGGTGCAGACTAGTTGCACCTATTGAGAGGATTTAGACGTCCCTCGCGGTACCCGAGTCTAACACATACTTACACTTACGACTTTAACACTTTGCACTCACACTTACATTCGGGGAGGCGATAATAGCCTTGATGTGCTTTTCGCATTAAAATAACAACAACAAAAAAGAATAGAAAAGTACCTAAATTATATATATATTTTTTTTTTTTTTTTTAACGTCTGACTGTTGTGCACACTTAGGCTAATGCAGACGGTGGGATGATTTATAGCGTATGAAAATGCCAAGCCCTCGCCGGGAATCGAACCCGGATCCTCGGGATGAAAGTCTAGTACGCTATCCACTAGACCACCGAGGCGGCTCCAATTTTATTTATAATGTAAATTTTCAAATATCGGTCATTCAATTTTTTTAATTGTGAATAACTTTTTAATCTTGAATTTTTTTGAAAATTACTTCAATTAGATAAAATATTGCCCAATTCATTACGGAACAAAATGAAACTTTATTTTTTTAAATCCGATAAATAATAATAAAGTTATGACAAACTTTGTGATTTTTAAAGTATTTTTTCAAGAAATTTCATGATCCGTGCTTTTTTTACTGTAATATTTTGAAATTTTTAAAATTATTGTGGTACAATTTCCGGGTATCATTACTAAAAATGTGTCACTTTTTTAAAAATATAATAAACTTTACGATCCGCCATGTTCCCATTTTCCATTGGAGGAAATGACGTCGGGCTCGAATTTCAGTCTACGAAAGCCAACAATAGCGCTTACACAAATTCTGTCATAACTTATTTATTTTTTATCAGATTTTAAAAACGAAGTTGCGTTCTGTTCGTAATGAAATGGACGTTTTGCATTTTACTCACTGGACGAAACATATAGGTATGGATTACCCTCAACTTGTAGTGTCTTTACGGCCGAACTCTTTGCCATCTTAAAGGCTCTGAACACTATTGAATTCGATAGTTTGCATTTCGTAGTTTGTTCTGATTCAAAAAGTGCCCTCCAGGCAATCCGGGATATGTATTCGGTAAACCCTCTGGTTCAAGATATTCTGTGCTCTGTCCATAGACTTGAACTACGAGGTGCAAGAGTATCATTTATCTGGATTCCTGGCCACTGTGGAATATTTGGAAACACTGCAGCGGATAATGCCGCAAAGGAAGCAACTTTTCTTCCGCCATGCACTCAACGTGTAATCGTGTCTGACTTTCTTTGTCACGTAAAACATTTAATTCATCTACAGTGGGAAAATGAATGGGCAGCTACAAGCAGTAATAAATTGAGGGTAATTAAAAGTACAGTTCGTCCTTGGGGGTCGTCAATACGTGCAAGTCGCAGAGAACAGGTGGTGATCACCCGCCTTCGCATCGGTCACTCCATGTTAACGCATGGATTTCTGATGGAACGCGGGGACCCACCTGAATGCGAGTTCTGTAGGGAAGCCATAACAATTAAACATATACTGCTCGATTGTGATGGTTTTCAAAATGTGCGTGTTATGTGTGGTCTGAGCAACTGTTTGCAGACGATGTTGGGAGATAGTGCCTCGGCCGTTGACCGGGTTCTAGACTTTCTTCATCGTCTGAATGTTTTAAATAAAATTTAATTTATATAGTTGTTATTTCTTGTGTTATATTATTTATTTATTTTATCTAAATAAATTTATTTCTGTTATGTTTTTATATACCTTTACGAATTGTTATTAAATCTTATTCATTATTAATTGTTATTTAGTTCTTAAGTATTTATTATTGATATAGTTATACTTGATATTTAAATTTTGTTAAATTTATTTTTACAAATATAGTTTGTTGTAGTTTTATTTATATATATAAGTAAATTTTGTTAATTCCTTTTTTTTTATACCTTCATTTAGCATGACGGCGATGATAACCTTAACGGTTTTTCGCCGAAAAAAAAAGTAATGAAATGAGCGATATTTATTTAACTAAAGTATTTTTTATAAAATATAAGATTAAAAAGTCACTCATAATTAAAAAATCTGAATGGCCGCCATTTTGAAAATTTTCAAGATAAAACTTAGGCACTTTTTTAAACAGTCGTCGATGCAGATACGTATACGTGCGCCAAATTTCATGAAGCTATCTTGAACCGTTTTAAGATATAAATTGTTTCTTATAAAAACAAAATGGCGGTCAGACAAAAAACGAAGCGTTTTTGGACCAATGTTTATCGGAACTTTTCATCTAATTTTGATGTGAGGAATCACGCCCTAAATTCTTCTGAACATCTTGTACAAAACAAAACTTACGATCTTTA
>CM040185.1:13845226-13847726 GCA_022606455.1 Callitettix versicolor | reverse complement strand
ATATTATCTTCCTTACAGCCTCTCGGCTCCAGATGTATTTCTAAACAACGAGTGCAGTGTATTTCTATCTGTATTGCTAAAGATGCCATTAGTTGCCACAGCTGACTGGATACGGAGAGAAATAGTTAACAATACAAAATCAATAAGGCCAGCGTAAGTTAATACGCTTCCTAGTGTATAACAAAGCGCTCGTCTATGTCGTGGGCATTATTACTTGACATGACAGTTTTGAATTTCAGTGGTAATTGGCACACATTAATGTCATGCTGTATGAAAAGTATTATACAGGTGATCGGTAATTAGTGTCCTAAAAGTTTTGGTAAACGTACACACTACACGAAGTATAAACTCTAGAAAAATGTTTCTCTCAATTTGCGTTGAAAATATTTTTTTACTTTTTCAAAAAACATTGTTATTTATCGAAGAAAATTAATTTTTTTCAAACTTCTTACCACAAATTGTAACGTTTTTGTAATACCTTATGAAATTGGTATTAATTTCTAATTAATCTAATCTGCACCCACGCTTTATTCTACGACTGATGAAAAATGTATTGTTTACTTTTTAGTGCATTTTATACTTGAAAAAGTGTGTTTTTTTCGAATCTTGTTTTATTTTATTTTATCTACATAACTGTAGTTGAACACTTTGCTGCAAGGTGTCACCAGCAACGAGCGCTCACAAAGCTCTCATAAGGATTACCGCAGAACAGTTACGTTTTACGGGCGTGTAGAATACATATACTGTACGTTTTTAGCGATAAATTACTTTTAGAAATACTGTTCAAACAACACTTTTCAAGTAAGTAGAACGCTACACCGCAGCACAGCTACGCTAAGCGAGCAAGGGAAGGTGGAACAGTTCATTGCGGTCACTGCATTGCACGGTGGCCGTGCTTATTTCAACCGCTTCACAATGCGGCTACCTGCTGAAGAACAAGGCGTACTGAAGCGAAATTCCCAACGAAATGCCAACCGCACGACCAATAACACAAACCTGACATAAGGGAAACTAATGAAATACCTTTATACTGTAACGATTAAGTAATTTCAGACTACAATGCGATTAAAGTAAAATGTATTGTTTACTTTTTAGTGTATTTTATTCTTGAAAAAGCGTTTTTTTAAAATCTTGTTTTATTTCATTTTACCTACATAACTGTAGTTATGCCATTTAATTTATTTAATTTCATGCGCCCCACGTTTTTTGTTTTTAATTGTACAAGTATTTTAATATCTATAAAAATTCACTGTCACAAATTTTTAAGACAATCTGTGTGTGATTATGAATCTGTATAGGTTTATAAATCTCGATAGATTGACGGATTTATGAGAATTTATTTTATACTTTTTAGTCCATTTTAAAAACGTGATTTTTTTATTTTTTTTTATTTACATAATTTTTTTTTAGTTTGCTTCTATCACGTCAACAAGACAGGTAAAAGCAGCGATTATTAATAATTTTTGCGACCAACACTTTGCTGCAAGGTGTCACCAGCAACGAGCGCTCACGAAGCTCTCATAAGGATTACCGCAGAACAGTTACGTTTTACGGGCGTAGAATACATATACTGTACGTTTTTAGCGATAAATTACTTTTAGAAATACTGTTCAAACAACACTTTTCAAGTAAGTAGAACGCTACACCGCAGCACAGCTACGCTAAGCGAGCAAGGGAAGGTGGAACAGTTCATTGCGGTCACTGCATTGCACGGTGGCCGTGCTTATTTAAACCGCTTCACAATGCGGCTACCTGCTGAAGAACAAGGCGTACTGAAGCGTAATTCCCAACGAAATGCCAACCGCACGACCAATAACACAAACCTGACATAAGGGAAACTAATGAAATACCTTTATACTGTAACGATTAAGTAATTTCAGACTACAATGCGATTAAAGTAAAATGTATTGTTTACTTTTTAGTGTATTTTATTCTTGAAAAAGCGTGTTTTTTTAAAATCTTGTTTTATTTCATTTTACCTACATAACTGTAGTTATGCCATTTAATTTATTTAATTTCATGCGCCCCACGTTTTTTGTTTTTAATTGTACAAGTATTTTAATATCTATAAAAATTCACTGTCACAAATTTTTAAGACAATCTGTGTGTGATTATGAATCTGTATAGGTTTATAAATCTCGATAGATTGACGGATTTATGAGAATTTATTTTATACTTTTTAGTCCATTTTAAAAACGTGATTTTTTTATTTTTTTTTATTTACATAATTTTTTTTTTTTAGTTTGCTTCTATCACGTCAACAAGACAGGTAAAAGCAGCGATTATTAATAATTTTTGCGACCAACACTTTGCTGCAAGGTGTCACCAGCAACGAGCGCTCACGAAGCTCTCATAAGGATTACCGCAGAACAGTTACGTTTTATGGGCGTAGAATACATATACTGTACGTTTTTAGCGATAAATTACTTTTAGAAATACTGTTCAAACAACACTTTTCAAGTAAGTAGAACGCTACACCGCAGCACAGCTACGCTAAGCG
>CM040185.1:13822726-13835226 GCA_022606455.1 Callitettix versicolor | reverse complement strand
TGGAAACGCTTATACTACTCGTAAACTCTTGCTTTACTCATAGCAGACTCACCATAGGCCTTTGTTAACATTTCACACACTTTATTCCATTTTTTACGCAAAATTTGATACAAATTCTTTGATCTGTTTCTTTTAACAAACGAAAATCGCCGAGCTCATAAAAACACGTCTAACCTTAGTGGCTGTTACAGACAAAGCCAACAATGAAAACAGTTGAAAGTTTTATCATACTTCAAAGTTTTATCATACCAACATAATTTAAAAAAATGTTTGACAATCGGTCTCTCCAAGCCCGCGAAATTAAAAAATTCTCGTTACTTTCTGAACATACCTCGTGTGTATATATATATATATATATATATATATATATATATATATATATATATCGTTAAGAATTTGGTAACTCTCCTAACCGGAGTTCTTTAACGAATCAAGTATCTGTAGTTCAACATATCACACTAACTACTGTACATTACAGTCTTCTTATTTGCTCCGGCTACAAGTACACCTGCCAAGAACCCAAGAATGAACCTATTGTATTACCTGATTAAAATGTTCTCCGAAATAATCTTCCAAGATCCTCTCCAAAAACTTGTGCTTCAGTTTGATTAACCCAAAATGAGAAGGGAAGAAGTGTACACAAGAAGTGTCTACTTACCCTACAGTATGCCCATTCATTTCTTCCAAGCTCCGCCTGGTTGGGAGGCCATCTTAGGACACCTGTACTTCCCAAAGTACAGTCGGTCCTTCAGTCCCCCACCCCCAGAATTTACTAACCCTCCGGTCTCCTCATAATTTACTGACTCTCCGATCCTTCCCTAGAATCAACTGTCCAGAATCTCCAGTCCCCTCAGAATCGACTGACCCTCCGGTCTTCTCAGAATTGATTGACTTTCTGATTCTTCCCCAGAATCGACTGACCCTCCAGTCCCCTCACAATCAACTGAACCTCCGGTCCCCCATCAGAATCGATTATCCCTCCTGTCCCATCAGAATCGACTGACCCTTCGGTCCCCCCCAGAATCGACAGACCTTCCGGTTCCCTCAGAATTGACTGACTCTTCGATCCTTCCCCAGAATAAACTGATCCTCCAGTCCCCTCATAATCGATTTACCCTCCGGTTTCCTCAGAATTGATTGACTCTCCGATCCTTCTCCAGAATAGACTGACCCTCCAGTCCCCATGAATCGACTGAAGCTCCAGTCTCCCAGAACTGACTGACCCTCCGATCCCCCCCAGAATCAACTGACTATGACCTACTTATTGCCCAAACTTTTGTAAAAACTGCTGTTCTACATACCTTATTGTTTATAACAACAGGCAATTTGTCCAGAGTTTTGTAATTTTTGTAAGTCTTAATCAATAGTGTTTACTTTTTAACAAATTAAAATTTTTAAAACCCATAATTAAAACCATTATTAATTCCAAACATTATTATTATAGAAATTCGCTAATAAGTTTTTTCCGTGTGTTCAAGGAACAGATGAAGATCTCCAAGCCGGCCAATGCGAGCATAATGGAAGACCAGACCGAACCCGAAGATATATTCAACGATAACATAACTTCCATAGAGACGTTGGCCGCTCATCACATCAGGCACCACGGCAAACACCACCACAAGGTCACCACGCAAGCGTTACACCACGGCAACATGGATGTAACTCTGTGCTACACTACCAACCAAGTGTTACTCATCATCGGCCTGACTTGCGTCCTCAACTTGGCGTTCATTGTGCTCATCATGGGATGCGTGCACTTCTGCAGCAACGCCATGTCCGGCAAGATCGCCGACTTCACAAGGTAACAGAACAGCACAGAAAAGTAGATATTTAGGTTACATCGCGCAAAGAACTCAGTCACTCGGCGCCATATCCGGTGAATGGTCAAACACCTCCCATCCAAAATCATCGAAGAGCTCTCGGGTACGATTGGCCCTGTGTGGACGTTCGTTGTCGTGAAAAAACACCTTCTCGCTAAGTTTTCCTCGATGCTTCTTTTGTATCGCGCGCCTTAATTTTCTTAATGTTTCACAATACATCTCTGCGTTCAAAGAAATCAACGAGAATCACGTCATTAGAGTCCCAAAACCTAATAGCCATGATTTTCCTTGCTGATAACGTTTGCAAACACTATCTTGGTTTCTTGGGAAAATTTGTGTGTCCCCATTCCATCGAGTGCGTTTTTGTTCCACATTGACATGCCTCACCCAAGTCTAGTCCGTACGAGACAATTGAACTTTGTTTGTTACCATTTTTCTCGTAATCTTCGAGGAAGGTTAGTGGGCTAGTCTCTGTTTTTGGGGTCTTCCGTTAGGATTTTCGGAACCCACCTAGTAAAAAATGTGTGTGTCCCCATTCCATCGAGTGCGTTTTTGTTCCACAATGACACGCCTCACCCTAGTCTAGTCCGTACGATACAATCGAACTTTGTTTGTTACCATTTTTCTCGTAATCTTCGAGAAAGGTTAGTGGGCTAGTCTCTGTTTTTTGTGGTCTTCCGTTAGGATTTTCGGAACCCACATAGTAAAAACTTTGTGTGTCCCCATTCCATCGAGTGCGTTTTTGTTCCACATTGTGACATGCCTCACCCAAATCTAGTCTGTACGATACAATCGAACTTTGTTACCATTTTTCTCGTATTCTTCGAGGAAGATTTGTGGTGCAGCTAGTCTCTGTTTTTTGTGGTCTTCCGTTAGGATTTTCGGAACCCACCTAATAAAAAATGTGTGTGTCCCCATTCCATCGCGTACGTTTTTGTTCCACAATGACACGCCTCACCCTAGTCTAGTCCGTACGATACAATCGAACTTTGTTTGTTACCATTTTTCTCGTAATCTTCGAGGAAGGTTAGTGGGCTAGTCTCTGTTTTTGTGGTCTTCCGTTAGGATTTTCGGAACCCACATAGTAAAAACTTTGTGTGTCCCCATTCCATCGAGTGCGTTTTTGTTCCACATTGTGACATGCCTCACCCAAATCTAGTCTGTACGATACAATCGAACTTTGTTACCATTTTTCTCGTATTCTTCGAGGAAGATTAGTGGTGCAGCTAGTCTCTGTTTTTTGTGGTCTTCCGTTAGGATTTTCGGAACCCACCTAGTAAAAAAATTATGGTAACCAAGATTTTCCGCAACAGCAAACCCTGTGAAATTTGGGAAAAGTGCAGAGATTTTCCTAATCGTGAAACGGCGATTTTCAGGAATTTTGTCGTTGATTTTCGTCACCAGTTCATCAGCCACAATGCTAGGTCTACCATAGAAGTCCTACCACCAACACCTCACTAGGCTTTCACTCGTTATTTCTGGACCGTACACGTCACAAAGTTGGCGATAAATTTCAATAGGTTTGTACCTTTTTTTCCAACAAAAACCTAATCCCAGAACGCACCTCACAAGTTGTGGGATTTTCTATTGCAGCGCACATTTTACCACGTAACAGAGAGCAAAATAGGAGTGTTACATACCTCACGCTACTACATCTGGATGCGTGCTGAGTGTAGGAACGTTGTGAAATCAAGATGGCTGCTCTAGCTGAGTTCACTGCCATGATAGGCCAAAACGTCTGTTACTTTCTGAACAGCCCTCGTACACACTGTTGGTAACTGCATCATTGGGCTGACTTGTGTCCTCAACTTGGCGTTCATTGTGCTCCTAATGGGATACTTGCATTTCTGCAGCAGCACCATGTCCAACAAGATTGCCGACTTCACAAAGTAACAGAACAGTACGGAAAGGTAGATATTTAGAAGTTACACCACGCCTGAAGAATCTATTGTACGACATAGACTGTCAGGTAGCGCAGTTCAATAAATTTGCTCCCTCAATAAATTCGAGTAGTCGACCAACTAGCTTATTCAGCTACAGCTAGTCAAGGTCCTGGAAGACAAACAACCTTTTCCTTCTGCTGGCAATCACTGATTTTGCCTGCAGTTTTCTGTTCAATGAAATCAGCTGTTAGTTACGAATTAATATAAACGGCAAATCAACTTAGCTAGTTTTTATCAACATAACCTAAAACTTATTATACCCTATCAGCTGTTCCATGAAATCAGCTGATCATTACGAATTAATACAAAACAACTGATCTTTTACTATAACTAAACAAATTAAATTAACCATTAATTTCATATAATTAAATCTGTCGAACTTATTCGAAGTTTCCTTAGTGTAGTGGTTATCATGCGCGTCTCACACGCTCAAGGTCCCCGGTTCGTAAACAGTAATTTTTAATTATAATTAATTTTAAGTAGACTTGTGACGCGCAAAATATACTGTTATATATCAATATAAACATGTTCCCACGATCCACGAAATCCAGCATCAAAACCAGCCCTAAAACATGATACATGTTGAAAGTCCACACATACAGGGCCCCTTACCTGTAGATGACCTGGTGTGGGTTCGCATTACGAATCTTGTCCGATATAGCGCGATATTGTCTCGTAGCCTTGAGCACATCAGTAGCCTGGAACGTGCAGATGACCCTTCTAAGAGTCGCGCGAAACTCATAAGCTGTACTGATAAGTAGAGGCACTTTCTGACTAATTTAATTTATTGTTAGTAAATTAGGAACGTATTTTACGGGTTAGGGATGAGCACATCAAACGATGGAAACAATTCCCTGGCTAAATATTGGGGAAAAGCCTTCTCTCGGGACCAGACCCTGTACAAGGATACTTGTTCAGTTTAACAGGAGGTCACTGAGGCAGGTCGTTACTATGATCACCGGATACGGCTACATCCGGAATCATCTGCATAAGGTGAGATTGGTACAAATCTCGCCTGAGTATCGTTGTGCGGGAGGGTGTTGAAACCTCAGCACACATACTCCTTGAGTGCGAGGTCCTAGAGGACAAAAGATGCTCTTTGGATCTCAGCAACCAGATCATGAGCATCCAGGACACCTTATACAAGATTCTGGAGTTCGTTAAGAGCACGGGAGTCGGTCTAAGGTAGGGGAATACAAAAAGCTCTTAAACTGACCTGTCGGGGGCCACAGAGCCGCTGTTAATCCCCCCAAAACATATTTTACACTATCAGCGAATAATTATTATCAAATTGCTTCCTCTGTGAGCTTTTATAGAAATTGTACTAAATTTCGCGTCACGGGGATGATAACCACGCCGAGGAAAAAATATCTCAAACTGATAAAACAGAAAATAATCGTGTCTCGCTGCCGTGATTGAAGCGAATTTTGAAAATATATTTATTTGAAGCTTTGCTTCCTTAGGCACGTTCTAGCACTTTTTTTGTATTAATAAAAAGCACTGGTTTCGCGTCACGCTCGAGCTGTATACAGTGTTATCGTAGACAGCCGATTCGTTACGGAAACACACGATCATAGCCGATTTGTTACGGAAGCACACGATCATAGCCGATTCGCTACAGAAACACCCGATTGTCAACACTATTGTAAATGAACGGTGGCCTTTTGTAAACGTTTGAGTTTTTCGAGAAAGACTCAGTCGTCCAGTCAGATTTGTTGGACAACAGTACAACTCGACTTGTACAGAATAATTATTACTAATTAGTAATTACTAATATTAATTACCAATTAGTAGTGTGGCAGATTAGCAGTCAACTTATTCGAGTGATTTTTACAATCGAATGATTTTATTATTGTTTGATAATAATTTTTGCAGTATTAGCCTAATAATAAAACTAGTCTAATATTATTGTTTTAGTTTAGAAAATTAAAAATTTTTATTTTAGATACCACAATTACTTTGATAGTCAAATTTAAATCAATAGAGTCAATTAAATAGTCAAATTAAATAGAGCTAATGTTTACAAGTTCGTATTTTCTAAATTTAACATTTTAAAATTAATAAATAAAGTTTTTATTTTGTTATTTTGTTTTTCTCTCGCAGATTACAAAATGAAAAATCTATATTCAAGTCAAAACAGTATTATGTATTGAAATACCAATGTCTGCAAACTCATAATTAGGCAATAAAAAATGAATTATATTTATACATCAATAATTCTACAATGTTATGAGCATGTGTGTTACTTTCTGTAACAATTAGTGTAAGCAAAGCTTCTGTCGGCCATGTTTTTTTTATCTTAACCCTTTTTTAAACTCTGATTTCACCATCATATTATGAAATAAGTTCTGCAAATATTATCATTTTTTAATTGCATCAAAGTAAAAAAAATATACCATAACCGACGTCAGGTTCAACTACATAATTTCAACGGATGTTAAAAATTAAAAAAAAATTATACAGATATAACGCTTATAACGATGGTGAAACCATATTTTCAAATATATTTCATTAAAAAAGTTACTAACTTTTAAAGAATTAAAATGCCAGCCATTTTGAAACTGTGAAAACAATTCGGTGTTTAACGAACTTTCAAGGTATTACCAAAATCTTCTAAATGTATTGTTTCTCTAAATGTATATTATTAATTTTTGTTAAACCACCCTTTGTCAAGATAAATGGTTTTACATTCAAAACCGTTAACAGCGTGAAAATTTAAATAAAACAGCTCTTTCAATCAACCGAAATTTTCAAAATGAATCTGGTAGCGTACAAGGTTCATTTTCGTGTTCATAATATAATTTATGCAGGTTATAGCGTTGATTAAAGTGGCAACAGATTTTTTGAAATCTTTAAAACGAATTATTGCGGGGATGTGTAATAGCTTAGAG
This sequence comes from Callitettix versicolor, assembly GCA_022606455.1. Classification (NCBI taxonomy): domain Eukaryota; kingdom Metazoa; phylum Arthropoda; class Insecta; order Hemiptera; family Cercopidae; genus Callitettix; species Callitettix versicolor. The sequence goes on along the minus strand of CM040185.1, from coordinate 13,828,572 downwards.
ATTTATTAACTTAGAGAATCGTTTTTCCTTCGACGGCACCGTGTTATAAGTTAGAGATCGACCTGTGTAATAAGATAGAGATTCCGTATTGTGTATTAACTTAGAGACTACAGTTCCGTCAAGTGTGTTGAACCGTGTATATACGTTGCCGACGCCGCTGCTTGCAGGCGCTTCAGTATCTTTTATCTAATAAGTATACCAGCCTAATCATCACTATTTTGTTTTAGAGTTTACAGTTGAATATATTGTCAATACTATGGTCAACAACATATCTAAATGTTTATTTTTGACAATTATCTGTATAGAAAAATAGAAATATTTGTGTTTTATCAAAAAAAAAACAACGTAACTTTATATGAATTAATTAATTCATAATTTATTCTTTAATTTAGGGCTGTTTTCTTAATTCAATTCGGATATGGTTTGAATAAAGCAGCCTTCAAACAATATTTTTATATTATTATTACTATTACTACTACATATGTAAATTAGTATACATTTACAGCATTGCACATAAGCCTTAAGAACAAAACCTATCCAAATCAACTTTATATCTTTCTTTAACTAAGCGAGTTCTACTTGTTAGATAAAAGATACTGAAGCGCCTGCAAGCAGCGGCGTCGGCAACATATACACACGGTGCAACACACTTGACGGAACTGTAGTTTCTAAGTTAATACACAGTACGGAACCTCTATCTTATTACACAGGTCGATCTCTAACTTATAACACGGTACCGTCGAAGGAAAAACGATTCTCTAAGTTAATAAATCTCTAAGCTATTACACCTTCCCATTATTGCGACAGTGCATTACTTTTTGGAAATTCGTTTCTATAACGTCAGCGAGACAGATGTCTGCGCGATTTTATACTTTTATATTTAACAGTACACTGGGAAAAAACACAAAAAGAAAGAAGGGTATTTTCAGGAAACGAATTAATCGTTTGCCTGTCAAAACATACGTTCAGCCCGGCAAAGTAATACCATGTGAAGTGATTGGTCAATATTTATATACTGGAGTCGACGTCACGGAACATTTGTCTGACAAAGATACCCTTGTTCCGCTGAGATGCTGACTGATTGATTCAATCTTGTTTAATCGTGTGGACTAGAACTTATTTCTTGCTCCCATTTTCCATTGCAATCTTATTAATAATCACTGGACTTAGCTGGCTCGCTGACGTGATAGAAGCGGATTTCCAAAAGCAATATTTTATTTTACCCGTTCCACTTTCAAACTAAACTGGAAATAGGAAAATGAACCCTGACCGCCGTCAAAAAACGTTTCTTAATTTCAACTAATTTTAACAAATCAAAATGCTAATTTATACAGTATTTAACGCTGATTACGTTTGCGTTTTTAAAAGGTCGTTAAAATATAAATTGACGATCCCACAAAAAGTGGTCTGAATCGATATTCATTACAAAGTTCCTAGTATGGGTCTTAATATCGTTTCCAATATTTAAAATACTAGTACGTCTTTAATGGAAATTCATCGGGGGATAGCGCGTTCTGTTAGCAAAATTTTCCAAAATACACAGGAAAATGTCAGAGATTTTCAGAAATTGAAATCGTTACGTATTGTTTTTCCCAACAAAATGTTATCCGAAATTTACACCGGAATGTAAAGAGTTGAAAAATTCGAAAAAAGACATTAATTTCTAGTTTTTACTTTGCAAATTCGTAACATTTTCTCTCACGAAAAATTTTTCAAAATACACATAAAAACGTTAGATTTACAAATTTTCCAAAATAATTAGATATTATACTACTGACATAGCTTGTACAGATGTACGATGTGTGTTCAGAAAGTAACGAAAATTTTTAAATTTCGCGGGCTTGAAGAGTCCGATTGTCAAACATATTTTTTATTATGTCGGTATATATGCCCTTGAAGTATGATAAAACTTTCAGCTGTTTTCATTGTTGACTTTGTCCGTGACAGCCACTAAGGTTAGACGTGTTTTTATGAGCTCGGCGATTTTCTTTTGTTAAAAGAAATAGATCAAAGAATTTGTATCAAATTTTGTGTAACAAAGTGTGTGAAATGTTAAAAAAGGCCTATGGTGAGTCTGCTATGAGTAAAGCAAGAGTTTACGAGTGGTATAAGCGTTTCCAAGAAGGCCGTGAAGACGTTGAAGATGACGAACGCCTGGACGCCCCAGCACATCAATAACCGATGAAAACGTGGACAAAATGAAAGAAATGGTTTTGAACAATCGCCGAATCACAATTAGAGAGGTCGCTAATGATGTTGGCATATCGATTTAATCATGTCATGACATTGTTTCCAATGTTTTGTGTATGAAAAGCGTGGCAGCAAAATTTGTTCCAAAATTGTTGAATTTTGAAGAAAAACAGCGGCGAATGTAAGTTGCTCAGGAGTCACTAAATGAAGTCAACGACGATGCAGAATTACTGAAACGTATTATAACAGGTGACGAAACATAGGTTTACAGATATGACGTCGAAACTAAGGCTCAATCATCCCAGTGGAGGCATTCTGGCTCGCCAAGGTTGGCATTCTGGCCAAAAAGGCTCGACAAGTGCGGTCGAACGTGAGGGTTATGCTCATGTGTTCTTCGATATTAATGGCATATTGCATCATGAATTCCTGCCACCAGGTGAAACGGTCAATAAGGAGTACTACCTACAAGTTCAACGCCGTTTGCATGAAGTAATCCGGAAAAAACGCCCGGATCTGTGGAAAAACAATTAATAACTTTTGCACCACGATAATGCACCAGCTCACACTTCATTGCTTGTTCGTAAATTTTTGGCCAAAAACAGTACTGTAACGATGCCCCAGCCTCCATATTCGCCAGACATGGCTCCGTGTGACTTTCCAATTTCCGAAAATACAGAGAACCTTAAAGGGCTGTCGTTTTACAGCCGTAGATGACATTTAAAGCATATCGCTGAAAGAACTAACGGCTATCTCAAAGATCGAGTTTGAGAAGTGTTTCGAGGATTGGAAGAAGCGCTGTCACAAGTGCATAATCTCCAATGGGGACTATTTTAAGGCGACAACATCAATGTAGAAGAATAAATAAATATTTTTTTAAAAATTAAAATTCTCGTTACTTTCTGAACACACCTCGTACACAAACATATCAGAGGTCCTGAAGAAGTTGAAAAGTTACGTATAATTTCTGCTAACAAAACTTTTTCAAAATTTACCAAAAAAGTTAGAATTGAAGAAATAATCGCGACAAGCAGCTGTTTTTCTGACGTGATGGAAGCAAATTTTCAAAAATACTTCGTTTATCTTACCTTTTTTAGCGCAATAAACTTACCAAATTACATTGAAAATACGAAAATGAATCCGTATTGCTGTCACGTACTCTTCCTTAATTTAAACGGATTTTGAAACGCTATTGCCAAAAGTTTGAATTAAATTGAACCAAAATTGCTGTCGTGAACGTAACTATCCAAAATCGTAGAACCGCTCTGAAACTACTGCAGAAACGCTTCATTAATTCCTACAAATTCTTGTTTTCGAATTTTCGTGAAGCCCTCTGTTATAGGCTTTAACTTTAATTCATTTTTACTTTTCAATATCGTACCGACAGAAGAACCAGCTAAATTAAAATTTCCGCAAACGCCTACTTGCACCACACCTTTCTCTAACTCACGCAAAACTCTAACCTTTACATCTAACTATAACATTGTCCGTTTAGGCGCCATTACACTGTTTTGTAAAAGTATACAAATAATGTACTACTTCTAAAATGTATCGGTCACAAAACACTCGATTCAGTTGACGCACTGCGCACTGCTTTTAACACTCGAATAATGTGTTGGCATACTGAGAAATAGGGTAGAAGTGTAGGAAGTGTGCACGTGTTTCGCCGTTATAGAGAGATTCCTGGAATTTTGTTGGCCTCAATAGAGAAAGTTAAAATACGAATTTTTGCTGTAGAAGTGGGAAGGATCAACATATTTTGCGTTATAGAGAGATTCGCAATAGAGAGATTTGATATATATTTACAGAAAAATCTCTCTATTGCGGATCTCTCTATAACGCAAAATATGTTAATCCCTTCCCACTCCTACAGCAAAAATATGTATACATAAAATGGAAATTTGCTAAAGAAGTTACGTACAGTTTTTCTTATCAAAGGGTATTTAAAATATACAGGAAAATATCAGAGTTTCGGAAAATTCGGAAAAAATTACTTATAAAGAAATATAAATGTAACTTTTCCTCTGATATCAGTAACATAAGTAATTAATATTCGAAAAGTACATATATTTTTCCGGAGAAAAGTTATTCAAAATAAACACAAAATTAAGAATTTTTACAAATCTATACACTTATTATCCAGAAATACCAAAGATTGGGGAACGCGAGAAAGTTATGGTTTTGACGGTAAATGTTATCCAAAATGTACGCGTAAATATGGAAGAGTTTTTATTAACAAATGCTATCGAAAAAGTCACAAAAACATCATAACAGTAACTTCATACAGTTATTCTCAACAAAGTTATTCAATTAGCACAAAACATGTGTTTTGCATGAAAATGAAAAACTGATAATTTTAAGAATGTACTGTCGTGTAATGTAAAGCGCCTGCAAGCAGCGGCGTCGGCAACGTATACACACGGTGCAACACACTTGACGGAACTGTAGTTTCTAAGTTAATACACAGCACGGAACCTCTATCTTATTACACAGGTCGATCTCTAACTTATACCACGGTACCGTCGAAGGAAAAACGATTCTCTAAGTTAATAAATCTCTAAGCTATTACACCTTCCCATTATTGCGACAGTGCATTGTTACTTTTTGGAAATTCGTTTCTATGACGTCAGCGAAACAGTTGCCTGCGCCCCTGTGTAATGCCTTAGACCCCTGTATATGTAGCCTCTAATCCTCAAAATATTTTCAAAAACCAAAATAATGGGTATAAAAACGACACCAAACCAATGTCCGACTAAATTCTATCCCTACCTGTACAGGGGTAACCTCACGTAACTTCATATCCCTTAAGACAATGCTCAACAAAATCAATAATAATTTTAAGACTACCCTGTCGTTCACAACCCTTCTAGCCACTCGACGCATACAATTTGACGTATTCGCTCCTTACAGAAATTCAATTTAAATTCTAGATTAAAACTCCGAGTTGAGTGGTTGAGCTATTTGCAAATAAGAATTGGAGCTGAGTTTCCCCACTACAGCAAATGGAAATTTTAAATGTCGGTTTACTGCCTGCAGGAATAAAACTGTGATATTGAATGCAGTGGCTCCGGAGCTAGATAACCGGGCTTAAGTGCACAGGCTCTTCCGGAACATTTGTTTTGTTGCACACTTTGCGATGAATTCGCTTGAAGGAATTCAACAATGGGAGATTTTTGTCAACAATGATAACTAATACAACAATGCAATCTAAAATTGGACAACAATGAACTTCTTGAATTTTGTTTTTACTTCTTATAAATATTAACAAATTTTGTTTGGATAATGTGATATTGGAGAGGTAACTATGGTAACATCTGGATCTAAGATCTTGAAATGAGCACCAATACCGACCACTAGATCACTTTATGAGTGGTCATTAAAATATAGGTGTGTGTGTGTGTGTGTGTGTGTGTGTGTGTGTGTGTGTGTGTGTGTGTGTGTGTGTGTGTGTGTGTGTGTGTGAGTGTGTGTGTGTGTGTGTGTGTGTGTGTGTGTGTGTGTGTGTGTGTGGTGAGTGTGTGTGTGTGTGTGTGTGTGTGTGTGTGTGTGTGTGTGTGTGTGCGCGTGTGTATGTGTGTGTGTGTGTGTGAGCGCGCGCGTGTGTGTGCGCGCGCCCTCGCGCGTGTGTGTGTGTGTGTGCGCGCGCGCGCGCGTCTGTG
>CM040185.1:13575226-13817726 GCA_022606455.1 Callitettix versicolor | reverse complement strand
TCGTTTACAGTAACGGTTCATAAACCCCGTTTACCGTAAGTAAGAGTTCATAAATAACCTTTACCGTATGTAACGGTTCATAAACACCGTTTACCGTAAGTAACGTTTCATAAACACCGTTTACCGTAAGTAACGTTTCATAAGCACCGTTTACCGTAAGTAACGTTTCATAAGCACCGTTTACCGTAAGTAACGTTTCATAAGCATCGTTTACCGTAAGTAACGTTTCATAAACTCCGTTTATCGTAAGTAAGAGTTCATAAATAACCTTTACCGTATGTAACGGTTCATAAACACCGTTTACCGTAAGTAACGTTTCATAAGCATCGTTTACCGTAAGTTGCAGTAAGCATCGTAACGGTTCATAAACACCGTTTACCGTAAGTAAGAGTTTCATAAGCATCGTTTACCGTAAGTAACGGTTCATAAACCCCGTTTACCGTAAGTAAGAGTTCATAAATAACCTTTACCGTATGTAACGGTTCATAAACACCGTTTACCGTAAGTAACGTTTCATAAACACCGTTTACCGTAAGTAACGTTTCATAAGCACCGTTTACCGTAAGTAACGTTTCATAAGCACCGTTTACCGTAAGTAACGTTTCATAAGCATCGTTTACCGTAAGTAACGTTTCATAAACTCCGTTTATCGTAAGTAAGAGTTCATAAATAACCTGTACCGTATGTAACGGTTCATAAACACCGTTTACCGTAAGTAACGTTTCATAAGCATCGTTTGCAGTAAGTAACGGTTCATAAGCATCGTTTACAGTAAGTAATTGTTCATAAGCATCGTTTACAGTAAGTAACGGTTCATAAACCCCGTTTACCGTAAGTAAGAGATCATAAATAACCTGTACCGTATGTAACGGTTCATAAACACCGTTTACCGTAAGTAAGAGTTCGTACGTTTCATAAGCATCGTTTGCAGTAAGTAACGGTTCATAAGCATCGTTTACAGTAAGTAACGGTTCATAAACCCCGTTTATCGTAAGTAAGAGTTCATAAAGACCGTTTACCGTAAGTAAGAGTTCATAAAGACCGTTTACCGTAAATAAGAGTTCATAAAGACCGTTTAACGTAAGTAACGGTTCACAAATACCGCTTGAAGTTCTGTCAATATTGCAAGGAAACAGTCATCAATTACACTCTTCATCGTTAAACCAAAGGCCACCATCTTTAAATTGAAGTGAATTGGGAAAAATCTTGCACATACTTTGTTTGGGTTTTATACAAGATACCTTCGTTACTAAATTTCAAAACGATAGATCAAAGGGTTTAGTTAAAACGGCGTATAATCGACATTATAAACCAGAGAACGCCATCTTGAAACGTAAGTGAGTGGAAAAAACCTCACACATAGTAGTTCGTACTTCATACAAGTTACATTAGAACCAAAGTTGATTATCAATGCGTTTGGAATAAAGTGCGTAACAAACACACAAACTAAATGCCGATCGGTCAGTTGAAACAGAAACCTCGTTTCGTCCGATCAACTGCTATTTGATAAAGGTTTTTTCAAAAATAATTTGTTTTTAATGTAAACGAAAAAGTAATGATTTTTTTAAAAAAGATTTATAATGATCGCCATTTTGGCTTGATATCTAGTTTGTATAATCGATTTTTGAACAGCCAAAGTTAAATTACATCGGGAAAAAAAGTGTGAGTGCAAAAAAGTGTGCACACACACACACACACACACACACACACACACACACACACACACACACACACACACACACACACACACACACACACACACACACACACACACACACACACACACACACACACATCACATATTTCTTCTCAAATATCAATTAGACTAATGAGGACGAGAGACGGGTAAGGTAACGGTAATAGTATACGGCAGTAACTTCAGTCTCGAACTTAAGACCTTGAGGTGCACAATGACGGAGACAAAGCGGGTTTTAGATGAAAATGATCGGTGCTCATTTCAAGGAGCAGTATCTAGATCACACCATGCTCTAACAGGTAATTTTTCAATGAAAATTCACTATAAAAAACTAAAGGAACATTTAGGGAAACTTAAAATTTTAATGTAATCGGTCAAAACGTTTTTGCGTCCGGAACTAAAACATACACACACAGACAGTCATTCGCGTAAAGATTTTCTCCTTCTGAAGCTTTTAAAATCTGTTAAAATTTACATATCGACATTTTCATACGCCTGTAGTACTTTCTATAGTGCAACGAAAAAGTTAAAAAGTTATCCAGTTGTACGGAGTTTGAAAGTGAAAAAGTTTGTGCAATACGTTGATGCCGTTTATTGAGCCGCGGCGGAGCAACGACTCGACTAAAGCCGTGCTTACTGAATATTTTCAATCAAAAGATTTATGTTATTCCGTACGGAAGATACAGAGATTTAGAAAGCTAGATACACAAAGGTTGTGAGGAAATATGCAATAAACAATTCAAATATACAACAATCATAGGAGAAACATTATACGTTTCAGAGACAGAGTGGAGAGAGAGAGAGAGAGAGAGAGAGAGAGAGAGAGAGAGAGAGAGAATGTTTTGTGGTCGATGTGGCTAAGGCACCGGTCATCTGCTGCGTCTTTAAACGCTTACCTCAAGGTTGTTAGATCGAAATGCAGTTACTGCCGCTCCTTTATCCTTACTGTTAAAGTTGTCCCCGTTCTCATTGATCTAAATACGGACATTAAGCAAAATAGCCTGTACATATCGTCAAACAACTTTTGTTGAATTATAATAATCCTTGTTGAAATACAATCCTTTCAGCATTTTAAAAAAGAAATTCTTTTTATATTCTTCTTCTTATCTCCTAGGATTATTGTCACTATATACAGTATAATAATATGCCTTCCCTTGCTTCGTCAATTCTACTTTCGTTGACGCGTTTCGAAGAACCTCCATCTTCAAAAAAACTATATCTATACTGGTCACCAATATTATGGCTCGTCCTATTTATAATTTTCTAGCTCCGCTTCGTAGCCCTCCTCTATTCAACACGTTTACATTAAACCCAACGTGCTCGCTTCTGATTGGTTCTTCAAAATCATACGTTTTCGCTCGCTTCTGGTTGGCTCCTTTCAAACTTTCTCTTCAACGGTCGTCTCTCCTGTTAATTTTTGAAAATTTTTAGATTTTTAAACGTAATATCTGCTTGCGACGATATCTGTTCATTTATTATGTTTTCTCCTTTAATTTAGATTTAAAAATTTCCAAGTTCCCTAAAATGTTTATACGTCTGCCATTTGTAGTACCTTCATTGAGTTTTCTATTTCTACATATGGCAGAAAAAGGAAGACTTATGAACATTTTAGAGAAATTGGAAATTTTTAAAACTAAATTAAAAGGAGAAAACATAATAAATGAACAGATATCGTCGCAAGCAGATATTACGTTTAAAAACACAAAAATTAACAGGAGAGACGACCGTTGAAGAGAAAGTTTGAAAGGAACCAATCAGAAGCGAGCGAAAACGTATGATTTTGAAGAGCCAATCAGAAGCGAGCACGTTGGGTTTAATGTAAACGTGTTGAATAGAGAAGTGGTTAGAGATGGAGCTAGAAAATTATAAATAGGACGAGCCATAATATTGGTAACCAGTATATATTGGTTTTTGAAGATGGAGGTTTTCGAAACGCGTCAACGAAAGTAGAATTGACGAAGCTAGGGAAAGCAGATTATTATACTGAACATAGTGAATTTTAAAAAAGCTTCTCATTTGAAGCCTTAACAAAATCTGATTTTACCATCGTACCTCGGCGTTTTAACTTTCAAATTCTATTAAAATTACTATAATTTTCGTGTTCGACATCACTTTTTGAGAGTCCGTGAGAAACAGGATCGCCAAAATTGTTCTGAAAAGATGTTTTAAGCTATTCATAACCGACTAACAATATCTTTTGAAAATTACTTACTGGTTCTCAAAACTGATATACCTACAGATTTCTTAATTTAAACATTTCTCCCACTGTAATACTTTCTCGTTTCAATAGTTAGTTTATTTTGATATAGTTACGTAATATATAAAAGTAATAGTGATTTATAAAACCATTATAAATTATTTGGATTATATGTGATATAATGTAATTAAATGGTAACATATTAATTATAAAAATATTTATGGATAAGAGGAATAATTTACAAATAGGAAATATTTATGTCAGTGGTTAGCAATAGATTAATGTTAATAGACACGATACAATGTAAGAGAGGAGTAAATGTATAGGAACTTCTTAACAGTGAATTACAAAACTGTGATTGAATATTAAGCGAATAAGAAACCGAAAATTATTTAACGGCAAATTTAAGAAATTATGTTTCCGTTTTTTTCACTATACTCCAACGATTCCTTCCTTTTTCAGATCAAAAAATTACTTTGATGTAACTTATGCCTGCGTGCTTGTGGATTTAGCGAATTATTAAACAGTTTTGATGGAATTTTGCAAGTCGTATATCACGCGACAGTTTTTTTCGTTAATTTAAAAATACGTTTTTAACTTTTTCGAGAGGAAAGTCTGTTGAAAACGTGATTTTATCAAAATCAGTTCTCACGATTTTTAACTAATTTTACTGAAATACAGTGCATAAATGTAAAAACAAAACTTATGGGCGATATAACCTAAAAATCTGCTTGAAAAAGTATTTAAGAAACACGAACACTATTCGTTGTTAGCGAATTTCAACTGCATAATTGAGCAACCGTTATGGTAAGACCAAAACCTTAAAATGTAAACTGATCCCTACTCCAGATCACTTTTTGAAGGGTCGTTAAGATTTACACACACACACACACACACACACACACACACACATATATATATATATATATATATATATATATATATATATAATGTAAAATGTGAACTGATCCCTACTCCAGATCACTTTTTGAAGGGTCGTTAAGATTTACACACACACACACACACACACACACACACACACACACACACACACACACACACACACACACACACACACACACACACACACACACACACACACACACACACACACACACACACACACACACACACACATACACATATATATATATATATATATATATATATATATATATATATATATATATATATATATAATGTAAAATGTGAACTGATCACCTACTCCAGATCACTTTTGAAGGATCGTTACAGACACACACACACACACACACACACACACACACACACACACACACACACACACACACACACACACACACACACACACACACACACACACACACACACACACACACACACACACACACACACACACACACACACACACACACACACACACACACACACACACACACACACACACATTCAGTTTGATTCTAAAGTGGCACGATTTTGGTAAGTTCTTTTTTAAAAATACATAATTTTTTTGTAATCTGATTTCACCATCGTTAAAAATTAGAATTTTCACTGAAAATTTCAAAATCCGTTTAAAATAAAAAAATTTAATTTGACGTCTGGATTTATTTTCGTATTTTCAATGTAATTTAAAAGAGAAAAAATCCCAGTATATGCAGATCTTAATGCTGATTACGATGGTGAAATCGGAATTTCAAAAAAGGATAGAGTAAAAATACTTTCAAAAATTCGCTTGAATCACGTCAGCGAGACAGCTGCGTACAGCGTTTATTTACTGTTTAACATCATACATCCACGTTTTTATACGGTATTTGGTCTGATATTGTGTAGATTTCCCATTTTCTTATTGGCATGACGTTTCTTTCGCGACATGTAAGCATTGAATATGAACATACTATAAGTACAATTATTATAAAAAGCGTACTCAATATCAGCGGTTAAAGTCCAAGTAATTGGACTATCCGCCGCTAAGAACGCTGCAAGCTGCCAGGACAGGTGGTGGAGACGTTTGAGAAAATAGAGAGTTGAACAGTTTGCCGCTAGATGGCGCCAGCAGCGAGCGCTCAAATCTCTCATGTGGGTAATTATTCTAGTACGTTTATATTAAATGATGTAAGTTTTAATTTGTAATTTTGAGCGATTTATCTATTTTGGTACTAGTTTGGACAACTTCGTCGTTCAGAAAAATCCGTTCACATTTTCTAATCTTTTATTGGTGATTATGTTGATGCAATCAGAATTTTAAAAAAGTGTTAATGTAAAACAATTACTTTTGGTAATTTGCTTCCAATGCATCAACAGCCGCGATTGTATTTTAATATTTTTTTACTGTATATTTTACTAATATATTTGCTTATCTAAATATGTTCCGTGTTTCATTAAGCCGGCGAAACAGATGCGTGCGCTATATTATTCTCAACATATCCAGTTTTGTAACATCAGGGCGTTCCTGTACATGTATCCACCCTGTAGATCATATATTTTAATATTCGTACACAATGATTATAATAATTGTAAAAAAATAACCTACTAATAATTCACCTATAAAATATGTGAAACTAACGTTTAGAAATTAGGCACCCTTTGACAATATGTAAAATGACTACTTGATGACGTAAGCAAATGTAATATATTGGAGAAAGATTAATATCTTAATTTTTTTAATGTTGTTTAAATAAGTGTGTAACTACTTTTAAGAAAGTTTTACTCTATTTTACTACTATACTTGGATATAGGAATAAGATTTACATTCTCTAGTTTATACAGGGTGTTCTCGTAATGCGCGGACATAAGGTGGTTATATTAACCGAAATAAATTTTTAAAAGTCCGTTTTTTTTAATAAAATTTTAATAAATAACTAAAAAATTAATAACTTTTTTTTCAAAGTAAATAAAATAAATAAATAAATTTAAAAAATAAAAGCTTCTTTTACAAACTATATTTTCTTAAGCTTTACGTTGATAGAATTTCAATACAATCGTTTAAGCAGTTTAATAAATGTAAATTATTTTGAAAAAGTCGGCAGGTAAAAAAGCGTTTCCGTACATACTCGTTAATAGCATATATTTTATTTATTCATTTTTTAACTAAATCTTGGTGAACGGGAAAAAGTACCTCGGACTATCGATATTTTTTCCTATGTTGTATTGATACCAAACATCGAATGCGATATCGAAATATTCAAATGGTAGTTGGGAGCGGTCTCACCCCTCAGGGGAGAGGGAGAGAAGAGTGATGCCTTTACTACACATATTATTACGCCAAAATTTGCCGTAGTACTCGTCATTTACTTGCTATTGAGCAAAAAACCGACTAGAAATCTGTATTTTAAAAAGTTTACAGTAAAATTTTGAAAATTCAAAATGCTCTATCTCGTGAAATATTACAGCTAGACATTTCGTTTTTCTCTCCAATTGTAGATAATTTACTCTAGTTTGAAAAAAAGTTTATAATTTAATTTGTCACATTAATATTTTAGAAGCATTTTTTAGAAAAATTAGTAGGAAATCCGAATATTTAGCGGGTTTTTAAGATGGCGGTGCCCGCTCTGGTGGTGGGGGATTCGAAAACTTCTATTTTTCTAACAGTGTACCAACCCATTCAACATATCAAACAACCAGAACTACCCTAATTAACGCAACCATTCGACAATTACACTGGACTAAAACAATTATCTCTTGAATTATGAACACGCATTACAGAAACACCCTGTATAAATACCTTTTAAAGATCTGACGTTATACAAATACTGTAAACTGTATCGATAATAAAGATATTAAAACTTATTCTACGATTGTTTTTATTATACAATAAAACTCCTGTTTCTCGGGCCAGTCAGTTTCACTATTTGTACATTCTGGAAGGTAACTTCAAACTGTATACCTTCCCAGAAGACTTCTTTAATTTCAAATTTGGTATTACTGCATCAGTCTTCGACACGTTGCCCCCAAGACCCTGCATTAGTGACAGCCCATTAGATTATTTTTAGGTTAAGAAGTTTAATGATCCTGACACCGCGATTGTACAACTTCTTGAATTCTAGATCTGCTGACCACAATTAGTTTCAGGGCTACAGCTGGATGTCTTCAGGGTCGTCAAACAACCATTGTCTTCTGCTGACAAGCGCCTCACAATCACAGATCATGTATGGTAGTCCTCTTCCTTCCTGCACAACCTACGTACGGTTTTTCTATTGTACGTTCCTATCGTGTTCATGTGCATCCTCTGACCACAGTGACCCGTTTTCCTGAGTTTCCTTTCGTTCCACTCTTGAAGCACGGTTCCCGACAACCATCTCATCGAGGGTTGTGTTTCTCACACCCAAGTTTTGATACGTGGGAGATCTTCTGCTTCTGATCACACGCACGCGCCACACGCACATGCTCACACACGCGCGCGCGCGCTGATCACACACACACACACACACACACACACACACACACACACACACACACACACACACACACACACACACACACACACACACACACACACACAGTTTATTATGTTATTATAAAAAGCGTACTCAATATCAGCGGTTAAAGTCCAAGTAATTGGACTATCTGCCGCTAAGAACGCTGCAAGCTGCCAGGACAGGTGGTGGAGACGTTTGAGAAAATAGAGAGTACTATTACCTATAAAACTGTAGTTGAACAGTTTGCCGCTAGAAGGCACCAGTAGCGAGCGCTCAAATCTCTCATGTGGGTAATTATTCTAGTACGTTTATAAAAACGTTTTAGAACGTTTTGCATAGAACCGTTTGGGAACGTACAAACGGCTTACAAAAAGAACCGTTTGGAGAAGAAATGGTGGACTGACGCTCATTTTAAAGTCCCTGGTTTGAGTCATGATGACTTCTCAAAATAGTTCATTTTCGATAGAAATTCTCAAACATATTTCTATCAAAACTATAAATTATATATCTAAAATCTACCTTCGATTTACTTTGTATATCGATAAGTGAAACTGCCAATACTGACAGAGTCAACCTCGATTTAAATTTTAGCATAAAACCAATGAGAGTATATTTACTCTCTCCAGACGTTACGATGGTCGTCATTCAGCCGGTTATGAATTTAATATCACAAAATTAAAATTCCGTTTTGATTCTCGACATTTCAAGCTTTTAAGTCATCGTTCGGAATATTTTTTATTTTAAATCTGATTTCACCATCATAATGAGCTTTGAAATCTGAATGAATTAGCATCTTAAACTTTCAAACTTCACTGAACACTCGAAAATGAACCTTACTGCCGTTTCAATTTCTTAATGTCAAGGATTTTGAAAATGTAAATCACTAATTTGTTTCTTTTAGTGCCAATTACGAGGTCAGGATCGGGTCACTTAAAGGTCCTGAATATAGACCTTACCGTGACGGCTGCTCAAAAAAGTTCATTTTTAAATTACAATCCATTAAAAATAAAGATGATGAGGCCCAATAAAGAACTTAACCTAAACGAAATTGAAAAAAGAAAATCCGTTCAAAAATCAAGTTTACCTCGAACGTAGTTTTACTAAACACCTAAACCGAATTTAACTCAACCATAACTAAGCAAAAGGTCATTCGAAAATCAAGTTTGGCTCGAATGTAATTTCTAAATAGTTAAACAAAATTTAACTCAACCATAAAACTGACAAAGGTCATTCGAAAATCAAGTTTGGCTCGAATGTAGTTTATAAATACCTAAAGAAAATTTAACTCCACCATAACTAAGCAAAAGGCCATTCAAAAATCCTCTTGTATGTAGTTTCTAACACCTATACAAAATTTAACTTAACCATAACTAAGCAAAGACCATTCAAAAAAATATTTGGCTCGAATGTAGTTTATAAATACCAAAACAAAATTTAGTTCAATTATAACTATGCCATCGTCATTAAAAAATCAAATTTGAATCGAATATAGTTTCTAAATACCTAAACAAAATTTAACTCAACCTTGACTAAGCAAATGATATTCAAAAACCAAGTTTGGCTCAAATGTAGTTCCTAAATACCTAGACAAAATTTAACTCAATCATAACCAAGCAAAGGTCATTCAGAAATCAAGTTTGGCTCGAATGTAGTTCCTAAATACCTAAACAAAATTTAACTCAATCATAACCAAGCAAAGGCCATTCAGAAATCAAGTTTGACTCGAATGTAGTTCCTAAATACCTAAACAAAATTTAACTCAATCATAACCAAGCAAAGGTCATTCAGAAATCAAGTTTGGCTCGAATGTAGTTCCTAAATACCTAAACAAAATTTAACTCAATCATAACCAAGCAAAGGCCATTCAGAAATCAAGTTTGACTCGAATGTAGTTACTATAAATACCTAAACAAAATTTAACTCAATCATAACCAAGCAAAGGTCATTCAGAAATCAAGTTTGGCTCGAATGTAGTTCCTAAATACCTAAACAAAATTTAACTCAATCATAACCAAGCAAAGGCCATTCAGAAATCAAGTTTGATTGGAATGTAATTTCTAAATACTAAATAAAATTTAACTCAATCATAACTAAGCAAAGGCCATTCAGAAATCAAGTTTGACTCGAATGTAGTTACTATAAATACCTAAACAAAATTTAACTCAATCATAACCAAGCAAAGGTCATTCAGAAATCAAGTTTGGCTCGAATGTAGTTCCTAAATACCTAAACAAAATTTAACTCAATCATAACCAAGCAAAGGCCATTCAGAAATCAAGTTTGATTGGAATGTAATTTCTAAATACTAAATAAAATTTAACTCAACCATAACTAAACAAAAATCAAGGCTGGGTCGAATGTAGTTCCTAAATACCTAAAAAAATTGTAACTAAATTATAATTTAGCACAGACGATTCAAATCAAATTTGTTTCGAAAGTAGTTTCTATACAAAAATTAACAACCCTAACAATAACCATAAACCATAACAATAACTAAACCAAAATCCGTTCATTCAATATTCAAGTTTCACTCGACTGTGATTTCTAAATACTTAAAACGTAACTCAACTATAACTAATCAAAAGCTTCAAAAACAATTTTATCTCTAATGTAATTTCTAAACACCTAAACAAAATGTAACACAACCATAACTGAGCAAAGGCCATTCAAAAATCAAGTTTTCGTTTCTAACAATTGTACGAATGGTGGGAGAAATGTGTTAGGAGACTATTTTGATGCGACATTTTCCCTTTCTTGACGATGTTTTTGATATCCATTCAGCAGACTGACGTTTCGTCTGAGGGTCGTAAAGGAAGCACCACGTTTTTTACCACCGAATTTCCACCTGTTTCCACGACCGAAAACGACATTGACGGAAAAATGCGACGAAGCGGATAAACGAAATTTTCAAAAACGGCTTTAACGATTGTTTCCAAACTTATGAACGGTGAAGGAAGTGTGTACACGCGGGAGGAGAGTAATTTGAAGCAAAATAAGGTTAAAATATTATAAGTTCTTTCAATAAATTTTCATTGACCGATTCCTGGAACCGTTTGGATTCCCTAATTCGTATTGTCTGGATTCGAGCAGCTACCTGTGATGTGATGTGATGTGATCAGTCACATTGTTTGCAAGTAAGAAGTGCTTTATGGGCAAAAAAACACGCGTGTGATTTTATAAGGGTATACGTTTTGCCTACGAATTTCAAAAACTGATGCACCTCAATAGCTGCACCTATTGAAAGGATTTAGACGTCCCTCGCGGTACCCGTGTCTAACACACACTACACTTACGACTTTAACACTTTACAGTCACACTTACATTTAGAGAGACGATAATATCTCAATGTGCTTCTCGCCTTAAAATTAAAAAAATTTTCGGCGAAAAAAAAATTAAAATATAAAACTAATGTCACCTTAAAAATATCAGTTCACCATAGTGATTCAGCGTTAAAAACTGCGTAAATTTTTGAATTAAAAAATCCTTCGAAATTTAGAACTTCGACGGCGGTCAGGTTTCCCTTTTGTACTTTCAGTGCCATTTGTACGTTTAACATTGCATATTTCAATGGCGGTTTTGTTAGTGAAATCAGAGTTTTAAAAAAACCGCAAGGGGTGCACCTATTGAGAGGATTTAGACGTCCCTCGCGGTACCCGAGTCTAACAACAAACTTACAACACTACACTTACGATTTTAACACTTTACACTCACACTTACATTTAGGGAGACGATAATAGCCTCAATGTGCTTTTCGCCTTAAAATAAAAAACCGATACGCCACCTAAGTGAAAATACACACCTTTCAAAATTTGACGTTCGATACTGTACAAGAGTGTAAAGTTCCCGCCGATCAATCTTGCCTGAGTTGCTTAGGTGACCGAATCCATCACGCAAAATACGTTTAAATATTGGCAAATTTTTATTACAAAGCAAACAAAGTTCTGTTACACGAGAAAACCCTTCGCGTACACTAGCTACGAAATTCTTCCGCAGTTACTACGCGAATCAAACGATATATTGTATCGTCTTGCACATTGCTGTTTCACTAGTTAAAATATGTAAACTTTAGCGTTTTAAATTATCGAATTTAACATTCAAACGAAAATGAACCATGACCGCCGTTAAATTGATTAACGTATTTTAAATTCAGTTTGAAAGTGTTTAATTTTACTTTAGCGGTGATTACGATGGCGAAGTAGGACTTCCAAAAATATTTCTTTAAAAATTGTCAAAATCGATTTCCTTAACGAATATGGATAAAATCAATTCATATTAGATAATCGAAATTTGAAACTACATTAAAAATTCGAAAAGGAATCCCGACCGCGGTCATATTAGTTGTATTTTCAATAGAATTAGAAAATTTCAAATGCTATATTAGGCCTATCTGCAGTTCAACGCTGATTTCGTTGTTGAAATAACATTTTGTTTTAAAATAGTGAAGGTAAAAGTCATATTTTTTGTAATTGGTTAATGTTGCCGATTTTTAAAACTGTTGCTTAGGAACAAACATTACGATGTTTAAACAAAAGTTTTTTAAATATATATATATATATGTATATATATATATATATATACATTATATATAAGTTAATATTAATATTAATTATTAATAATTAATACATTTTATATATATATACATGTCTTATTCCTTCTAATACATATATGTATATATATATATATATATATATATATATATATAATGTATTAATTATTAATAATTAATATTAATATTAACTTATATATAATGTATATATATATATATATATATATATATGTATTAGAAGGAATAAGACATGAGTCGGAGTGCTTTGTGTGATCCAACAGGGTCTATAGGCAAATATTTTTTTTCCGGCGAAAAACCGTTAAGGTTATCATCGCCGAGGCACGATATTAATAAAATAAAATTTAGGTATATCACAGAATGAAAATAACACTAATTTAAAATAATATAAAATAACAGCTATAAATACTATTTCCTAAAACTAGTTAACAATAAAATATAACAATAAATAAATAAAACTAAACAACAAGGAAAACAAAGCATTAGATTAATAATAACAAATTAAGATAAATAAATAGCCACAAATGTACAACTTGTTGCAGGGCTGTAAAGAGGCCCTGCAATATTATTTTAAGTTAAATTTTATTTAACAAATTCAGACGATGAAAGAATTTCAGTGTCCGGTCAATGGCCGAGACACTATCTTCCAACGTCCTCTGCATACTGTTTCCCAGACCACATACACGCAGTATATTTTGGAAACCATCACAGTCTAGCAATATATGTCTTACTGTGATGGTTTCTCTACAAAACTCGCACCGAGGCGGGTCCCCACGTTCCATCAGAAATCCAGGTATACGCAAATAATAATAATAATTATTATTATTATATATATATATATATAAATATATATATATACATTATATTATACATTGTATATATGTTAATATTAATATTAATTATTAATAATTAATACATTATATATATATATATATATATATATATATATATATATATATATATGTATTAGAAGGAATAAGACATGAGTCGGAGTGCTTTGTGTGATCCAACAGGGTCTATACGCAAATAATAATAATAATAATTATTATTATATACATATATATAATAATAATAATTATTATTATATATATATATATATACTAGCATAACTCATCGCGGTTTCGCCCACAAAACTTAAACATTTTCAGTAATATAATAATTTAGAAACGTAAAAAAAATATATTAATAAAAGCGTGATCATCTAAACTCGTGATTATTTTACAGTGAATATGAAAAAATATTATAACCTGAATGTGTTGTTTTATTGTCTTTAAACGTGTTCCATTCGAATTTAAGAAAATCTGATAAAAAATATTTTTCTCCAATACAAACATTTATACCTCATTTATATTTTTGTCCTTTTAGGGGATGAATTCGGGGGAGGGGAATGCTGAATTTAGTGTATCATAATTTGTGTTTAATTTTAAAAAAAGCCGATAAAAAATATTTTTCTCCAATGAAAATACTCTTTTTTTCCAACTATACCTCTTTTTTACATTTTTATTCCTTTAGAGAATGAATTCGAAAAAATGTTGAAATATGTGTCTCATTATTTGTGTTTCATAGGGAATGTTTTCCGTGTTTCATAGCATATTTCTAAAATATACGGTCAAAAACAAATATTTTTTTCATTGCAAAATTGTATACCCCTTTCTACATTTTCTACCACCTTTCAATATCTTTAAGGGATGAGTTTTGGGAAATCGTGACAAATATATTTCATTACTTATATTTAAGAGTGACTATGTTACGTTTTAAGAAGGTCAGACGAAAAACATATTTTTCCAATAAAAATACTAAAAAATCGTTTTAGCGATTATAGTCTCGGCTGTACGTTGATTAATAAATTTGGACTGGGTAACTAGTTTAATGTCGTTAAAATAATTTTTTTGCAAAATCCTTTCTTAGTGCAAGCCTATATGGTAACATAAATGTATCGTGAAAATTTCAAGTCGCTAGCTAAAATAGTTTTGGCTCTGCGTTGATTATGAATCAGTCAGTCAGGACTTCTTTTATATATTAAGATATACCCATACACACACACACACACACACACACACACACACACACACACACACACACACACACACACACACACACACACACACACACACACACACACACACACACACACACACACACACACACACACACACACACACACACACACACACACACACACACACACACACACACACACACACACACACACACAGACACACACACACACACACACACACACACACACACACACACACACACACACACACACACACATATATATATATATATATATATATATATATATATATGTGTGTGTGTGTTATGTGTGCGTGTGTGTGTGTGTGTGTATGGGTATATCTTAATATATAAAAGAAGAAGTCCTGACTGACTGACTGATTCATTATTTGACGATGACGACCAATAGTATTTACAAGTGTATGTTTCTGTTTTTAGTTTGATTTAGATTAAGTAACCCTCTCGGTGTGTGTGTGTGTGTGTGTGTGCGCGCGCGTGCGCGCACGCATGTGTGCATGCGTGCTTGCGCGCGTGTGTGTCTGTCGTGCGTGTGTTCGCGCGTGTGAGTGTGTGCATGTGTTGTATGTATGCGTGTGCAAGGGTGCGTGCATGTGTGTGTGTGTGTGTGTGTGTGTGTGTGTGTGTGTGTGTGTGTGTGTGTAGATCCATCTTTTTTCAGAGGAAACACTGTTCGGACGCGACACGTTTGACCAAATTCGTATTTGACATGATCATTTCAGGACACGGATCTGTGTGTCACCACAACGGCCGCTCCAAAGCTCATTTTGTTCGACACAAATTCGCCAAAAGAATCCTCGCTTCAGCAAGAACGCTTTTTCCCCCGACAATGAATTTGTTGCCGCTCTGTAGACGTATTGTACAATACCTTCAATTAGTCACGAATCCAACCATTCTCTAAAAAACGTATTCCAACAAAGAGATCAAACGTTGCGATTGATACAGTAAAAGTTTCAAAGGAATTTAAATTATTTAAAGGCAAATAGCGAGTATACCTACAGGGTATCCCTAAACTACTATCGGATATCTAAAGGGATTGTTACTGAGGTTAACGAAAACAAATAGAGCATTAATTTGTTTGAAACAAGATCAGTTGTGTCTCGTTTTAAACTTTGCACAAAAAAATCTTAAAAGAACGGATCTGGCTTGCAGATGTAATTAATGCTAATTCCGAACATTATTATTACTTATCTTACAATAAAATTCTTATTATATTCTTCTTCTTTTCTGCTAGGATTATTGTCACTATGTTCAGTATAATAATCTGGCTTCCCTAGCTTCGTTCTTCAAAAACTATATCAATACTGGTCACCAATATTGTGACTCGTCCTATTTATAATTTTCTAGCTCCACCTCGTACCCCTCCTCTATTCAACACGTGTACATTAAACCTGACGTGCTCGCTTCTGAATGGCTCTTCAAAATCATACGTTTTCGCTCGCTTCTGATTGGCTCCTTTCAAACTTTCTCTTTGAACGGTCGTCCCTCCTGTTAACTTTTGAAAATTTTTAGATTTTTAAACATAATATCTGCTTGCGACGATATCTGTTCATTTATTACGTTTTCTCTCTTTAATTTAGATTTAAAAATTTCCAAGTTCTCTAAAATTTTCATACGTCTTCCTTTTTCTGCCATATGTAGAAATAGAAAACTCAATGAAGACGTATAAAATACAAATGGCAGACGTATAAACATTTTAGGGAACTTCGAAATTTTTAAATCTAAATTAAAGGGAGAAAGCATAATAAATGAACAGATATCGTCGCAAGCAGATATTACGTTTAAAAATCTAAAAATTTTCAAAAATTAACTGGAAGGACGACCGTTGAAGAGAAAATTTGAAAGGAGCCAACCAGAAGCGAGCGAAAACGTATGATTTTTAAGAGCCAATCAGAAGCGAGCACGTCAGGTGTTGAATAGAGGAGGGGTACGAGGCAGAGCTAGAAAATTATAAATAGGACGAGCCATAATATTGGTGACCAGTATAGATATAGTTTTTGAAGATGGAGGTTCTCCGAAACGCGTCAACGAAAGTAGAATTGACGAAGCTAGTGAAGGCAGATTATTATACTGAACATAATATCTTACAATAATTTTAACACCTAAGTTCACCTCATATTGTACTAAAATCTGTACAAACTAGCACTTTAAGTATTACATTTAATTGAAAAAGATTAACCCTGAACGTCATCAAATTCAATTTATTAATGTCAACCAATTTTGAAATTTCAGCCGATTACCACGAAGAAATCAGGTATTAAAAAGTATGTAAAACCAAAAAGTTATTATTTTTTTTGAAGTGACCGCTATTTGAAACTGTTGAAACAATTTCGCTGGGTACCGAACTTGTCCAGAAATCTTTATTATGCCAAATTGAATCTTAACGGACAATGCGAACGCTAGCGTGCTAAAATTCGTACTACAGTTTCAAAATGGCGGTCATTTCAAAACTTTAAAAATTCCATTACGTTTTTTTCTGAAAACATTGTGAAAATCTCATTTCACCACAGTGATTCAGCGATAAATTTTTGAATCAAACATTAAATTTAAAAAACTGCGTAAATTTTTGAATTCGAAAACCGTTTGAAATTTAGAAATTCGTTGGCGGTCAGGGTTCGCTTTTGTATTATCAGTGCCATTTGTACGTTTAAAATTGCAGATTTCGTAGGCGATTGTGTTAGTAAAATCAGAATTAAAAAAAACGCAGGAGGGTGCAGACTAGCTGCACCTATTGAGAGGATTTAGACGTCCCTCGCGGTACCCGAATCTAACAAACATTTACACTTACAACACTACACTTACGACTTTAACACTTTACACTCACACCGAGTAAGTAGAATTGACGAAGCTAGGGAAGGCAGATTATTATACTGAACATAGTATCTTACAATTATTTTAACACCTAAGTTCACCTCTTATTGTATTAAAATCTGTACAAACTAGCACATTAAGTATTACACTTACTTGAAAAAGATAAACCCTGAACGTCATCAAATTCAATTTATTAATTTCAACCGATTTTGAAATTTCGGTTTTTTTTTAATCTGATTTCACCTACGTAATCAGCGTTAAAAACTAGTTAAGTAAATACTTTTTTTTATTTTTAAAATCCTTTGCTATTAAAAATTTATGACGGAGGTCAGGGTTCGAAATTAAAAACAAATTTCAATTATTAAACCAAAAATAAAAATCATGTATCCTATTTTCTCTTTCTTTGTTTTTAATTGCTATAATTTGTTCGAAAGTACAACAGATAGCTTGTTTTTTAACGACATAACCTAAAACTTACTATAGCGCATCAATGAAATCAGCTGATCGCTACGAATTAATATAAAACAACAACACATTTAGGAAGGCGATAATAGCCTCAATGTGTTTTTCGTCTTAAAATAAAAAAAATGGTGTAAGAAAAAAATACTTGAGTGGAAACGCGAGACAGCTGCGTGCCGTAAATATTTCATTTTATAAAACGCAACATGTTTGACTTGCACAGAAGATATACAAACAGCTGTAACGTCAATTTTAACGTAGACCTAGCTATGCTAGCGGCGTATTAGTCTGACACAATACACGTATACTAGCTGTTAGCTACCAGACATTGTTAATAACACAGACTTACGGCTTGACGGTGTAATCATACACCAGCTTAACGGTGTCGCTACAGCAGCTAATATTACGTCTCCACTGATACACCGCGCTACGAGCATTAAAATGTCGCACAAACTTCCTCTTGTCATTACGGAAACACACAATTTTGAAATATTTCGTGAAATCCCGTCTCGGTTATTAATGCATATTTTCGGTTTTAATACATTGCTTCCAAAATTGGATTATTTACGGGTAAGTCTTACAGCGGTTAAATGCACGTAAGTGTTGCGCAATGGTAAAAAAATGTGTTCGGTTGTGTTTTTATTTAAACATCGAAAATGGAGACAATAGTTTTATTTTTAAGAACTTTTATTAAAATACCAGAACAAAATTTAACTTCATTAGAGCCGCCATCATGGTAAGATCCAGACACGTGACCTTGAAACGAGCTCGTTCGCAATTTTGTTTCGAACGTGGCACAAAAATCGATTAACAGTTTCAAAATGGCGTCCATGTCAAATCTTTAAAGCTACGATAATTCATTACTTGTCTTAATTTTTTCGAATCTGATTTCACCATCGTAATCAGCGTTAATAACTAGTTAAGTAAATTTTTGTTTTAATCCTTTGCTATTAAAAATTTATGACGGAGGTCAGGGTTCGAGATTAAAACTAATTTCAGTTATTAAACCAAAAATAAAAATCATATTTCCTCTTTCTTTGGTTTTAATTACTATAATTTGTTCGAAAATACAACAGATAGCTTGTTTTTTAACGACATAACCTAAAACTTATTACACACCATCAATGAAATCAACTGATCGTTACGAATTAATATAAAACAACTGATCTTTTACTATAGCATAGCTAGTTTTTAACAACTTCACATAAAACTTATTATAGCCTATCAGCTGTTCAACGAAATCAGCTGATATTCTTTTTATATTCTTCTTTTCTGCTAGGATTATCGTCACTATGTTCAGTATAATAATCTGCCTTACCTAGCTTCGTCAATTCTTCTTTCGTTGACGCGTTTCGGAGAACCTCCATCTTCAATACCTATTTCTATACTCAAATAGGAGTATAGAAATAGGTTTTGAAGATGGAGGTTCTCCGAAACGCGTCAACGAAATAAGTCAACATTATAATGAACAAGTAAAATGATGACTAATTAATATAAAACAACTGATCTTAAAGTTGCAGATTTATATATTATATATACTATATATAATATTATTATTATATTATTATAGTAAATCAGCTGATCATTAATAATTAATATAAAACAACTGATCTTTTACTATAGGCCTAACCACCCACATAAATTTGTGTTTTTTTTTGTGTTTAACGTCCGACTATTGTGCACACTTGGGCTAATGCAGACGATGGTATGATTTAAAGCGTATGAAAATGCCAAGCCCTGGTCGGGAATCGAACCCGGGTCCTCGGGGTGAAAGCCTAGTACGCTATCAACTAGGCCACCGAGGCGGCTAATTTATGTAAAAATCCAACATCACAACCAGCCCTAAAATATGATTCATGTTTAAAAAATTAATTTTTAAGATTCGCTTCCATCACGTCAGCGAGACAGCTGCGTGCCACGATTATTGTCGTGTAACGCGTTCAAACCTACCTCTCGCGCAATTCAAATCTGTTTGAAAACAAACTATGCGCGATGTACGTGTTCAATCTCGTAGGAACTACTAATGCATAATAAAGTTTCCACTCGACGTTTGAGCTCTCCGTATTCAGCGAGAGACTTGCGTTTCAGTGTGACTGGAATTACAGTTCAGTCCTTGAACGCTTGGGAAATCTCTGTAAATGATTTGAAAAGTTATTGAAAAGCTCTTCATAATATTACTTGGCGTATATAAGGCATTATTCCGAAAAAGGATCGAATTATTTGCTCAGAATTATTTCGAATTTAACAGCTGACGTATGTGCCAAACGACACTGTGGAATTGATACTAAATAATCACGGCACGCAGCTGTCTCGCTGCCGTAACGGAAACGAATTTCCAAAGAATAACAATATCACATAATAATTTACTCTTTAAAATAAAATCACATTGCACTATTTTAATTAGCATTATAATATGAATAAACTACCCCGCAGGAGGCGCAGACTAACTGCACCTATTGAGAGGATTTAGACGTCCCTCGCGGTACCCGAGTCTAACACACACACACTTACAACACTATCTTTTTACATTCTTCTTTTCTGCTAGGATTATTATCACTGTGTTCAGTATAATGATCTGCCTTCCCTAGCTTCGTCAATTCTACTTTCATTGACGCGTTTCGGAGGACCTCCATCTTCAAAAACTATATCTATACTCCTGATCTATCTGATCCATCTATTGAGTATAAATATAGTTTTTGAAGATGGAGGTCCTCCGAAACGCGTCAACGAATGTAACATTGACGAAGCTAGGGAAGGCAGATCATTATACTGAACACAGTTACAACGCTATACTTACAACTATAACACTTTACACTCACACTTACATTTAGGGAGGCTAAATGATAGCCTCAATGTGCTTTTCGCCTTAAAATAACAACAAAAAAATATATGAATAAATTAACATTTTGGATTTTCAAAATAACATTGAAAATATGAAAATGAACCGTGACGAATCAATTTAAAAAAAAAATATGAGAAAAGTTATTTTTCAAGATTTGAATATCCGCCATTTTGAAACTGTTGCTTGGTAGCGTACTCGTACAAACTATTACCAAAACCGATGTTCGTGCTAAGTTTAAATGAAATCGAACCAAAATTACGGACGTGAAAGTGCGAAAATAATAATAATAATAATAATATTACATGTAATATAACATTGCCACGCATCGCGCAAAATCCCACTGGTGTCTTATAAGGCCGCTTTCTAAGTGGCTGACCTACAATGAGACGTTTGAGAAAATAGACGGTACTATTATCTATATAACTGTAGTTGTGCACTCTGCCACAAGATGCCACCAGCAGCCAGCACTCACATACCTCTCATAAACGTTATTATTCTACCACGTTTACATTCAATGACTTAAGCTATAGCACAGCAGATTATTGGAAACGAAACAAATTATAATAAAGTAGTATGTAATTTAAGAAGTAATTACAATACGATACAAACACTTTTATTTTAATAACTGAATTTATTATTTTTTTAATAAATAAATTCAGTTATTAAAATAAAAGTGTTTGTATCGTATTGTAATTACTTCTTAAATTATATACTACTTTATTATAATATGTTTCGTTTTATGTGTAGAAATTTTATTAATAAAATTTGCGTGTTATTTGTGGTCTGAGCAACTGTTTGCAGACGATGTTGAGAGATAGTGCCTCGTCCTTTGACCGGGTCCTTCATCGTCTGAATTTTTTAAATAAAATTTAATTTATATATTTGTTATTGCTTGTTGTAGGGTCCCTTTACAGCCTTTAAAAGTTTGTTTATATTTTCTATTTATTAATTTATTTTTAAGTTGATCTTATTTTGTTAATTAGTTTTAGGAACGTTAATATTTTTTTTATTTATCTTGTTATTGTTGTATAGCCAATATACAGCCTACAATAACTTTGTGTGTATGTTGTTTTAAGATTTATATTATTGTTAACTTGTTTTAAGAAACTATTTATTTATAATAGTTATTGTATTTTGTATTGTTATTGTTTTGTTTGTTGTTTTTATAATGTCTTAAATTTTTATCTGACTTGTTTCTTTGTTTTCAAAAATTGTATTAATTAATTAAAGTCGCGCCTCGACGATGATAACCTTAAAGGTTTTTCGCCGGGCAAAAAATAACTGATTTTAAAATTGAATTATTACCGAAAAAAAATATCAAAACAAATTGAAAAACTATTAAATTACCTTCAAAAAAAACTTCTCTGGTTACATTACAGTGTACAGTACACACGACCGGAAGTCATTTGTGGAAGCATCCGCCGAAATAAACCGCTTTCGTCCGCGTTGTAAGCTTCATTCGTACATAAACCTAAATTATTTACTGTTCCTTTAAGCTTCTGTATGAACCGAACAACAACATTAACATAGCACGGTAGTTTTTCACCAGAAATACGAGGTTTGTCCAATAAATACGCGAACTGGTCGAATATGGTGGCCATTACGGAGAGTTAAGCCACGCACACTGGCCTCACGTGTTGTCTGGGACCCAATGAGCCGTCAGTGCTTGGCAGAACGTTACGCTGTGCGGATCTTGCGAGTAGAGTTATTTTTAGTTTTGCATTATTTTTTTTGTTCGTCGATATGGAAATTGACCAATTCACTGAACAACGAATTAACATCAAGTTTTTGGTAAAGCTTGGTAAAAATTACCAAGAAATTGCTGAAATGTTGAGAGTTGTTTATGGTGATAATGCTATGAAGAAAACAGCCATTTTCAAGTGGATTAAGCGCTTTAAAGAAGGTCGAGAAGACGCCACGGATGATGCAAGAATTGGACGACCTTCAACCTCTTGTGTGCATGAAAACATTGATCGTGTGCGGCGTCTTGTCCTTACTGATCGCCGAAAAACTGTCCGAATGATAGCTGAAGAACTAAATTTAGGAAAATCAACAGTGCACACAATCTTAACCGAGCATTTGGGCTTAAGAAAGGTTTGTGCGAAAATCGTGCCAAAACTGCTGACTCCGCATCAAAAGTTGAGAAGAGTCGAATGTGTTACTGACTGGAAAAATTCCATGGAAAATGAAGTTGGATTCTTAAATAGGGTTATCACTGGTGATGAATCGTGGTTTTTCGAGTATGACCCCGAATCGAAATCGCAAAGCATGGAGTGGAAAGCAACAGGTGAAGCTCGAACAAAAAAATCAAGGAAAAGCCGATCAAAAATCAAAGTCATGCTCCTGGTTTTCTTTGATATCAAAGGTGTTGTTCTTCATGAATTCCTTCCTGAGGAAAAAACGGTAAATTCTGAGTTCTACCTTAACGTTCTCAAGCGTTTGAGAGATCGAGTGCGTCGTGTGCGACCACATTTGACTCAAAACGATGGATGGATTCTTCATCAAGACAATGCACCCGCACATTCGGCTTTGATTGTTCGCCAGTTTCTGGCTAAAAATTCAATCACTATCCTTGATCATCCCCCTTATTCACCGGACCTCGCCCCCTGCGACTTTTTTCTATTCCCTAAATGCAAAAATGTGATGAGGGGACAGCATTGGGAAGATGTGGACACAATAAAACAAGAAACGACGAGGAGACTGAAAAGCCTGACTTCCGAGGACTTCCAAGGGTGCTTTGAAGAGTGGAAAAGAAGATGTGATAAGTGCATAGCAGTGAATGGAGAGTATTTTGAAGGGGACAAAATCAATGTAGATGAAATTTTGTAAAATAAAGTTTTTATGACCTTAGTTCGCGTATTTATTGGACAAACCTCGTATGACAAAAAACGGATTCCATACGATTTGTTAAATTTATCGAGCTGGCTTTGTTCGTCATTTTTTTATAAAACACCTTTGCTTTCTCACGCATTATCTCTCCAGAAATTGGTAACGTCTTTCATCTCGTATAACAGTATATTTTGCGCGTCGCAAGTCTTATATTAAATTAATTATAATTAAAAAATTACTGTTTCCATCCGGAATCGAACCGGGGACCTTGCGCGTGTGAGGCGGACTCGATAACCATTAGGCTATGGAAACTACGAAGTAGTTTGATCGATTTAAATATGTGAAATGAATCGTTAGTTTAATTTTTTGTAGTTATATTAAGAGATTAGTTGTTTTATATTAATTCGTAAAGATCAGCTGATTTCATTGAACAGTTGATAGGCTGTACTAAGTTTTAGGTTATGTTGTTAAAAACTAGCTATATTAATTTGTCGTTTGTTTAAATTCGTAACGATCAGCTGATTTCATTGAACAACTGATAGCCTATAATAAATAGCCTATAAATAAAGCTTTAAATGAAGCTATAATAAATAATAGGTTCAGATTATGTTGTTAAAAACTAGCTTATGTTGTTAATTTGTCGTTTATATTAATTCTTAAAGATCAGCTGATAGGCTATAGTAAGTTTCAGGTTATGTTGTTAAAAACTATATATGTTAATTTGTCGTGCATATCAACTCGTAAAGATCAGCTGATTTCATTGAACAACTGATAGGCTATAATACATTTTAGGTTATGTTGTTAAAAACTAGCTATGCTAATTTGTCGTTTATATTAATTCGTAAAGATCAACTGATTTCACTGAATCAGCTAATATAGGCTATAACACATGTTAGGTTATTTTGTTAAAACTAGCTATGTTAATTTGTGGTTTATATTAATTCGTAACGATCAGCTGATTTCATTGAACAGCTGATAAGCTATAATACTTTCTAAGTTATGTTGTTAAAAATTAGTTATGCTAATTTGTCGTGCTGTTAATTCTTAACGATCGCCTAAATTTCATTGAACAGCTGGTAGGCTATAATAAGTTTTAGATTACGTTGTTAAAAACTAGCTATTTTAATTTGTCGTTTATATTAATTCGTAACGATCAGCTGATTTCATTGAACAGCTGATAAGCTATTATACTTTCTAGGTTATGTTTTTACAAATTAGCTATATTAATTAGTCGTTTATATTAATTCGTAAAGATCAGCTGATTTCATTGAACAGCTGACGGGATATAATAAGTTTTAGGTTATGTTGTTAAAAACTAGCTATTTTAATTTGTCGTTTATATTAATTCGTAACGATCATCTGATTTCATTGAACAGCTGATAGGCTATAATAAGTTTTAGGTTATGTTGTTAAAAACTATATATGTTAATTTGTCGTGCATATTAACTCGTAAAGATCATCTGATTTCATTGAACAGCTGACGGGATATAGTAAGTTTTAGGTTATGTTGTTAAAAACTAGCTATGTTAATTTATCGTATTTTCGAACAAATTACCGTAATTAAAATTAAAAAAGGAACATAAAACATGATTTTTATTTTTGGTTCAATAAAAGAAATGTTTCCATATTTTTTTCTAACACAGACAAATAACACCGATGGATAACTAGACTTGTCTGATTATCAGGCGTATACTACATTTTGATTTATTGCTAGATGAGTTACCGCCAGACAGACTTGATTTTTAAAAAGGCAACGGACAGTGTTCTTACTTAAGGTAATCCACTGAAGCAGTAAGGTTGAGTAATAAACACAGTAGCTTAAGCTAGGCGGAATATTCAGGCGTTATGAAAAGGCTTTGATTACAGAAGCCACTGCATTGTCGCTTCATTACATGAACAATACTCAATCTGCTACGGTGTTAAGGGCGGAACGCGCTACCGTTTCTTCATTTACGGTAAACGTTAGTGTGATTGGAACACATTTACCGAAGCCTAAAAGTCAAATCAAGGACTGTGTATTGTATAGCTAGGTTTTAGAGTAATCGCTGCATGTCACTGCACCGCTGACGTCACGACAGTAAGTTTCCAATGACATTCCTTTAATGTTACTCTTTTTGCAAATCTAATTTCACCGCCATTATCATAGTTGAAATCTGCAGCTATTTTAAACTTTCAAAAAACTACACTGAAAATATAAAAACAAAATTAGCCAGCAGTCAGGTTAATTTTCGTAACTTCAATGGCATTTGGAAATTTAAAAATCTACTTAGCAAGTTCACGGTCGTTTTCACGTGTCATAACACTTTTTGTTATGGTAATCAACATAAAATGTCAACTACGGGCTAACATTTTTTCCGTAAAAATTGTTAAAATATGTGTTTATATAACATTTCAGGTGATATTCAACCGGGAAAATAACTGTATTCTACATATTTTAGAGGTTATGCTCGTGCGTCTCCGGTGGCCACGATGCCTATTTGTAAACCATCGCTATAATAGGCGTAGTGCGTCACTTGTGGTACACTGTTTCTTTTCTAATAAAATTTGTTACTGTAATGGCTGCACCATAGCTCATTTCGCAGTGGAAATAACCTAAAAACTTTGAAACAAAATTAATAAATAAAAGAAACAAAGGTCTGTTAGGACCAAGGATGACAGTGGGACGAAACTGAGTAGAATCAATAGCTCATTTTACAATTTGAATTTTCTAATAAAATTTGTTACTATAATGGCTGCACCATAGCTCATTTTCCAATGGAAATTACCTAAAAATTTTCAAATAAAATTAGCCAGCAAACGAGTAACAAAAGTCTGGTAGGATCAACTGTGACAGAGTTTGGCGAAAATGAGTAGGATCAATAATTGAATTTACAACGGGACTTTCCTAATAAATTTGGTTACTATAATTATTGCTCCATAGCTCATTTCCTAATGGAAATTACCTACAAATTTTCAAATAAAATTAGCCAGCAAAAGAGTCTAGTAGGATCAAGGGGGACAGAGTGGGGGCGAAAATGAGTAGGATCAATAATTGAATTTACAACGGGACTTTCCTAATAAATTTGGTTACTATAATTACTGCTCCATAGCTCATTTCTCAATGAAAATTTCTTAAATACTTTCACGTAAAATTTCGTTAGTGAAAGAAAGGTAAAATTCTGTTAGGATCAACGTCGACCGTATGTTACGAAATTGACTAGAATCAACAGCTGATTTTACAATGGGAATTTTCTAATAAAATTTGTTACTATAATGGCTGCACCATAGCTCATTTTGCAGTGGAAATTCTCTAAAGACGTTCAAATAAAATTATCCAGTAAAAGAAAGACAAAAGTCTGGTAGGATCAACGAGATCCTAGTGGGACAAAACTGTGTACAATCAATAACTCATTTTACAATTTGAATTTTCTAATAAAATTTGTTTGCTATAATGGCTGCTTCATAGATCCGTACACACATAAAGTTTCAAGTAAAAGATTCCATAAGTTTTAAGATTTCTTCTTCCATGTCTTAGTGTTATAATTGTCGATAAATAGATTTATTATTTTTTTAATGTGTTTTCAATTTAGTTTACCAATAAAGGTTGCCAAGATAAAGAAAAAGAATCAGTGCGCCAAAATATAATATTACTTAATTATTTTTAAAATTAAGTTTAAAAATTTAAATTATGCTTCTAACATTTCTACTGAGTTTGAATTTGTTATCTTTTTAAATAAGGTGTGCCAGGGTAAAGAAAAAAAAATACAATAGACCAAAATCTAATCCGACTAAGGTTACTCTAGCATACTTTGAAATGGTCGTACAACACAATTCTAGGCTTCAAACACGGGCGTCGTTATAAATAGGCCCACATGAACTAAGAAAGAGTGCGTCAGTCGTGGCACACGCAGCCAATTTCGAAGGCACACGTGCGTCACTGGTGGCACACCCTAGCCTTATCGGCAGTTGCAGCGTGCGTCACTTGTAACGCACGTCGGCGTGAACGTGTTAATACAAATTTGAACAAGTTTAAAAATGGTTTACATTTTAAATCACCAATTTTTTTCAATCGTATTTTCAAATGAAATACAAAAACTTGTCCGACGGCGGTCAGGGTTCATTTTCTTATTTAAAATGCGATTTTAAAATTTTAAATTGCTAATTGTATAGTGGGGTTTAAAAAAGTAAGAAAATATCATTGTTTAAAACTACCAATCTTAGGATTTAGTTATTAGAGAATATCGTATTATATAAGTAAGATCTATGTTTAGTATAATAATCTGCCTTCCCTAGCTTCGTCAATTCTTCTTTCGTTGACGCGTTTCGGAGAACCTCCATCTTTAAAAACTATTTCTATACTGGTCACCAATATTATGGCTCGTCCTATTTATAATTTTCTAGCTCCACCTCGTATCCCTTCTCTTTTCAACGTAAGGTGTACATTAAACCTAACGTGATCGCTTCTGATTGGCTCTTTAAAATCATACGTTTTCGTCGTGATTTTGAAGAGCCAATCAGAAGCGAGCACTTTACGTTTAATGTACACGTGCGCCAATCAGAAGCTAGCACTTTACATTTAATGTACACGTGCGCCAATCAGAAGCGAGCACTTTACGTTTAATGTACACGTGCGCCAATCAGAAGCGAGCACTTTACGTTTAATGTACACGTGCGCCAATCAGAAGCGAGCACTTTACGTTTAATGTACACGTGCGCCATTCAGAAGCGAGCACTTTACGTTTAATGTACACGCGCGCCAATAGAAGCGAGAACTTTACGTTTAATGTACACGTGCGCCAATCAGAAGCGAGCACTTTACGTTTAATGTACACGTGCGCCATTCAGAAGCGAGCACTTTACGTTTAATGTACACGTGCGCCAATCAGAAGCGAGCACTTTACGTTTAATGTACACGTGCGCCAATCAGAAGCGAGCACTTTACGTTTAATGTACACGTGCGCCATTCAGAAGCGAGCACTTTACGTTTAATGTACACGCGCGCCAATCAGAAGCGAGCACTTTACGTTTAATGTACACGTGCGCCAATCAGAAGCGAGCACTTTACGTTTAATGTACACGTGCGCCATTCAGAAGCGAGCACTTTACGTTTAATGTACACGCGCGCCAATCAGAAGCGAGCACTTTACGTTTAATGTACACGTGCGCCAATCAGAAGCGAGCACTTTACGTTTAATGTACACGTGTTGAACACAGGCACTTAAATAGAGGAGGGTACGAGGTGGAGCTAGTAAGGTATAAATAGGACGAGCCATAATATTAGTGACCAGTATAGAAATAGTTTTTGAAGATGTAGGTTCTCCGAAACGCGTCAACGAAAGAATAATTGACGAAGCAAGGGAAGGCAGATTATTATAATGAACATAGTGACAATATCCTAGCAGAAAA
Organism: Callitettix versicolor; assembly: GCA_022606455.1. Taxonomy (NCBI): domain Eukaryota; kingdom Metazoa; phylum Arthropoda; class Insecta; order Hemiptera; family Cercopidae; genus Callitettix; species Callitettix versicolor. The sequence goes on along the minus strand of CM040185.1, from coordinate 13,788,512 downwards.
GAAGAAGAATATAAAAAGAATTTTCAGTAAGATCTATTTACTATTTTTTTAAATGTACAGATAAAGCTTGAGGTCATTTTTACGGCCGGAAATATTTGCTGATTCGTTGGCAGTGTATTGTGTTTAAGCGAGTTTATACGAACATTACATCCGCAAATGTTCGGCGGGCGGCAATCGATGCCCGGCGAAGTTTAAATTTAAAAAGTTTCTGCCGGCTTATAAAGCTCCGACACCGCAGCTGCGCTATATTTCTGTCACAGAGCGGTAAGAAATACTCATTTCACTAATGAGCGAAATGTCTTACCTTTTGCTTCTCTTTAGTGGCGGATTTCATTCGGAATTTTAGCGAACAAAAATGAGCTACGAAGATGCTATTATAGTAAGAAATTTTACTAGTGAAATTCATTTAATTGTAAAATGAGCTATATTAAAAGAACCTTTTTACAGACTAAATGTATTTGAACGTTTTTTATGATTTTTATTAGAAAATGAGCTATGGAGCAGGCATAACAAAATTTATTAGAAAAGTTCCGTTGTGAAATGAGCTATTGATCCTATTCAGTTTCTTTCCACTCGATTGTTGTTGATCCTACCAGATTTTTGTCTTTCTTTAACTGAAAAAAATGTATTTTAAAGTTTATATGGGATTTTTATTAAGAAATGAGCTATGAAGCAGCCATTATAGTAACAAATTCTATTAGAAAATTCAAATTGTAAAATGAGTTATTGATTATACACAGTTTTGTCCCACTAAGATCTCGTTGATCTACCAGACTTTTGTCTTTCTTTTACTGGCTAATTTTATTTGAACGTCTTTAGAGAATTTCCACTGCGAAATGAGCTATGGAGCAGCCATTATAGTAACAAATTTTATTAGAAAATTCAAATTGTAAAATGAGCTATTGATTCTACTCAGTTTCCCTCGATCCCATTTTATCCTTGGTCCTCGATCCAGACTTTTGTTTCTTTTATTTATTAATTTTGTTTCAAAGTTTTTAGGTGATTTCCACTGCGAAATGAGCTATGGTGCAGCCATTATAGTAACAAATTGTATTAGAAAATTCAAATTGTAAAATGAGCTATTGATTCTACTCAGTTTCGTCCCACTGTCATCCTTGGTCCTAACAGACTTTTGTTTCTTTTATGGGTTAATTTTGTTTCAAAATTTTTAGGTGATTGCCACTGCGAAACAACCTAAGGTGCAGCCATTATAGTAACAAATTTTATTAGAAAATTCAAATTGTAAAATGAGCTGTTGATTCTAGTTACTTTCGTAACATACGGTCGACGTTGATTCTAACAGACTTATGCCTTTCTTTTACTAACGAAATTTTACTTGAAAGCTTTTAAATAATTTTCATTGGGAAATGAGCTGTTGAGCAGCCGTTTTAGTAATATATTTTATTAGAAGATTCTCATTTTAAATGAACTATTTATCCCACTTAATTTCGTCCCACTCGGTCGTCGTTGATCCTACCAGAATTGCATTTCTTTTACTGGCTAAAGTTTTTGAGGTATTTCGATTTAGAAATGAGCTATAGAACATCCATTATAGTAACAAATTTTATTAGAAAATTCACACTGTAAAATGAGGTATTGATTCTACTCGGTCGTTGATCCTACCAGACTTTTATCTTTCTTTAACTAAAGAAAATTTATTTGAAAGTTTTTAGGAAATTTCCACTGTGAAATGAGCTATACAGCAGACATTATAATGAAAAATTTTATTAGAAAATTTCTATTGTAAAATGAGCTATTAATGCTATACATTTTCGTCGCACTCGTTCGTTGATCCTACCAGATTTTTGTCTTTCTTTAACTAAAGAAATTTTATTTTAAAGTTTTTAAGGAATTTCTATTAAGAAATGAGCTATACAGCAGACATTATAATAACAAATTTTATTAGAAAATTTCTATTGTAAAATGAGCTATTAATGCTCATTTTCGTCCCACTCGTTCGTCGATCCTACCAGATTTTTGCCTTTCTTTAACTAAAGAAATTTTATTTAAAATGTTTTAAGGAATTTCTATTAAGAAATGAGCTATACAGCAGACATTATAATAACAAATTTTATTAGAAAATTTCTATTGTAAAATGAGCTATTAATGCTATACATTTTCGTCCCACTCGTTCGTTGATCCTACCAGATTTTTGCCTTTCTTTAACTAAAGAAATTTTATTTTAAAGTTTTTAAGGAATTTCTATTAAGAAATGAGCTATACAGCAGACATTATAATAACAAATTTTATTAGAAAATTTCTATTGTAAAATGAGCTATTAATGCTATACATTTTCGTCCCACTCGTTCGTTGATCCTACCAGATTTTTGCCTTTCTTTAACTAAAGAAATTTTATTTTAAAGTTCTTAAGGAATTTTCATTGGTAAATGAGCTATACAGTAGACATTATAATAACAAATTTTATTAGGAAATTTCTACTGTAAAATGAGCTATTAATGCTATACATTTTCGTCCCACTCGTTCGTTGATCCTACCAGATTTTTGCCTTTCTTTAACTAAAGAAATTTTATTTGAAAGTTTTTAAGGAATTTCCATTGGGAAATGAGCTATACGGTAGACATTGTAATAACAAATTTTATTAGAAAATTTCTATTGTAAAATGAGCTATTAATGCTATACATTTTCGTCCCACTCGTTCGTTGATCCTACCAGATTTTTGCCTTTCTTTAACTAAAGAAATTTTATTTTAAAGTTCTTAAGGAATTTCCATTGGGAAATGAGCTATACAGTAGACATTATAATAACAAATTTTATTAGAAAATTTCTACTGTAAAATGAGCTATTAATGCTATACATTTTCGTCCCACTCGTTCGTTGATCCTACCAGATTTTTGCCTTCCTTTAACTAAAGAAATTTTATTTTAAAGTTCTTAAGAAATTTCCATTGAGAAATGAGCTATACAGCAGACATTATAATAACAAATTTTATTATAAAATTTCTGTTGTAAAATGAACTATTAATGCTATACATTTTCGTCCCACTCGTTCGTTGATCCTACCAGATTTTTGCCTTCCTTTAACTAAAGAAATTTTATTTTAAAGTTCTTAAGAAATTTCCATTGAGAAATGAGCTATACAGCAGACATTATAATAACAAATTTTATTATAAAATTTCTGTTGTAAAATGAACTATTAATGCTATACATTTTCGTCCCACTCGTTCGTTGATCCTACCAGATTTTTGCCTTTCTCTAACTAAAGAAATTTTATTTTAAAGTTCTTAAGGAATTTGCATTGGTAAATGAGCTACGGAGCAGTAATAAAGTAACAAATTTTATTATGAAAGCCCCATTGTGAAATATGCTATTAATCTTACCCAGCTTCGTCCCTGCCAGACTTTATCCTTTCTTAAACTGGCGAAATTTTATTGGCGAGGTTTCAACGAACTGCTACTGTAAAATGAGCTGGAGGAGCGACGACAACAGTAACAAATGTCATTAACGAAGTTCCGTTGTAAAATAAGCATCGACCCTGACCTTCAGAACACTTCTCAGTCGTTACAAATTTATATATACAGGCTGATTCAAAACTATACGGCAAACACACTATTGATTTTATACCTGAAAACACGGGATAAAGTTCGTAAAAACGTATGTCCGAAAGCTTTATTTCCGCTGTAGAAACCATTTTGTTTTTTTTAACAAAATATATTATATCTATAACGGCTCGAACAATAAGATTCAAATTTAGCATGCTTCTTTTCACCTGACGGAGGCTTAATTAAAAAAATAATCAACCGATTTAAAATGTCGGAAGTTTAAAGATTTTAAAAGAAAATAAATCAATAATTTGTAAGTTGTAGTAACAAAAATCAAGATGGCATTTTTGTAGCCCTTTTAATTTCCCATCGGATGGTGTAAGTTTCGTAACTGTGGAGCAAGTAAAACAGCGAACGTTTTAACTCGACGGGCCAATTTGCTGTTTTACTTCCTCCGTAGTTTCGAAAGTTACACCATTCGATAGGAAATTACAACGGCTTGACATTTGGGCACTGAAATGTACTGTTACCGGTTTATTTTTGTTAAAAAAATTCTAAACGTCCGCTATTCGGTGAAATTTTAAAACAGAGTCCATCGGGTAAAGAATTTGTCTATTAAGTTTGAATTTTTATTGATTGAATCGTTTAAGAGATACAAAATATTTTGTTAAAAAAACAAAATGGCGGTTAGTGGAAAATAAAGATTTTTTTCGTACAACTGTTTGTATATATATATATATATATATATATATATATATATAAGCATTAAAGAGAATTGTTGTATAGTTTTGAAGTACCTTTTGTGTGTGTGTGTGTGTGTGCGCGTGTATGTATGCGCGTGCGTGTGTGTGTGTGTATGTGTGTGTGTGTGTGTGTGTGTGTGTGTACGCGTGTGTATGTGCGCGCGCGTACGTGTGTGTGTGTGTGTGTGCGTGCGAGCGCGTGTATGCATGAGTGTGTGTGTGTGTGTGTACGCGAGTGTATGTGCGTGCACGTGTGTTGTGAGCGCGCGAGTGTGTGTGTGTGTGTGTGTGTGCGCGTGTGTGTGTGTGTGTACGCGCGCGTGTATGTTGTGCGTGCGCGTACGTACGAGTATTGTGTGTGTGTGTGCGTACGCGCTCACGTGTGAGCATGAATGTGTGTGTATGTGTGCGTGCGCGCGTGAGTGTGTGTGTGTGTGTGTGTGTGTGTGCGTGCGCGCGCGTGTGTATGTGCGTGCGCGTGTGTTGTGTGTGTGTACGCGCGTATATGTGAGTGCACGTGTGTTGTTATGAGTGCGTGAGTGTTTGTGTGTGTGTGTGCGCGCGAGTGTATGTATGTGTGTGTGTGTGTGTGTGTGTGTGTAAGCGCGTGTGCGTGCGCGTGTGTTCTGAGTGCGCGCGTGCTTGCGAGTTTTGTGTGTGCGCGCGCGTGAGTGTGCGCGCGCATGTTTGTGGGAGTGGGTTTGTATGTAAGTGTGTGCGTGTGTGTGTGTGTGTGTGTGTATTTTATAAATGTATTTGCCTAATACATTTATAAATGTATAAATGTATATATATATAGCCGCCTCGGTGGTCTAGTGGATAGCGTACTAGGCTTTCACCCCGAGGATCCGGGTTCGATTCCCGGCGAGGGCTTGGCATTTTCATACGCTATAAATCATCCCCACCGTCTGCATTAGCCCAAGTGTGCACAATAGTCGGACGTTAAACACCAAAAAAAAAATATATATATATATATATGAGTGGTCATGTATTTTAGCACTTTAGGCGTTCGCAAAATTTAACACTCTAAGCGGTTTGATTCAAACTTAGCACACACAAATTATCTTTGTAATACTTTAGACAAGTTCGCTACCCGTCAAAATCCATTCGGCCGTTTCAAAATGGCGGCTACTCCAAATATTTAAAAATTATCGATGTTTATCCCACGCATTTTCTAATTTCATCATCGTACAACATCGTACAAAATTAGCATTTTCGAATTTCAAATTCTATTGAAAATTTTAAATTCGAATTTATACGGGGTTTGGATGACGGTGAAATCGGACGTGATAGTGTTACTTTTTGAAAATTTTCTTTCATTACAACAGCAAAACAGCTGCGTTCCGCAAATATTGTTGAAGTAGGCGACGAACCAGACGGCAACAGAAGTCAGAACTAATTGCAGTACGAACAGGGTAGACACAGATACAGTAAGCAATCTGTGACCGGTTTTCCAATAACAATAATTCTTTTATTAAATTTTTACTTTCTTAAAAATATTTTCCATCATAAAGGCATTGCCGTTAAAACATAATCTAGAGTTTGAAATAACCACTCACCAGAGTAACACTAAAGTATTATTATTACATAGTGTGTTTCTAAAATAGGCTGCGCATCTTCTGCAGTTGTTTTCTTGTTTTTTCTTTTGAATTGACTACTTATCGCGAGGTATGGGTGTACGTTTTGCACGGGGAAAAATTCAGTTTGCCGTCACGGAACGCTCTAACACATCCATACGTTTACTCTAGTGAACATTATTATTACAAACGTTCTTAAAAGACATTATTATTTTTTTTTTTAAGTGATTGATAAAATGTGTTTTTGAAGTGAAAACCTGTATGGTCGCGGTTGACAAAACATGGGTATAAACATTTGCTTTCGCGTCACGCTTGAATCTGTAATGCATATCTCACAGCATTTATTGTTCTTGTACATATCTAGACTGGAAGTGACTACTTCTAAACAGCTGATTTCGCACAATAGCTTCAATATCATTTCAGTTGAGGTTATATTTATTTATCTTGTTAATTTTTAAAATGTGTACTTTCTAAATTTGTATAGTTACATTATTTAATGTATATGACATATTCTAATTTTTGAATGCCAGAATCACAAATAATTATATTTATTTATACTTAGACAGTCAAAAGTAGTGTTATAAACTGATTCATTATTAAAGTCCCTTATATAGCCTAAGATACTCATATTCATAGTCTGTAACAGTTTCAGTTAATTTTTAAGTTGTGTACCTACACACACGCGGAATTTAATACGAAAATAATTTTCAAGAGTTGCCCTTTCCTGCATGCATCTAAATTTTTATAAAAATAATTAAATCATAATAATGAAAAAGTACACAGTCAGGCATGCCAAAAGAAGTAGTTAATTTTTGTCAGCCAGTCCCGCACTGCCTAAGTTTTTTTCACTATTTTTCACCTCCAGAATGGTTTGTCTAATTAGTTGAAATTAGGCACGTTACTTACTACGATAAAGACCAATTGCTAAAATTAAAAAAAAAACTACCTTACCTAATAATACTTTTTATATTCTTCTTCTTTTCTGCTAGTATTATTGTCACTATGTTGAGTATAATGATCTGCCTCGCCTAGCTTCGTCAATTCTACTTTTGTTGACGCGTTTCGGAGAACCTCCATCTTCAAAAACTATATCTATACTCTATTAGAGCAATAGAGTATAGATACTCTAATACAGTACAGATATAGTTTTTGAAGATGGAGGTTCTCCGAAACGCGTCAACAAAAGTAGAATTGACGAGGCTAGGGAAGGCAGATCATTATACTCAATACAGTTATCTAATTCATATTATATTTCTGAAAGTTTGTGTGTTTGTTTGTTTGTTATTCAATCACGCTTTAACCACTGGACCAATTGAGATGAAATTTGGTACGTATATGGTTTAAGTATCAGAGATACATATAGGCCTATTCCCGTTTTACAAAACGTCATTATACTACTTACCCAACCTACTCCAAACCTAACTGACACGGTTGTTGGGTTAAACGGTGATGCATGATCTTTAATGTATACTATGATTGCGGGCAAAGCCGTGACGGGTAACAGCTAATCATATTAGGCTATATTTCTGAAAGTTTGTTTTTGTTTATTTGTTTGTTATTCAAATACACTTTAACTACTGGACCAAATGAGATTACATTTGGTGTGAACACGTTTTAGGTATCTGAGATAAACACAATACTATTCCAGTTTAATTGTATAATAATGACTTTTTAATAATACTGTATTTTATTAAAATATGACGTGACCCTGTTTTAGCGTATCGAGTAGCAAAAATTTATGTCTTTGCCGAAAACCATAAATCATATAATATTGTATATAGCAATATATTAAAATGAAATGACCTATTCTGATTTTGAAAATTGACTATAAATTTTATTGCAGGCAAAGCAGCAACAGGTAACAGCTAGTCTAACAATATTTTTCAAAATAACGCAAAATTTGAAATTTTTTAATTCAAGTAACGCAAAAAAATCGATTTTATGAAACAAAAAAACGCGAGTCAAATAATTTTAAAAAAAACTAGCATAATTTTAACATGTGCTAGTATTGCTTTAGGGCTGCTTGTGATGCGAGTGCACAAATTTATATAACCTAGCGGAGAGACAGTACGAGTTCTGAGTTCCCTGTGGGATCTAGGACAATGGTCAGCTTCAGCAGGACGAGCTAGCCAGTGGATTGTTGGAACTAACTAAGACACTAATCTGCTGAACTAGTATGTTAGTTGCACATAGGTCCATTGATCGCAGTGCCTGGGGTCATATAATCCATCATCTTAGTTTTCTAATCTAATCTAACTAGTAGTGGAAGCGGTCATAATCGTGATAGGTCTTGCCGTTCAGCCAGTATTACAGGAAATAACCAGCAACTACACTCTAATCGTTAAGTCAGAGCCGCCATCTTGAAAATAAATGAGAAAAATCTTTAACGTCTTTCGAGCCTTTATACAAGGTACTTTCGTACCAAATTTTAAAACAATCGGTCAATGCGTTTGGCCAAAACTGCGTAAACTCATCATCGTAACTCAAGGCCGCCATCTTTAAACAGAACTGAACGGAAAAAATCTTGCACATATGTTGTTCAGACTTTATACAAGGTACCTTTATACCAAATTTGAAAAAAATCGACCACTGCGTTTGGTCAAAACTTTATAACAAACAAACACACAAACCAAATTCCGAAAGGTCCTTTCGCTCGGTTTTTTAGGCTCAAAACTTTCTCCGGCGTCCTCCGATTCCTAGCTTCCGTTTTTCTCTGTCGTTCCACAGATCTTGATCCAATCCCCTCTCTTTTACTTCCTTAACAATTCTTTATCTGCAATTAAGTCTCGGTCTTCCTCTTTTTCTGCGACCATATGGTTTCCCGATTTTCGCCCATCCTTTGCTAGGACATGACCAAACCACAGAAGTTAACCCAGCAGGGATGCAGACTAGCTGCACCTATTGAGAGAATTTAGACGTCCCTTGCGGTACCCGAGTATAATACACACTTACAATATTACACTTACGACTTTAACACTTTACACTCACACTTATATTTAGGTAGGCGATAATAGCCTCAAAGTGTTTTTCGCCTTAAAAAAAAAAAAACCATAGAAATTGTTTTGTCTTAGTACCGTCTACAATAGTGTGCTTTTTCATTCTACTAAGTATAAAGTATTGTGATAGTGTGAATCTTAAGATTTTGATGGATATATTACCTGAGTTCAAACAAGTAATGTAAAAAAAATGTAAGTCAATTCCTACTTAGGTCGTGTCATCCACTACAAGTTTTAAAAAATGTATTTGAACTTGAGTGGATGAATAATAGTAAGGAAATCCTATCGTATAGTCTGTACAAATATGTGATATTGATATTTGACAAAAAACTGTATTAACATCAAGTGTCATCCACTAAAAGTTTTAGAAAGTTTATTTGAACTTAAAAGAAAGTAAATACTTTATATTAATTTTGGGCCTGGGCAGTTATTGTAATGGCATGTGGTTGAAACTACTATGCAAAACCTTCGTGGGAGTGTAATGAACAATTTCCCAAAGTTTTATGGTGATCTGATGAATGGTATAGTAATGCATAAAGTAAATACTTTATATTAATTTTGAGCCTGGGCAAGTATTGTAATGGAGTGTGGTTGAAAGTACTATACTAAAAACTTTTGCGATAGAGTACTCAACAATTTCCCAAAGTTTCATTGCGGTCTGACGATTAGTATACTAATGCATAAAGTAAATACTTTATATCAATTTTGGGCCTGGGCAGTTATTGTAATGGCATGTGGTTGAAACTACTATGCACAAACCTTCGTGGGAGTGTAATGAACAATTTCCCAAAGTTTTATGGTGATCTGATGAATGGTATAGTAATGCATAAAGTAAATACTTTATATTAATTTTGAGCCTGGGCAAGTATTGTAATGGAGTGTGGTTGAAAGTACTATACCAAAAACCTTTGCGGGAGAGTACTCAACAATTTCCCAAAGTTTCATTGCTGTGTGACGAATAGTATACTAATGCATAAAGTAAATACTTTATATCAATTTTGGGCCTGGGCAAGTACTATGCACTACATATAGGAGAGCCATGAGAAGGAAACCTATTTAAAAAAACTACCGACATTTTTTGATTGAAATGAAAACACCCTAAATAAATACTTTAAATTATACTGCATAGTTGTATTGAACTGTATTCAGTTTATATAGGTTAACTTATTACAAATGTATAGACTAGCCTAGTGGTGCAGAATAATCAGCTAATCTACATGTCAGTAAGTTGTAAGCCTAATATAAAATTGAGCTAAATACACTACGTAATTAATCTAGTCAAAAGACTTAAAGACCTGGTTATATTTTATTTAACTTTTAGGCTATATTGTAAAAGAAATAATTAAACTGTATCTATATTTTTTAAACTTAGGCCTATATGGCTGCCTACCCTATTTTTGTAATAACCTACAAAGTTTAAGCTATTGCTATATAAATGATTTTTAAATTGTCTAAGATACAGACAGATTGGTAAAATTACATTTAGGTTAGGTCTAAGAACTGCAGTTATGTTGCATACAGTTTCGATTAGGATACAAAATAAGACTAGTAGGCCAATAACGCTAAAATTCGTAAAAATAACCTTACCTTTTCATTGCAGATTGTTGCTATATGAAGTTATTTAATACACGAAGAAACAAAATTAGAACGTAAAATAAACTAACAAATTAAGGAACACTTCATTTTTTTACAAGGTTAGCCTATTAAAAAACTGCGTATACTACAACGGCAAAGAAAAAACTATAAACACAAATTTAGACTTTACTTTTAACAAATATCATGAGATCTAATTTCATTTCACTAAAAAAAATTATTGTTGTCACGTACTTCACGAGATTTCTCATAGGCCTTGTTGTATTAATCCGCGTTAACAATTTGCCCACAATTGGACTACACTGCATAACCCTACTAGTCTATCTAGCGATAATATTTTAAGTACAATACTGTACTTTCACACGATATACTGTACATCACACTAAAATTGTCTATAAATAAAATTAACCTTACCTTTGATTACAGGTTGTTGCATATAACTGTAACGAACAACAAATACCAGAATGTAACATAAGCTAATAATTTAAGAAACACTTCAGTTTTTCACAACCAGGTTAGGATATTACAAATATGTACTCTACAACGGCATGAAAGAAAATTAACTTAAAAACACGAATTTAAATGTTTTTCACGCTTAGATCAGTATACAGTGTACTTTCATATAAACATTAATATATGTTTTATCAAGCACTATTATAAAATTAGATTACCGTTTGTTATAAAATTTTAAACTCACTCTAACGAATACAACTTTCATGAGAACTAATTTCAATTTAAACATTTTTTGTTGTAACGTACTTTACGAGATTTCTCGTTGTATTAATCCGCAATAGTTAGCACTTTCGCAACAGATTCGGCACACTACTCTACCTAGCGGAATCATTATGAAGTACAATACTGCAACTATAACAGTATAGTTGTACTCAACAAATTATTTCTGTATTGCCGATACGGTTTAGAATTGTATTTATATAGCATGACCAGTTTAAAAAATTAATAATTTTGGATAATTATAAAAAATATTGTTGTTTTCGTACATACAAAGTGATGATATGTACAGAATTTTTTTATAATATAATGCTTCTTCCAGCAAAAATATTAGTTTATGCAATATAAAGTGCAGTTTTTTAAGAGAATTTTGATTTGACAAATGAACAATTGGAGTTACCATCATAAGACCTATACCCACGAAATGTGCACTTATCTTGAAAACTAAAACAATTTTAAATAGTTGAACTTTTAAATATAAGGAAAATTTAATTCAGTAGCATTACTTTAAAAAGAAGAAATATTTTGCAAGCGCATAGCCCTAGTATATCGTGATTCTTTAGATCATATGGAAGTTTTGGCCTAACAAAAACATATAGGATTTTTAAGAGTTCATTATGTGACTAGAAATTTTAGAAAATAATTAGTTGGTTTTATGATTTTTAATGAAAATTTACTAACAATTTAGTTTTTTTGCACTTAACTTTGTACTTTCAGACAAGATCAATTTTAGTAGTAACTAAACATGTTTGTTCCTTAGGAAAATTCGTTTAACAATTTACAAAAGCAACAATTTCAAGTTCATAATTTCTTTGGCCTTAAGTATTTTTGAAAATTTGATAGCACCATTGTAATCAACATTAAAAACTACGTAAATTAGCATCTTGAACTTTCAAAGTTCAATGGAATAAAGTAATTGAACTAAACAGCATTCATGGTTCATTATAATCTTTCAATATAATTCAAAATACTAATATACACAGATTTTAATGATGATTATGACACTTATGAAGATAAATTCCTTTGTTTACACACAATTACAATAAAAAAAACCTGCAGGGGTGCGGACTACCTGAACCTTTTGAGAGTATTTAGACGTCCCTCGTGGTACCCGAGTCTAACTTACACTTACGACTAACTTTTTACACTCAAACTCACATTTAAGAAGGCGATAATAGCCTCAATGTGCTTTTCGCTGTAAAATAAAATTTTAAAAAAACATTGAAAAAAAATACATTGTTAAAAGTAAAGGTCAAGTTGAAATAATTTTTAGTACAAAATAATAGACACGCAAAACTGTTTAATGTGTACCAAGAAACAGGAAAAAACTTCTTAAGACACTCTTTTTTCAAAGAAACTTGAATCTGTTAATGGTGCACTATTTTTGTACTTCTCAACGGACGTTTTCAGTTTTCTTGTAATAAAAACATACTTGAAATTATACAAAAAAGATTTTTTTCCAAAGCGCTTTTACATAAAACAGTATATTTCATACCAAGGGTGCATTTTTGATATTAAAAAAAAATATCCCAAAACTAGGCTACTGCCCTTGGGCACAAAATGCCTTCAGTGCTGTGAATAAATCCACCACTGCAGTGTCTTTGCTTTTGTAGTTACAAACTATTTTGATTTTCTAGATAAACAATATTCTGCCTAATAACTTTTTTAATTAAAATATAGCCCAATTTTCCTTTATCCCTTAACTTTAAAAATCCAAAAACTATTCACTTACCTGAAACTAAATTTATTCGGCCCGCCTGGTCATGTGATCCAAACAAACAACCAGAATGACAAACATTTCATAAAACTCCTTTAAAAAGAATGTAAGGTAGGCAAAGTTTTATTTTGTTATATTAAAATCTGAAATACACGAAAAAGTTACTAATAAACTAAACACTAACGCATGGACGGAACAGCCAAAACAATAACCAAGGACAAGAAGCAACGGTTCCAAGGCAAAGTCAAATCCAAGCGAATGATCCAAATCTCTGACGAAGAAAGAAAAGTAAGATCACAACGAATGAAGCAATACTGGGCTACGAGGAAGGCACAGAATATTAAAAAGTGATTGATTTAGTGTACCCCAAAGTTGGGTGAAACAAATAAAGAGAAAGGAAACACTTGTTGGTGAATTTCCATAGAAAAATTGGTTATTTTTTAGGTCCATACTCGGAACCTAGAAATAAGCATCACACCTGACCTCTAAAAATTTTGTAGAATCGTTAAATCTTATCTGAGAGTGTAAGCACCAATTTTCACAATGTTGGTCCTACTTTATTCAAACTTAGCACAAAAATCAATTTTGGTAATAGCTTGGACAAGAAAATCTGTTCAACAGTTTCAAAATGGTGACCATTTTTAAATTCATAATTTTTTTTTGTAAATCGTAATCAATAGTTAAATCTGCTTAAATTGGCATTTTAAATTTTCAAATTCTACTGATATTACGGAAATGAATTTCACAGGGTTGCTTTTCATATTTTCAAAGTAATTTGAAGATAAAATTATAATTTCAAAAAAATAAATTCAAGATAAAAACAGTATTGTTAGAAATTCGCTTCCATCATGTCAGCGTGACAGGTTCATATCACTATTACTTTCTTTCACTTGTTAAAACGTTAACTGAGGTTTGCTTCTCGTAAATAAATTTGAATATTTTTTGTGAGTCTTGAAAACTACATAAACTCATCACACTTAAGTTTCATACTGTCACTAATGTAGTTTTTTAAAATAGAAATTTAACCATTCAGTGCCAACATCTGGTTTTACCTCACATCTGTTTAATATGAATCTCGTCGATTAGATTAGCATTCTTGAGCTATGACAGTGATTTTTTTCAAAAATAAATTAAAAAAATTATCAAGCAGTGAACAAAAAGTTGTTCAATACAACCAAACAATAATAATAACTTGTACTAATGACTTATGCAGCTTGGCAAATGAAACAATTTCACACTGGTCAAATGGCCGAGTGGTCTGGGGCGCTATACTTTGACCAGCATAGTGTATTAGTTGTAAGCAGGTTCAAACACTGCATTGGTCATTGATTTTTCTACGCAACTCGCTTTGAGTTTGCCTATCTGTGGCAGAGGATGAGGCGAAGCCCACCTATTAAATGGTGGAAGCTGATAGGAACAGGTGAATTCTTTTTGAGTTGCACAGCTGACCAAGTTTTGCTACTTTTTTGTTACTATATATATAGTAATAAAAATTGTTTTTTCAAGCGGACACACACAGTATATATATATATATATATATATATATATATATATATATATATATATATATATATATAATACATACATACTGTGTGTGTGTGTCTGCTTGAAAAAACAATTTTCATAAAATATGTACATTTAGCTTAAAATGCATATAAACTTTACCAATAGGAAGATTGCCACCCATCCATTGTTTATCAATGCTCACTGTTCCTTACTCCAACAATGCCAAATACTTGCGGATGACCCTGGATACAAAGCTCAAATGGAAAGTCCACGTGAAGAAAAAGGTTGAAGAGCTTAGATAAAATATAGAAAACTTTACTGGTTGCTTGGACGTAACTCTGAGCTTTCAGTGCAGAATAAAATTTTAATATATAAACAAATATTGAAACCAGTATGGACATATGGCTTACAATTGTGGGGTTGTACAAAACCGTCGAATATAAAAATAATCCAAAATTTCCAAACAAAGTCTTGCGAGGAATAGTCAATGCCCCGTGGTATATTCGTAACAATGATTTGCATTGGGACTTAAACATCAGGCTTGTCACAGATGAAGTTAAAAAATATGCAACTAGTCATAATCTACGGCTTCTTACGCATGCAAATTGTGAGATGGAAGCGGCCAAGTACAAGGAAAATTGGCCAGCAACGTTCGCCGCCTCAAGAGGACTAAACCTCATGAACTGCTCCACTGATGTGAAGGAAGTTATTAATGTAATAGCTATCCTACAAATGTGATTTTATTGTAGATGTAAACCATTAGTCAATCTTGTAAAGATTGGTTACGAGTATTAAATAAATTTTAAAAAAATTTAGCTTAAAATATACCCAAAAAATAAAAAAAAACAAAATGTTTGTTCACGTAAAAAAAATCTACGGCACTGTAACAGGTTAGGTCTAAAATTGAAAAATAAAGAACTTGAGATTTGGAATTGGTTGCATTTTGAAAATATTAGCGTATTTTTCTGAGTATCAAACTTGTCCAATACCAAAAGTGATTTTTGAGCTAGAATAATCATTTAAGACCAAAATTGCAAACAGAGTGTATAATACACAAAATTTAATCATTCTTCAAACAGTAATTTAAAGGTCAGCATTGGATCTTATTTCAAAGCCCCATGAATGCGACTCTAGGTTTTACACCATAATGGCAACTATGATAGTGCATTTTTCTATAGAAATTCACCAATGATTTTAACTGTAAAAACAATATTTAGAAACAGAAAGGAATGTATCGCAGAATTAAATAAAAATCCGTAACAGAATTAAATAAGTTTTAAATCAATATTAACAGTGCTAATAACAGTTCCAAATCAAAGAAAAAGTCAGGCATTTTGACTAAACAGATTCAAGAGTGTATTAGGCTACAAGCTGTTCAAGAAAATATTGACTTAATATTTACTGGCAAACTAGTACATACATCCATGGCACTTTAAAAAAAAAATGTACTACAATTATTACTAAACATTAAAGTTAACGTTGAAAAATATTCTGACCATTAGGTATTCAAAATTTACAATACTATACAATATTAAGTGACAAGATCTAAACATAAAATTAAAAGTTTCTGAGAAACATAACAAAACTAAAATTCATAATAAATTTTTAACGTATTTACAATCTAAACAAATATGTTTTTTGATTTCATTTTTTAAAAAACGGTAAAACGTATAATACAATGAATTAATGTCAATTATGTACTTATTTAAAATAGAAAATCACATCAGAGATCAAGATAGTACATTAACCAAATTAAGTACAGTACTTAATTAATAAAACTAATTTGAACTAAAATTTTACGATTGTCGATTAATGCTTTAAAACTACAATAATAACATCATCAATCACACAGTAAATCATCGATCGACTTTAATAAATCGTCATTTTCTGTTATGGTTATGTCCTCACTTTCACTGGTATTAAAAATATTCGCACTTAAGGACGAACTATCATTGTTTTCTACACTATCTGCTATTTTTGTCCTTTTAACTGTTGAATACACATTATTCAAAGATTCTTCAGCACGTCGCTTGGAAAACCTACGCAATTTTACAGGCTTTGTTAGCCTTGAAGGATTTTCCATTTCCTCTTCCGATCCTTTGATGTACGTCGTCGAATCCGGCTGTGACTGCGGTTCGTCCGTTTGTTTCCTTTTCCGTATTTCTTCCAAAGTCAAAACTTTAAACTGCAAATCTTCGTCAGTTTCAAACGGTTGTTCGTCTTTCGTTTCAGGTATACTGTAAAACGCCGCTGATTCCGCTTGTATTTTTTCCAAACGTATTTCCTCTAACGTCTTCACGTGAATCCCACGTTTGAGCTTCTTTTGGGGGGTCGAGGAAGGGACACTTTCATTATCTGATTCTGCAAGAACACATATAAAGGATTAGAAAAAACTCGTGAATCAGGGGAAAGTTTCTCGCCCTCTTACATGCAAATTTGGATTAAACCCTAACATTTTCAGTCCTTGAAATGCATTCTTGCAGATCCAGTAAGTGTAAAAATATTAAAACAGATAATCGTGTTTGATTTTTTATTTTACTCTTGTATTAATAATTCAATTGAACTACAAATATTAAAGGAAACGTTCCATCGTAGATTTAATCAAATATAAGTTAAGGCAAGAAGAAAGCTTCCATATAAATATTGAGCATTTAACAAAATATACAACATAATTCCCTCGACATGACATAGCTGCTCTTTTCGTCTCCAACAGATTTAAATACACAATTAGTTTCTATTTTTTTTTAGTTTTTTATATACAATGGATCACTATATAATGTATGTATAATTCTATCTTACGGAAACAATTATCTACAATATGAAATTAACTAGTTGATAATTACAAAAATAATTGAAATATATTTCTAAATAAGAAAGGAGAAAGACAAGTTTAAATCTGATATTACATTTTTGTATACAATAGAGCACCAATGCTATAACAAAAAAATGACCCACTTTCTCATTATAATCTTTTAGTCCCCATAAAGTCCATGTAACTTACAAACGTAAAGTTTTTTTCAATAATTCCCGTCTATAAACTCTCGTAATCTAATGGCTCGATCTTTTTTATTTAAAATTTTTGGTCCTGACAAACGTTTCTCAATTTACTTTGAAACCTTTTATTTGAGAAAACTTTCGAAAAAGATTTACTTTTTTCAGCTCCATCAGCAATTAAAAAAAACTTTTTTTTTAATGAACTGAAAACGTATTGCAGCAAAACTTGTGCATGTTCACCAAAAGCAGTCTGATGCAAATTAAAAGAACAATAACCGCATTATTCACTCAGTTCATTCAGAAAAACAAAAGTTCTTTCTCTGGCTACGATCTACGGACCAAACAGTAATCAAACCGGATGGATTTCCTCTTTACCTTTTGCCAAAATAGCAAAACAAATTAAATGAGAAGACCAGAATTTGTTTCTTTTGGTCAATTTCAAATCAGTACCTACATTGAAACAGATCATCGCACAACGTAACACAAGCACCTTGCATTCTAAAGGAATGCAGAATCAGAGTGCACAAAGTGCATATGAACTGATGGAGCCACTAACTGGAACATTTTGAAAGAATCCAATGATGAATTCATTGCTTTTTTTTAACTTTTCCCAATGTACTTGTAGCAAAATATACAACCAACACTAGAAATAATAACCTTCTTGCCACACTTGTATAACGTTTAGTACAAAATGGCATACTAGGGTCATTCAGAAAGTAAAGACCATTTTTGTTTCATAATACGACAAACGCATAAACATATGTTTGTTTCTGTATATCACCACCCTAATTTACACATATCTGTTAAATTGCAGGATGAGTTTCTCTATGCTGCGGACAGAGAAATTTGGTATCACTCTATTAAGTCATTCATAAACAGCTAAAATGATATTGGCTAGGCTTTTTTGTCACTTTTAGTGATTCCCGCCAAGAAACTTTTTTCAAATAGGTGAAAGTCGCTATGAACAAGATCATGTTTATACCATGGAACCTTTAAAAAGTTCATGACATCTTGTGGCATACGGACGCACAGTCATGAAGCAAACATTCCGTGAGTCAAAAAACCACGCAAGAGACTTTGTGCAACAAATTTTAAAATAAAAGCCTGCATTATTTTTCTGTGGGGCATAAACTTTACAACAAGACTTTGAGTATTATGTTTACTCTTTTGTACGTAGTAGAAAACCTACATTTTCTTACCAGTCACGTGAATCAGCATTATCCATTTTACGGTGCTAATCCAGAAAAGTTTTTTTTTTTTTTTTGTGTTTAACGTCCAACTATTGTGCACACTTGGGCTAATGCAGACGGTGGGATGATTTATAGCGTATGAAAATGCCAAGCCCTCGCCGGGAATCGAACCCGGATCTTCGGGGTGAAAGCCTAGTACGCTATCCACTAGACCACCGAGGCGGCTCTCCAGAAAAAGAAAAGAGAAAGCAGCAATGTTTCAGCTCTTCAGTCATGTAATCTGACTGGCCCAAGCACTGCTCATCATTAACTGACTTTTCAGCAATAAACGACTTCTTACACATCCTTTCTGCATTACGCTCATATTAAATATAACAATTTAACCGTATTTCAACAGGCTACACCAGGCGTTCTCAACGTGGTCCAGGTGGACCACTTTAGGGGAGGTCAACTGAATTCAGGGATCTTTAAAACTAAATTCCATTTTTAAAGACATCTGCACAAAATATGCCAGATTAACAAGTATCAATGAACCACTATTGTTAGCGTTTCCTGGTTCTTGAATAAGGTAGGATTTAGCTGTGTAAATAATTTATTGCGAACGACGAGAAGTCGATTCAAGATAATCCGAGCGTGTGGAGCGTGTGATTTACGATTAATATTAACAAATATTTCCACAGATATAAATAATAAAACCAAAGGATATCAACTGCAACCATGTCATTAAAATTTTATGTATTTTATGTGGTTTATATGACTTTAGTGACCTATATTTTATTTAAATTTCTGCTTCTATTAACATAATCATATCTTTAACGTATATCTAATAATACAAAATACAAATTATTTTTTAAAAATTGTATTACTGAATTGTTACAATAAAAGCTTTATTTGCGGTGATATTTGTGCAACACTTTGTAAACATATTGGGATCTACAGAATACAAAAAATTTATTTAGGGAATCGAAGCAGAAAAAAGGTTGAGAACGCCCCGGTCTACAGTATACATTCAAATGTACGACCGATGAAACCTCGATCGATTATAAAACTCAATCCAGCACAGATTCTACTTCTTACAGCACTAGTATAATAAAGAAGACATTTAGCAGGCCTTGAATTAGTGTTAAGAGTTCCCAGAAACACACGATGCAAAAACAGTTCATACTTTCTGAACAACCAACGTATTTGCTAGACATAAATGTAAGATCTTAAATTTTTCTATACATTCGGTGTCAAAAAACATTTACATTATTAGTTTTAAACAAATAAACATGTTTTGCATGAAATTAAGAACTTATAACTAGCTAGTTGTAAAAATTTTGCATAGTAATTAGAGAATTAGTATGTTATTTGATGAGCGTTAATGTTCAGCATAGGGATGAATTGAACCCTTTCTTCCACAACTAACACCAACGCTCAGTCACTAATCTACACAATTAACTCACAAAAATATAAATTATACAGTGAAAAATTTCAAAATTCACGTCTTTTTTAACTACCTGTGACTGTACAGGATGTTACACTTGAAACAGTTCAGTATACAATGGAAATTAACTTAGGTAAGTACAAAAGTATTATAATAAAAATATTATATTATTATAAAAATAATATACAATCCAGGATCACTAATAATAACATACAAGAAAGAAGAGTTTGCCATTATTTACGAACTGCACTCAAAACCAAAACAATGATTTAATAAAAACTATTAATGTTTGTGGAGCAATAATTTATTACAGTAAAGGTTAAAAAATAACATATAACATTTAATTTAAAATAGCAATGCATTCAATATGGGTTAAGGTACGATGCGGGGTATTAAAATTTCTTATTAACTTCTGACTACGGGTGATTTTACTTTATTTCAAATGCAATTAAATTCATCAGAATAAATCTGCAGTGCCCAGAATAAATTCAAAACATATTGTTCACAGCCAAATTCAACTCGATACTTCATAATTTTTCAACCTATAAAATCAAGCGACGACCGACAACAAATAATATTCAACTGTTTTGACTCTCGTTACAACTGTTTCGGCTTTCGTTACAACTGTTTTCGCTCTTGTTAAAACTCTTTTCGCTCTCGTTACAACTGTTTTGACATTCGTTACAACTTTTTTCGCTCTCGTTATCTGATAATTTGACTTTTTTTACTGCCGGTTCTGAAAAATCTAAGTTTTCATTGGCATTACGTTTAAAATTTCTTGCAAACTTAGCGGGTACTGTATTCATTTCATCGCTTGATGAGTCTTCGGATTCATCATTGCTAAGGTTGGTAGAACCAGGGAGAACATGTTCATTATCTGATTCTGCAAGAACACATAATTATAAAGGATTAGAAAACAAAAAATATATTCTAAATTACCTTATGTACATCAAATATCTGAAATCAAAAGACTGCTTTTGTATTTCAGATTTTTTTTTCAAATCAACAAATACAATGTTAACTCTTTCAGACATTACATTTTATTACCGTTTCGTCTGCGCACTAAGGACCGTTTAGGAAATTACTTTCATTTACAGGAATTGTTTTCAGACATTTATATTAGTGTAAATAAAATTGTCAAAACGTTTTCTTAACAGTCTAATTTATCTTTTAATTATTTTTCTATAACACAAACAGTAGTAATTACAAAAATACTTGCAGCTGACTACCTGAGCAAGAATCACACACTCAGCCGAGTCGCCACAACTTGATGCTAAGCTGTGTCGCCACATTTCCCATTTGTTCCTTTCTTCTCTAAAAAGTTTTGTTTTTAAAAAAAAAAGGAAAGGTTTTTCATTTTCTTGTGTACAAATGGAAATAAAAATAATACCAACTACACAAAACATTCACTAAATAATTTTTCTTTTTAAATTTTAAGTGTGGAACTCGAGGAGTCACCGCTTTTGTTTGCTGAATATATAATTAGTTTGAATGTTATATTTACAAAAATCTTGTTTTTTGTTGAAATAAAAATAAATACGCGAACCTAGCTTAGGTATTATTTACTGTAGTTATAGTAAAACATTAGCTGTTTTATATTAATTCACAACTATCAGCTGATTCAATTGCACAGCTGATAGACTACAAGTTTCAGGTTATACTGTTAGAAACTAGCAATATTAACAACAATTATTATAAACGTTTATATCAATTTCAAATGTATTATAAAAGGTTACAAAATGCACATGTTTTTCAATTAAGGAAAAATACCGAAACCATGGCAAAACAATGTTTTCATATAATATGCAAGTTCTGTTAAAGGAAAAGAGACGAAATTCGTTTGCTCATTTCAGTTTCATATTTCCGTTACCTTAAAAAAGTTTGGGACACTATTTTTCTATTTACTCCTCTCGCCAAAGCTAACATTAAAAGCTCTGCTTCAAATATCACGAGAAAGTAAAGACATTTGTCAAATTGTGTGTGCAAAATGTCTCGTTACGGTAGTGCTTTTATAACAAAATAAAATTTGAGTAAACATTGCATTTGAATTATTTAAACAGGTGAAACTGTCACAATTTAATACATTATCAATATACCTAAGGTAAATCAGAATAAAGTTTTACTAATCCTGGAACCCTGATTTGAGAAACTAATTATTTTCCAGCTCTCAAATAATCCTTGCAAAATCAGAATGTGAATTTATCAGCTATTACTATTACAGGTAGACTACATCGAACATATTAAAGACCACAATAAACAATGTTTTAACAAAGAGAAGATAGAAATTAAACTTCTAATAAATACATAATCTTAATTGATTTTAATTATATCATTGTTTTTTAATTAAAAACTAAGCTGTATTAGTTAACTTAAAAATTAATATGTAAATTACTTTCTGTAAAGCGAAATTCCGCTAAAAAAAGAAAGAATTGAGAAATTACGCAGAATTGGTGCGAGTGCTCCATACAAAGTACAACAAAGGTCCAACAATTAACCATTCACGTTTGTTTTTTAATAACTCTCACCATAATACATACATTTAGAGATTGTTAATACATAAAATAATATAGAGCTAAATGCGACAGAGAAAACTGTTAACAAATCTATTCAAGGTAATAACCTCCTTGAAATGTAACAAAGCACTTCAAACGTGGTTTTAAATCAGAATAGCTACAATTTGTATCAAACTTTATTTTAAATGAGCACTATCAAACAAACTAGTGAATACAGTCAGTAAATTTATAATAAAATAATAACTATACTAAATGAACATACAGTGGACGCCAACCCAACTGTCCGCTCCACTGTGACAAAGTTTAAACGACAAATTGATTTTAAATAAAATATATGCTTTATTACAACTAAAAAAAAATCCACTGATCAGAATTATAAGACACAAACATACTGTCCATAATTTCCTATGGAAAAAGGTTAAACAACAAACTGATTTTAAATAAAACATACGCTTTATTAAAACCAAAAAAAATCAAGTGATCAGAATTACAAGACACAAACATACAGTCCATAGTTTCTTGTTACCGATTCTTTTTTTCTACAACCATCAACTGTTCAACTGTCTTAGCACGCCTTATTTTTATTGAATTATTTAATTCAAAACAATCATTTTTAGATTCAGTTCAGCCATCGATTAAAGATTTTTACGAACAATACAGAAATTCAACCCTTCTTGGAGATTAATCTATTAAAGTTTTCAAAACATCTAAAAAACCGATTCAAAATTTTTTCAAACGTTAAAAAGAAAATATTAAATGTCAAAGATAAAAGTTATTAACACCATAATTAAATTGCAGATCATATGTGAGATTATATGGTCAACATAATTTATGGTACTTATGGATGTACGTTTTACTGCATACGAACGACACAAAATTACTTTTTAATAATAATCATTTATATTACACCAAATTCAAATCATCATATACATTACGTTCAGAAAATTGAAAATTTTTCCATTGCAATCCCTTTTTCTGTTCAAAATTTTTTAAATCTTAATAAAAGGAAATGTTTATGCGTTGTACAGTAAAATCTATGGCACGCAGTGATCTGAAATTTTTAATATAGACGAACAAAAGAAGGTGAGAAAACACCTCGTAGCCGGATTTTAAAATTTCTAAATAATTTTTTTTAAATTAAATATTTAGCTCAAAATTACGCTTGATAATATTAGGTACGACATACATAGTGAAGACGTATGAATTTCACTAGTAACGCCATGTGGTACTGTTAGTACTTCACGAAAGATTAAAGACGCGAGTAAAAAATAATCAAAATAACATTACTTTTCTGAAATATTTCAATAAACGATTGAGAATGTAAACATAAGCCTACATACAAAGAAACACCTTTATAACTGATATTTTGTTTTGTAAATTAAAATAACACTAGGAAATATACTTGTAGGAACAAATACATATACAAATATCTCAGAATTACTGTAATGATTTGTGCCGATTAAGAAATACGCAAATAACTGTGCCAAAAGAATCCACACGAATCTAACAATCATTACTAGAAGACACGGTCAGCGATTTCTTATAAACTCCAATGCTACAGGCCATTAAGAATTATGATAAAACCAAATAATCCACCTGAGGATGGTTGAAAGTTGAGCTGAAATGATCACTTTACGAACATATAAATATGTAAGGCAGTCAATATTAGCCATTAAACGATCTAGTAAAGTATATAACAAAATACAAATTTAAAATATGTATAAAAATCAAATAAATTTTATAAAAAGTGTATATTTTATTCCCCTGCAAACAGCCAGTTAAAGGAACATTTACTGTATTGATCCTAAAAAAGATCTTAACAAACAATAGTTCTCTATTAATAGTTTCTTTTTTTCAAAACAAATCATAAAATATTGACAAAACCTCAGAACAAAATTACATTTGGTAAAGAAAATTTTCAATGACTGTTGTTCGATCGCATTAGAAAACATAACACTGTTTTGACACCTAAACTACAGAACACATTTCGATATAATCAACTGCCTCGATACAACTATTTCATAACATAAAACATGTATTCGGAAATATTCATAAAGAAAATTTAAGTGTATTACAGTGTAATCAATTAACTGCAGTGTAATCAAACCATTAATGCAACCAAGTGATTGAGATTCAGTGGAACTCAGCTGCAACGATTGTTCGTGTAAATCAAAACAAGAGAATTGTTATAAGCCTAATCGCTTAACCCTCGAAGAAGTGATTATTTTGTTATTTCAAGATTGTGCAGTGCAGTAGAACCCAAATTACCCATAGATACATTAATTTTGTGACGGATCAACCATGTAAACGATTAGAGATAAAACAATATCTAATTTAAATATCTGAATACAGAAGTGTGTAGAAAAGAGAGCATGGATACAGAAACGAAACAGGGAGACATGCAAAATTGTATCAGCAAATTGTAATTATTTCATCACCAAAATTGTATTACCATGCACAATCACAAATTGTAGATGGTAACGCAAATTCATGGTATGTGTATAGTTACAACAATAAAACAGACATCAAAGTATAAAATTACAATTGATTAAATATAAAATGTAGCTTCAAAAATTACTGACCGATGCACGAAGACAAAACTGAACGTAAAGGCAAAACAAGTTGTTAATTTGAGCGGTATTGCATAAGAAACTCATCTTCCTCGAGAAAACAATATCGTAAATCTTTCCAAAACATTACGTTTTGTTCACATGCATGAAACTCATTTACAGTACAGGCACAGAAGGGTGAGATGGTCATGGAGCGACGTGTTTCAAATTACAACAGTGAGGACGAAAAAAGTACAATTTGATATTTATGAATGGGGGGGACAAAGTTGATCGTGTCCACAGCACACTTTAAGCTGTACGTGTCCCCTGGGTAGTGCTAAATGATCAGCAATGATGGCAAATGTTTCCCAAGGAGACCTCCCTGGCCTCTACTGGGAAGCAAGATCAAAGATGGCGTGAGCCAGCGGAAGCCATTGGAAAACAACAATATTTGTGAATGGTCAAAAAAATAAACCATGAGTGTATTAAAGTTATATGGTTTAAAACTATTTCCACCGAGTCTGAATCTCAACATCATTTCATTAGTGGCAGTTTAACATTTTGTTTATCTATGATTACAAAACAATCAATGATTGTTTATCTATGATTTTTAACCCTAGACATTCGAGATTCTACTGTATTTTCCTTTTTTTTATGAAACTACATACAAAATCAGAAAACCAACAATTCTATGTCACTTTGAGGGTTAAAAGGTACAACACATTGTAAAACATTATACTAAATCACATTCATGTGACATTTGAGTTCTGACAGAGTACAAAAAGTTGTAATTAATTTAGGTAACAAAGTATAAAAACACGACTAAACATCTCGCTTAATTCATAATTTTGTTGTCAAAAAAATTCCCTCTTAAAAAAACTACTACTAATTACAAGAATTTTAAACGATGAATTATTTTGAAAAATAAAATTTAAACTTTAAAAATAGCGCAATCACTTAAATTTGAATAAGTTAGTGCAAAAATTGTTTATATAATCCTGATAATGCACTATAATATTCTAAACCGATACTAATTAGTTCATTACTACTAACGAAATTATTACAAACAAATCGTAAATTTAAGGCAAACACACTGTTATTACTAAAAGAATTCTGCACGTTTTGTAATGGTAAAAAAAAATTAAAATTTCAGACAGACGTTCTAACCAAATATATATTAAAATATTACAAATCAGTCTAAAAAAATTATTTTTTTTTCAAATACTATAAACAATTTTGATTATAATGTAACAAGACAATATAATAATACTGTTACAATTTGAATGAAATACACTGAAATAAACATTATCCTAGAGGCAAGTTTTAACAAAACTTCAGTTTTCGTCATCGGTACTTACGAAAGAAATAGCACACTAATGAATTTACATTTATAAATTATTTAGAGAATTAAAAAAATAAATACAAAATAACCATACTGTAATGATCTCACTCCCACTGTCATTTAATAAAAAATTAGTATTATTTCAATTTATGACTAGAGAAGGACTTTTAGGATCACGTGTTTCTACAATTTTTATTTACATTTTTCTTTAATACAATAAAACTCCAATTATCAAGAGTATATTCTGAATAAATATCATTACTGGATATTTTATCATTCAATATTTGTTTACAAGGATATTCACACATTTCTTTTTATTACGTTTTTACCTCGTAAACTTTTTTTTTTTTGAATGATTAGGATTATATACCTATTCTTCCCGTCAGTGGTCTATCAACTCACCTCATAAAGGCTACCGTGGTTTCGAAACTCTATAGTTCCATCTTCAGGACATTATACAAAATGTTAAATTCCTCTGTCGAGGTCGTCATAAAGTCAAACAAAACATTAAAACATACATCACAAACACTGAGCACAATTACACATTTAAAATATTCATCATGAAATTCGGCTTGGCCAAGCTACACACGCGACTCGTACATCGTTACATTCCGTACTGCGCAGTCTCCCGTCATTATTAGCGCGCCCGTCATTGTTATCAGTTACGGTGTGTCTGTTGGTTTTTGTTACTTACTCAAATCACTCATCCTTAGATAAGTAACAAAAATCAACAGACGCACCGTAACTGCCAAACCGAATTTCATGATGAATATTTTAAATGTGTAATCGTGCTCAGTGTTTGTGATGTATGTTTTAATGTTTTGTTTGACTTTGTGACGACCTCGACAGAGGGATTTAACATTTTGTATGGCCTGAAGATGAAACTATAGTTTCGAAACTGCGGTAGCCTTTATGAGGTGATTTGGTAGACCACTGACGGGAAGAATAGGTATATAATCCTAATCATTTGAATATGTGGTCCGGTGGCTATGTTACAATAATGATATTTATTTTTAATTACATATTTCACTGATTTCTATTGAAGCTAGAAATAATATAACTAATTATTCGGATATATTTTCAATAACTATATATAATAAATATTTTGATTACAAATAAGTAAAAGAATATTCATGAAGTAGATACTAAAATAAAGGTCTAAACAAATAGCTTTATGAAAACAAACAGGCAATTTGCTTCCAGAACTGGGTCTGTCCCACCAATAAAGAATCGCAGTTAACATAATTTACCATAACAAAGTTTCTTTGGACCTTTTTGAATGACCATTTTTAGTAATTACCTCCATTTATTCTGGATATTTAGAGTTTTATTGTGACAATATTAATAACTGAAATACTGTAAAATGAAAATATACTTTGTAATAAAAACAAACAATAAACAAAATTAGGGAAATACATAAACAATGAATTTTAATATTGAAAAATAAACAAAATTAAAGAAACTATTTACAACATGCAGCCTATTTAAAAAGGTAACTTACTCAAAAACAAGCTATAAAAGTACAGAGAAATTAACAAATAAGCTCTAATTATATGAGCCCTGAAATAAAAACTAAATACAATAAACAAATTCGTTTATGTAATTCTAACCGGAGTATTTATAACACTTGATGGTCTACTTCTTTGTGTATGTGCAGTTAATTTATTTGACGTTCTCAACAAGCAAAGAGGGGATGAAAGTAGCCGTTTAATGAATTATATAAGAACAAGTAATCGCAACTAAAATTCAGGAACACACTTTAAAACCTGTCAAATTCCCTAACACACATTAATACTAAACATACATCAGGCTTCGCTTGACTATAACATACATTTATTAAAAATAATATATAACAAAGTAACGCTACAAAATAAATGACACCCCTAGTAACACACTTATAACAGCAAAAAATTCAATTTTGTTTTATATTGAGCTATTTTTATTAATGTTTATATATAATTAATTATATAAATACTTTAAACAAAATTACACGTAATCTTAGTTTTTTACGGAGAATAGAGTAAAAATCATTAAAACAATTTAAAAGTCCAACAAAGATCACCTGCTTACTGCGCCTACGTGCGCTCCCAGGTGTTTGGAACTACCAAATTATTTTACCTTATACGATTAAATATAAAACATTTATCTATTTAATAGATATATATATTTTTTTATTTAATTATAATTTTGAAGTAAGTTTTCCCAACGAAGCAAATAAATTACAAATATATCAACTGTTTAAGTAATACATGTAAGTACATTAATTGAATTTTACAAATTTAAGTACACGGCAATGATAAAAGAGCTATTGCAAAAAGAACAATACTTTTATTGAACGCAAATTAATGCTATTTATCTACTTTAACTGTAAACAAAAACATTTTATCCTCCAAGTAACAAAATATAACTATTCTAAAACATAACTGAATCTCAGTTTCACCTAAAAGTCGAAAAACTCATATAAAAAACACTGTCGAATCAACACAACACAGAAATAAAACTTGTTTTCATTAAAACAACATAACTGAAACTATCTTGGAATAGCTCTTTTGTCATGTTTAATTATTTATTTATAAAATTTGGTAGCGGCAGAGCATGGCTCGTCAGTATAGACGCATACCTTCCTCAAAGTTGACAACTAAAGGATCTACAGGAGGATTCCCAAAGCTGGATTCACTTCCTTGGCTGCCTCTCTTGGGTTGTGTGTGGTTTGCAGAATCTGAACTTGTTTCGTTTGATCCTGCAATAGTTAATGCGGTTAGATTAATATTCACGGTTTCCTATTCTTATCGCCCGTGCTATAGAACTCCAGCGATATTAAGAAAAAAAACTGAGTAAAAACACTGCACAAACTTTCTCGCATTCAATTATTTCCTCTAAAAATACAGTCCATAATATTTTAATTGAATAGAATTTTTAGCGACAACAACAGGGTGCATTTTTTGTTTATAATGCTGAAGTTACTCATTTAACAAATTATCGTCTATTTAAGAGATGAGATATTATTTTTTGAAAGTTTTCCATTACATCAACAAATATTGTACACATCACTGTGCGTTGTTAGATTACAAGAATATTTTAGTGTGGATAAGAGTCAGAAAGCTATAATTTTCTACGCAGATAAACTACGTGTAGTACCTAAAAAATATATTTGTCTCCCAAAAATTCTATTTGGGGGCCAAAATGTGGCTATTTTGAAAAATTCAACACAGAAATATTTTGGGAGCTTCTAACAGGTAAGACGGTGAAATTTACTAAGCGGATAATTAGCTCACATCGGTGCACAATTATATTTTGACCTCAAATTTCTGATTTTGAAAAACTGTACAATATTTGAAAAATATTTCATAGCTAAGCCTAAATTTAGCGTGTAGAACATAGCTCAAAAAGACATTTTAACCAAAAACTTTTGAGTTGGGACAGGAAATCAAATTATTTAAAAATGGGACTAATTTGACAAATTTACAAAGAAAGTATCTCAGAGATAATAAAAGCTACAAATTTAATGAAGTTGAATTTTGGTGTGCAAGTATTTTGTGGACGAAAACTGTATAAGACTGCGCCTTAGTGAAAATATTTCAAGTGATGAAAATTAGACCTATTTTTGACAGTGATAACTTCGCAGATGAATACAATGATGAACAAATGCTTACAACTTATCCAGGAATTGTTTGACAGAATGTTACAAACTATTGTTGTTTGTTGATTATTATCAAATAGTTTATTGTACAAGTCGAACCAAGTGCCAGTTACAAAAAAAAAACGAGCACTACAAGTTAATCCACACCAATTTTAGTACTTGGAAAATTCACACCATACTTTAGTACTTTTAACCTTTTACACATTATATACAAAAGTTTTATTCACTTTTGATCCAAAAAAATGTTCGAACATCAGGATTTGAAAGCACTGAAGGAAGGAGGGGGAAATCACAGTATTTGTTTGGAAAGTCCAGGGAATTTTATTCATTTTCAACCCAAAAAATGCTCGAATAGCAGCATTTGGAAGCTTTGATGGAGGGGAAAAATCATGCAGTATTATTTTGGAACATCCGGAGAACTTATAGAGCTTAATGAATGGGATAGCATTACAATCGTAATCATAAACATAGGGTTGTATTGTATTTGATTATCTGATTTATTAAGTTGTTACTGGAAAACTGATAAACAGAAAACTGTGTCTTACAAATGTGAATCAACATATATAAGAAGAAACATATTTCTGTAGCTTTACATTGCATATACTTACCAGCAGGTTAATTCTCAAGGGATTTTTTGCACTTGTCCTACACATATGTGTGTCTGTGTGTGTGTGTGTGTGTGTGTATAGGTCAAAATAATATATATATATAAACGGAAATTGCTGTATGTTCCTCAATGAGTAAACACGTCAACTACCATTTTCGACATTACACCAAACTTATTTTATTTTGTCAATACTCTGATATCTAGGAGTGATAAATTGAACTAAATCAGCTCCATAAAAGTTTATTTATAGCAATACATCAGCTGTTTGAAGTGCTATCAGTGACGTGTACAGTGTAAATTAATCTAAAATAAAACTTGTTTCCCTCCTTTATCACATAGCCTACATGTACTTTACTTGCACGCTTTATATTAGTTTACAATGAGATCAGTATTTTATGATGGATATAATTTGTTTATATATATATATATATATATATATATATATATATATATATATATATATTATTATTATTATTATTATTATTATATGCATATAGACCCTGTTGGATCACGCAAAGCACTCCGACTCATGTCTCGTTCCTTCTAATCCTCCACATCTCCCTCATCCTGTCCCCATGGATCCTCTTCCGCTCCTCCGTCTATTTTACCCCTGCTCTCTTTGGGATTTCATTCTCTGGGACTTTCCAACCGAGCATCTTTCTCCTGTATGCGTTCCTGTCTTCAATGTCTGTTGAGTCTATTTCTGCGTCATGTAGATCTATTCTGACTTGTGCGATCCACGACGTTGATTTGACTCCTTGTATATATTTAAGGATTCTGTTGGCAAGTCTCGTTGTTGGGAGTCTACTGATGTGTCCATAGAACCGAAGCCTCCTTCTTCTGATATCTGCTGCCAGGTTCGATATCTTCTCTGTGGTCTTCCGGGAGTGCAACCTGTATCCCTCTTCTGTTAATCTCAGGCCAAGGATCTTCAAGATTTTGCGTTCTTCCTTCAAAATATCTTCCATGGTAGCTTTTGTGTAGAGTGCTAGTGCCTCACTTGCATATAATACCTCCGGTTTTATGACTGTGTTGTAGTGTCTGATTTTTGTGTGTGTTGACATACATCTCTTATTGTAGATATCACGCGTTTTATTTATATATATATATATATATATATATATATATATATATATATATATATACACATATAAGTACATATATATATACACAAGAATATGTATTAAAAAATAATCCACAATCCAAACTGCACAAAATGGAATTCTTATAATCCTAATTAGACTATTGTTAGTCATTTCTTTGCAATGTAAGACAAACATGGTGTCTCGTATTACTGATGAGCGAGATCTACTATCCCTTCAAGGGCGCTATGAGTGCTCTACATATGATGTACATATCATATCCTAAGTACATCATATATCTAAGTACATATCCTTCATTTCAAAGAACTTCATACCGGTAAAAAAGTTCTAAATATACATTTTGTTTTGTACTTAAATTATACTTTTCTATTGTTCTGATTTAAAACAAATTTGTAAAATAAATTTCTTTCTCCTTTGTGGTAATTTTTTTGGTTCTAACGTGTACTCTTTTGTAGCATGCAACGCCATTCACACTCATCAACAGGGTAAATTATAATTTTTTGCGTTAGTTTTGTGCTGGCGGTCACCACTTGTTTAGATGGTTAGAAACTCCAAGAGGATACCATATTTTATATTTATAAATAAACACTTTATTATTATTTTAGCTTTACTTTGCAAACGTAAACAAATGCATATATGCGGTGTGTGTGTGTGTGTGTGTGTGTTTTTTCACATACTACTTGTTAATGCACAGTTTGATAACACTATATGAAGTGAACTCCGCTGTGATATGTCACATATTTAGAAGTAAAGAACACAGATCTGTTGCTATTCAAAGTACGTGCTCTGTTTGCTTTTCTGTACGCCTACTTTCCTAACGTTTTTTTTTTTTTTATACAGTGTTCTAGTTTTAAAAAGTTCAGTGAACACTGATTAGACTAAACAGCTAACTCCAAGTTCATTAAATGACTCTGGGTTTCAACAATGGGACTGCATTCATTTTATTCCCTACCATGTATTCTTTCTTAACATTAAATTCAATTTTTTTTTACTATCGCAGTTAAATCATAGATAATCATGAACATATATATTTTTCTATTGTATTTCACTTATATTTCCACATTGCGTTAATATTTAATCTCTTTAAAAAATGCTTACTTAATCTAATGAAACATAACAACCAAAACATAAGGTCTGTACTTAGCCTACAGTACCTACCTTCCTTGGACTTAACTGTTCTTGGCAAATCGTGTCGAAAGGGGCAATGAGGCTTACAACACCCTGTAGGCTTTGTCTCCCAGTAGCAGGGAATTGCTTTGCGGTTTTTCTAAACAAATAATATTTTAAAATGAATGTATAATCAAATTTGCAAATTTTGCGATTTTTGAGAAAAGTCACTGTATTTTCATTACAAAGACATTTTCCAGTCCAACCATTAAAAATATAATTAAAAATGTACACTATACAATAAACTTATTACTTATGAATCTAGAATACAAGATGAAATTGTTTTGGGTATCTTAACACTAATTTTAAATTGCCAACAGCAACTGACTTGCTACGATGCACTATCAATGGAATATGGATGTACTGTAATATGGAATTAACTAATTTTTTTTTGTACAGCTGATGTCCTTTAATTCAGCATTCAATAGTTCGAAATGTACTATAATCCGCTACATGGTTTTTACCTGCTCAATAAACATCAGCTACATGTTTGGGCATTCACTGACCTTGTACGCTACCCATTTTCTCAGTCAACAATAACCTAGGTAATAAGAAATAATAAGTTTGGAGGCATGGTCAGCATGGTGGAGAAAGTGGTCTGCTTTAAAACTGAACCTAGACAGAGTCGAAGCTATAAGAAGCGGAGTTTTGCTTTCAGTGGCCGCACTTAAATTAAAAACAGTGTTTGGTTTTTGAATACGTTGGTCACTCCATTTCATTCAGAAAAACTCCGCTCCACCATTGGTGATCACCCGGCCCAAGACAATTGAAACTATGTTGTTAATAATAACAATTAGTTTTTAGCTATTTTCTCAGTCTGCTGTCAGTCTTCCATAGCATCGATCTTTCTGTACTCAGCCTTTATTGCTGCTTTCTATTATTGTTTTCATTCACTTTACCATCTTTTACTGACGTTAATATTACATAATATTACGTATTTGTTATATAATAGTAGTAGTGTACAGTATTTAAGTTTAGGTTTTTAAATCCAGTCATTCTTTTTAAACAAGTGTTTTTCAATAGAACTATGTGTTACAATTTCCACTAAGCCAAACACTAAATACTCCGCTGCAAGTAATAAACGCAATCAGGTGACTCTCAAGCAAAATTTGGACATACCTTGAAAAAGGTGAAAGTAGAAATTTTATAATGTGTAAAACAAATATATATATACATATATTTATATATATACATATATTTATATATATACATATATATATACATATATATATATACGCATACACAACAATTTTATATCTCGTAAATTTCAAGTCATCGATGTTTTACGACGTTAAAAAAAAGAACTATAAAAAGTTCGCAGCTCAGGCTGCAACTGCAATAAAATATTGAATATAGGCATATGTTAAAAAAGTCTAAAATGGAATAGGTAGACAGTGTTTTATACACATAGTTCAGTGCACAAAGATAAAAAAAGTAAACCTGATATGGCAAAAGGTTATCGAAACGGCAACAAAAATACATATTTTTGGATGGCTGATTTCAAAAATTTAAAGTTGACGGAATCTGTAGGCCAGATGTGACCAGTGAATCAAGAACAGCCGATAAAAATGCAGCTGAAGAATACAGGAAATTTTTTTTCAAAACATAATTTATCTCAAAGTCAAATTTACAATGGTGATGAAACCGGCTTACTATCGCGATGTTTGCCCACTTCATCTCTAGCAGACGAAAACAAAAAATGGGCCATTTTTGTTGCCAAAGATGGCAACCATCAGGAATGCTTTTGTATTTGTCATTGGAAAATACAAAAGCTATGAGCTTTTAAAGGTGTTTTAAACTTCCCTATACAGTACAACAATCAAACCAATGCATTAATAATAGCAGAACTATTTAAGAACTGGATTTTCCATTTTATTTCTTGCCAGGAGCAACTTTAAGAAACAAGGAACATCTAAAAATAGCAAAGCATTTTATTACTGGATGACTGTAGGGTCTACCACTCTGCTTCTGACTAGGTTAGTCGGTCGATTTTTGTTACATTTCTACCAGCTAATGTCACCTCATTTTCAATCATGGATCAAGGAGTGATACAATATTTCAAGTGTTTTTACAGGGTTTCTTTTTGGACAAGGCCTGTTGAATTTTGACTGTAATGTGTTAGACTTCCAAAAACAATTTAATATTAAGTACACCGTTTTTTACAAAAGCCTTAACTTGGAATCAAAGCCAAAAGTTTCCACAGACAATGGCACAAACTTTTGCCTAATTATGAGGACCAAGAGGAAGAAAAGTCAAATAATCCGTTTAGAGTATGCCTCAAGAGGAAGTGTTGGAATGGATACAATTTAATAAATAAAGCAAAAAGTGATAAACATACCAATCCTCAACCACAGTGTTACCAATCCTCAAGAAATTCAAGTACCAAGTTGAATCAGACGAAGAAGAAGGGTTCGCTCACTAAATATGTTCCGCAATTTTACTGAGTCAAACACAAGCTACAACTTTGCAGAACTCATTAATTTACTTATCACTCACAGTGAGTTTTTGAAGAGCAAAATTAAACTAGGGAGACGAGATCAATTTTTAAGTGAGATAAACCTAAAGCAATTGTTTTATATATTTTATTAAAATTTAGTTCTTAAATTTAATTTACACACTGGTTTTAATATACAGTATGCATTTTTTTCGTCAAATCTTTAATTTTAACTTTCAACTTAAAGTACAAAGTATGCTTTTATTTCACTACATATAGTATTTCCGCCGTTTACAAACTCATTTACTGTAAACTCGGTTACAACACTATCTCGTTGTTGGCTGTAATACCATACTTTTTTTACTCTTAAACAAATATAATTGCTTTTAACCTGCTTTAAATTTTCTTTGATAATATTTCTTTTTCCTTTATTAAATCAATAAACCAGTTATAATAACCAACAAGTAATTTTAATACATAAATTATGCACAAATTTATTAGCAAATAAACATTCTGCAATTACATTTTTTTAACCCATTGGTAACGAAAGACGTATATTGCCCGTCCTTCTCTCTCAATGGCTTAAGTACTAAAGACGGGCAATGTCCGTCCTCTACTTCCCTGATTTCTTTGCCGTATGTTTCTAGCCTAAAAGTCAAATATAAATCTATTTTCAATCTATGAGATATTTTTCCTTCGTTTATTTCCGTTGTTACTCGTTAATGTCCGCCAGTTTCTTTGTGAAGTTGTGTACGAATTTGACAGTTGTAGAAACATGGCTTCTCGTGAGGAATTGTTTATTTCTTCAAGTGCATTTAGTGAGTTTGTTGAGGATATTTTAAATGAAAGTGGTTGTGAGATTAGTGATAATGAAGAGCAAGAAGATATTTTTGAAAATGACAGTAGTGATAGTGATAACAGTGATGAGATCTGTGAAAATAGGCCTAACTTGCAGACAATACTACACATAACCTACAAGTAAATGATTGGCAGTGGACTTCTGATCCAAATATAACTAGAATTCTGCGGACATTTTATAGGGAAAATCCCCCCAACAAGCAAAGCAAGGCCATCTAGCAAGTGTAGAGTATGTACTGCAAAAGGAAAAAGGTCTGAAACAATTTACCAGTGCAAAAAATGTAGTGTTCCTTTGCATTTGGAAAATTGTTTTGAAATTTATCATAGTCGGACAAATTTTTGAAAAGGAAACAAAATGTACATAGTGTAAATATATAAACATAAAAAATGTTAATATAGTGTTAAAAGTGTTGGCTAAATATGTGTTAACAATTACAACAACATTAAGCAGGATAAAATTGGTAGGTTACTTGCTTTTATTATTGCACATAATCTTAGTGTAAACTACTGAAAAAATTCAGTACTGAAGGCCAATAACATGTTAGTAAAATTCAGTTTCCAATGGGTTAATTCATTGCTGTTTAATCTGTCAACTTGACTAGATCCTATCACGGACGCCAGGTTTAATTTCATAATCTATTATTTCTACTTTACCTTTAACTCCATATGCCTTAAGTTACATCTCTGGTTAAAACATTTCCCTTGTTGCCAATGAGAACACACTTCCTCACATCCTAACGCATTTTCTTCATGTCGAAAAAGGCAACTGTCTCCCTGAAACCATAATTAACAAATTTAGCCTTTATTATAATAGCTTAGAGATTATATATATCTTCCATCAATTGAAATATATATATATATATATATATATATATATATATATATACATTTTGTGTTTAACGTCCGACTATTATGCACACTTGGGCTAATGCAGACGTTGGTATGATTTATAGTGTATGAAAATGCCAAGCCCTCGCCGGGAATCGAACCCGGGTCCTCGGGGTGAAAGCCTAGTACGATATCCACTAGACAATCGAGGTGGCTGATTTGAAATATATATATATATATATATATATATATATATATATATATATATAAATTTACTTAGTATCTTTTCTTGCAAAAAAAATTACAGAAATATTTTTCTTTTTATAGAAAATTCCTGTAAGAAACAAATGTTCTGCTACAATTAAAATATCTCCATTTTAGGGCCATTATTATAACCGAACAACTATTTGGCAGTCACAAACAACTTTTTCAGTGTTAGAATACAGTAGAGTCTTGCTAATCCGACCTTAACCGGGCGTGACTGGGTCGAATCAGCGGGAAAGTTGGTTTACACAGAAAACAATTTAAAAAAATGTTTAAAAGTATTGAATTGAATTTATTACATTAAAAAACTTATGAATTACATGGATGGATTATTGCTAAATGCATTGTACTAATAGAGCAGCACGCAGAATCTCACTACAGTAATAAAGAGCAGTACGTC
Source organism: Callitettix versicolor (assembly GCA_022606455.1). Classification (NCBI taxonomy): domain Eukaryota; kingdom Metazoa; phylum Arthropoda; class Insecta; order Hemiptera; family Cercopidae; genus Callitettix; species Callitettix versicolor. The sequence goes on along the minus strand of CM040185.1, from coordinate 13,750,837 downwards.
AAATCATCAAACTCGACGGAAATATCTGTAATTGTTTTTTTGTTTACCAACTCTTTTCTTGCCGCTACATTTCGCAAGCTCTTTTTTTCCTATTTACTTCCATTTCAAGATTACAGCCTCTGATTTAATGATAACCAGTATATACAATTTTAATCAAACGCACTGAACGAACTTTGAAATGTGTTATGAAATTTCTTTGCTTTGAAATTTCAAGGCTTGTATACAGCCTGAAAGATGTACGTGTAAGATTTTTCCCATTCACTTCAGTTTTTAGATGGTGGGCACCGATTCAATACAGAAAGTGTAGTTGCTGGTTTATTTCCTGTAATACCGACTGAACGGTAAAACCTGTCATAATTCTGTCTGCTTCATGGAAAAAGAGCATAACGTTAATAACACTTGGTCAAATAAAATTTTTCATGAATATTACTGGTTAAATTGGAAGAAAAGTTACATTAGCTGTTAAAGAGTACTCAGTATATTAATTAAGAATAACTGTAAGGTTTACTGTTCTTTAAACTAATAGTATAATCGCCAATAAGCGATTAACCGGCTCTGCATTTCCAGCAGGCTCTTAAATTGACATAAGTATAAAGTCTGGGACTCAAATTTTTGTTGTTGTTATTTTAAGGCGAAAAGCACATTAAGGCTATTATCGCCTCCCTAAATGTAAGTGTGAGTGTAAAGTGTTAAAGTATAGTGTTGTAAGTGTAAGTGTGTGTGTTAGACTTGGGTACCATGAGGGACGTCTAAATCGTCTCAATAGGTGCAGCTAGTATGCACCCCCTGCGGGGCCCAACAAACAACAGTACAGCACATATGCGACCATTTTTATTTTTATATACCCTACTAAAACACCTCAACTCTTTAAATGTTAAACCACATGGATAAATTTGCATTACGAGTGTAATTTTGTTTCTATTAGCAAAATAAGTTATTTTATTTGTCCAAATAAAAAAAATCCATGGCAGTTAGTTTTTCATTATATAAAAAAATTATGTCCAATAAACAAGAATTCCAGTAATTTTTTTGCAAATGAGCGTACCAATTATCATTACACCATTTATCACAAATCCAGTATAGCTAGAATCAACCTAAACACATTTTCAACTACAATTATGGAAGAACTTTCCATGTGGTACTGCAAGACATTTGTATGTGATTAGGATAGACTCTGTTTGTTATTGTTAATTATGACCTTGGTTGCAAAAAAAAAACTTACCTTCATGCAAGTTGAGTAATAATAAAAATAACAGTCATTGTTTTTGCGATTTGTGTCCATTCTTTTACAGTCTTGGCATGAACTGAAGACTGACTGAAAATATACAAAACAAACAATTACTATTAATGAAGAGCAGGAAATGTTTTCAATAAAACATAACTAAATAAAATTATAGTAAGAGAAAAGTGAATTTGTATGGTATGATCAACAATTCGTATAAATAACAAACAATGTTATGATAAGGACATATATATATATATATATATATATATACTTCTTTTTGGTGTTTAACGTCCGACTATTGTGCACACTTGGACTAATGCAAATGGGATGATTTATAGCGTATGAAAATGCCAAGCCCTGACCGGGAATCGAACCCGGGTCCTCGGGGTGAAAGCCCAGTACGCTATCAACTAGGCCACCGAGGCGGCTATATATGGAGCATTATGTATAGTAGTGTATATATATATATATATATATATATATATATATATATATATACATACATATAGTATTGTAATACTATATACATATAGTATTGCCTTTTCATTTTGCGTTCCCCTTGCATTCAGAATAGTCTTTGTTTTCAACAGAAGTACAGTAGAACCTCAATAATCCGAACGTTTGATAATCCAAAACCCAATACAGCATAAATATTTGCTATAGTAATAGAAAATTTTGCACTAAGCTTTTTTGTACCATACGGTTTATAGCCATTCTAAATCATCTACATATATTATGTTCAAAATAGAGTAAGTAACCATTACATGAATAAAAGTAATACAAATAATATCAAAATGTTCTGAACATTTTGTTACATTCTACATTTGTATTTCATGCATATCGAGTTAGTTTTTAGGTTATAAAGACTCGCATTTTTTTTTACGTCCGACTATTGTGCATACTTGGGCTAATGCAGACAATGGGATGATATATAGTGTATGAAAACGCCAAGCCCTGGCCGGGAATCGAACCCGGGTCCTCGGGGTCAAAGCCTAGTATGCTATCAACTAGGCCACCGAGGCGTAACATACCTAAACTAACATGATACTGTATGCGTTGGAAGTAAATTAAGTTTTTCACTTTATCTTACAGTCTTAATGTGTTTATAATGCACTTTATTAAACACATTTATTAAATTATGCTTATTATTCATAAAAATTACATTAAGCAAAAAAAACTTATAAATTTTATTTAACAAGTTCAAATTTTTTTTTAATAATATTCTTCAAAATAAGGTTAAAGTCCCACATCACATTCACAACACTGAAGCATAATGATTTTCTTTTTGTTTTTCACCCTTTGTGTGTTTGCACAGACAAAACATCTTTTTTGTAATTTCCTTAATTTTCCATTAAGATGCCTGGTTGGTCGCGTGCGCATAGGAAGTGCTGTGAGATTAGGATGCAGTGGCTGTTGCTTGACATTGTTTTGTACTGATAAGGGCATTTGTATAGTCCCAATATCTTCTTTCAGCGATTCATAATGCAAAAAAAAGATCTGCCTAACTATCTGTAACCTAAAATCTAAGCGGCATTTATACATAATGTAGACTATTTGTTCAGTTTTATTAACAAATTCCATATCTACTACAGTGAAACCCGATTATAACGATCTCGCCTGTAATAAGCTCAGCAGGTTCATGGTCCAAGTTAGTTCAAATTATTGAGGTTCTACTCTGTAGGTACATAAAATGTTTCTGAAAATTAATATACTCAAAAACAAAAGTAGAAACAATTTTTAGATTGGCAACAATATGTGTAGGGCCTCCTCATAATAAATTTATTCAACAATACACAGAATTAGTTTTAAAAAAAATCCATGGAAATTAGATTCCATCAAACTAAATTTAGATCAATTTATGACAAACATTTTTCAAAAATGTTTTTTAAATTATCAAAGGGCAAGAATAGGTTTACAAATTGTTCATAATCCATTCATTTAATCCATGACCCATTTTGTAATTATCTGACAAAATGCAGCAAATGGTCTATTATGCATAGGCCTTCATGGTCTAGTATGTGTAGACCATAAATGCTATTACGTATACAAATGGTCTATTGCTTATAGGCCTTTTAATTATTAACTTTTATTTTATTTAAATTTAGTTGAATTTAAATGAATTTTTTGTGTGATTTCAATTTATTTACTTTTTAATGGCTTTAATTTAATATTCCATATTTTAATTTAATTTTAAGTTAAATTATGTTTTATTTTATTTAGGTTAGATTGTCTTTAATGATAATTAGTTACACTACTCTTTTTAACTTTGATTTGACCTACAATGATTAACTTACGAGCAAGCAGGGTTCAGGACGGGGAGGTAAACAGTACCCCTCCCCCGAAATTTGTACACTGTCACTCAAATAATAGAAAAGAAAACAGCACTGAACCAGGAAATCCACCTATTGTATGTGGACTTGCAAAAAGCTTACGATAGCGTCCCACATTGTAAATTGTGGGAATGCTTAACCAAAACAAATGTAAACATTAACTTAATAAAAGTAGTGAAAAGGCAATATGAAAATGCGATAGCCAAGATAAAAATAAAGGACAAGTGTCACAAGGATTTAAAACGAATAAGGGTCTTAAGCAGGGATGTTGCCTCTCCCCAACATTGTTTAAAATCTACTTAGAACAGGCCCTGAAAGGATGGAAAAACAAATGTAAAGGTATGGGCATTCCTGTACAAGACAACAACACTCTATACACGCTATGTTTTGCGGACGACCAGATTGTCCTCGCACAAGATCATAAGGACCTCTGATATATGGCTCACAAATTAATAGAGGAATACAGTAAGTCGGGACTTGAAGTGAATCTGGGGAAAACGGAATGCATGTGCATTGGAGGACGGTAGCATGACATAATTTTAGAAGATGGACGGAGGATAGCGCATTCTCAAAATTATACGTACTTAGGACTTAAAATGTCACAAGATGGTACATTAGATGAAGGAATTAAAGAACAAATAGTATTTGGAAGGACAGCTGTATCTATGCTGAACGGGGTGTTGTGGGATCAAAACATTTCAAAAGAGAATAAAAAAAGAATTTATGACAATGTAAAAAGCATTACAACATATAGTAGTGAGGTATGGCCAATTAAGAGCAGAACAGAAAGAATGCTTTTGGCTACTGAAATGGACTTTTGGAGAAGAGCGGCAGGAAGATCAAGAAAAGAGAGAGTGAGAAATGAAAGTATACAGAGGATAATGGACGTAAGGTATACAATTGTAGAAGATATAAGAACAAAACAACTGGTTTGGTACGGGCATGTACAAAGAATTCCGGATGAGCGAATTCCCAAAAAAATCATACAATGGCGAACACCTGGAAGAAGAAAATGAGGAAGGCCAAGACTGAGCTGGAGAGAGGGAGTCGAAAAGGAAATAAAAAAAAGGGATCTACCAGAAGACCTGTGGTGGGACCGCGATCGGTGGAGGTTGGAGATCGGAAGACGGCGTAGAACGTTGTAGACCAAATTATAGATAGATGATTAACTTACAATCAAAAGCTTAAACTTATAATAAAATGCTGATAAAGGCTTTAACTTTAGTTATAATAAACAAATGAAGATTACAGTTTCAAAGTTAAAGAATTCCTCATTGATAATATTGAGGAACACTATCTATTGCAACTACTTTATGTTGCTGATCTATAAAAAAAAGACCCAATCGAAAAACACATGAACATATTACATAACAGAATCAATAAACACACAAATTAATAAAACATTAAAAGATTTAATCATCCCCACGAAAACGCATTTGCGGACTACGGGTGAAATTTTGTGTTATACTAAGAATCATCTACATTTAATGGTCTTAGGTCTGGTCTTGCTGTAAAAGCTTTTACAATAGTATATTTTTTAAACAATGGATTAAAAATACATTCTATAGGGTGACCAAATATGCTCATTAAAACAAAGTGTGCACTATTTCTATGTTGCTAACTAAAAAATAATAATAAAATTAAAATAAAAAAAAAATCTTATTCATAACACTGTAAAATACTGATGTGTTTGGATTAGAGACCACAAAGTAACTAACAACTGTTTCTTTAAATGCCCAACATCAAGCATTAAAAAATGAACTTGTGCTGAAAAAGTACACTACTTTGTAACATAAAATGAAAACAGTCTTATGCGACTGTCACAGGCTACTGTGTATTTCTTACTCAAATTTATCACATTGTTTCCCTGATGCAATTTAAGAATGGAACATTATGACTACGAAATTTACCTGCTAGGAAGGTTTTTAGAGGTAGATGGATAACGGAAATGTTTGGGTAGTTTTGAAGGATTACTGTTATTTTTGCTAATTTCTAGAAATTTGCAAAAATCCTGAATACCCTACCTGTATTAAAAAATGTATAAGCCATAGTAACAATGACATTATAAGTAAGTAGTTTTCATCTTTCACAACCAAACACCTGAATAGCCTAAGATAAAATGCACTAATTTTATCTTAATGCACTAAAGATAAAATGTCTATAACATATTCTATGTATAAATTGAGTTTTATAAATGAAAATATTTCCTAGCATAAAAACGTGTAAGATACTGTATTTGGTTTTTATAAATTAGCATTAACTATTTTGTATAATTTCAAAAAATGAGAATGCATGTTACGATTAAGTCAAAGATATTGTTACCTTGCTAAAAGCAAATTAATTCATCAATACAGATATACACAACGAAACAAATACTGCTATTCTGCTAGTTACTAGAAATAATATAGGCCTACAAGTGCATAAAATCCTTCCTTACTTCAGTCCTAAAAGAGCTAATCTATTAAATCTACAAATCTAGTTGGCCTAGTCTTATAGGAATTGACAATGAGTTATGACTCATAATGGCCAATATAAAGACATGAAATACAATTCAAAATGAAAAAAGGATTATAAAACTTTTAACTTTTAAAAAAGAAAATATTAGCCGCACACGCTGTGTGTGTGTGTGTGTGTGTGTGTGTGTGTGTGTGTGTGTGTGTGTGTGTGTGTGAGAGAGAGAGAGAGAGAGAAAGAGAACAGTAAACAAGTAGGCTACCAAAAATTACTGTACTATGAAATATAAAATAAAGTCTGTAGGCCTGATTAATTAATATTTTGCAGTTAAAAGCAACTACTTCATGTTGATAAATGTATAATTTATTTTTGTTTCCTAACAACAGATACACATACTATTTTTAAAAAGAAAAATAAGATGAAGTAAAAAAAATTTGCTTCAACGCATACAGTACAATGTTAGTTTAGGAATGTTAGTTTAGGTATGTTACGCTAGTTTTGATAACCTAACCAAACTAACTTGATATGCATGAAATACAAATGTAGAATGTAACAAAAACTGTACATTCCTTACAAAAAAGTAGAATCCTTTTTAACCAAAATAAAAAGGGTAGAAGCATTTCAGATAACAAAATTCTCGGACAATTTATGGAAGCTACATTTTTTGTCCATATCTAATTGAAATACTATATTGAGTACAGTTCTGTACATTGATTGATTAATATACACATTAAAAAAGAGTTTAAATGTTAACTGTATATACTATACCGTAGTAGACATTTTTCAAGTGTAGTTCTTGGCAATTATGGTTATAGCACGTGTAGGTTATAATAACCTTCTTAATCAGTAAATTGCTTAATCAGTCATGGACCTTGTTATGCCTTCGTGTCACATTCTGGCACTCTTCTCTGTTTATAAAATCAAAGCAATGAACCAAAACAATTCTGTTTCTTGTATGTTTGTTATCAGCAGCAGCTGGAGCCACTTGAACACACAGTTCACATGTAGGCCTCAGGGATCATCGTACATAGGCATGTGTATGTGTACAAATATAGTTACATGTCCATATTCAGATACTGATTATAGTTGAAGTTGGTTAAGTGATCACAGTGCGTATATTGTACTGCACATTTTTACTGTATATTTTACAGCCATTTAAATAGTGGGCTACTATATTTATTTTAGTTCATACATGTACTAAAAGTGCAGTAGACATTTTGTGAATCGGTCTTTATTCACTTACACGTCACATAGCTATTTTATGTTTGTCTCTCGACTAGGTAAATCCACTTTTACACTAGTTACAGTACTGTACTGTATTGATAAAATTAAAGAGTGAGGAGGGATCAGCCATTCTGCAATTTATGACCTTGGCCAATTGTTGTAAGCAAATCAGGGCATTGATATTTGCGTGACAACATTAGGTTATGTGTGAACATTTAGTCCAGTAATTTGAATTATTGTATTCAAATTGATTTCTGATACCTTTTCAGTTAACCTGGATTTCAAATAATCAGTTTGGTTTTACGGTTACACTTTATTTAAAATATATTTGTACTTGTCATTAAAATGAATTTTTGTTCGTTAACTTCTGATTTTATGATAAAAGGGGCACAAAAGTTATAATAAACTTTCATATAATTGAATAGCCTGTATAATTACTGGTACCTCTCTTTTTTTTGTCTTTACTATGTTAAATAAAATAAAAGTAACCTCAATTCTGGTTCTCCATTGAGGTACCTAATTCTACTTAACATTAGGCTTACTTTTATTATTTAAATAATGTAAATTTTAGATTTTTTTGACCTTTTTTTAAGTAATACAGTATGTTACAATATGTTGTAGGAACAATTAAAAAAAAACTAACTTATATTTTTAGAAGTAAAGTTTGTCACTTTTAATTAGTTTCCCAACTTTTTAAAACATGTTAATCTGTTATTAGTAAGATAAATTAATGAAATATTCACCTAGGTGACCTACGAATTTATGTTATTGGTTGCTCTAAAGGGGCTACGTAACAAGCACATTTCACGCTTGTCCATTCAATTCTGTTAGGTAAGATACTTCTTAAAAAATTTATTATTTTGTTGATCTGAATCCTTAAACATGTCAATCTGTTGTTACAAAGCAAAAAAAAAAACAAAATATCTCAATACTAAAAAAGTTGCTTGTGACTGCCAAATATTCACAAAATTTCTGTATGCCTATTTAATAACATGGAATGGAACGTTATTATTATTTTAATCACTAGACCACTCTTTGAGCATCAAACAAAATCGTTACAATTTTATTCAAAACTAGTAGGCCTATTTTCATGAAGGAAAAAATTCAGATAGCCTATAAATAGTCTCACTGTTCTAGTTTTACCAAACTATGAAGTCTTAATATTTCCAACTGTTTTCCTCCTGACACAAAACTAGGGCATATTTAAATTTAAAAAATAATAGGACTAAATTTATTTTTAAGTACTAATACAGCATTGTATTCATAGAAATCAATGAAAAACCATGAAGGATCCATGGTTAATGATGAAACCATGAATGATTATAATTAATCATGAAGGATTAATGATTAGTAGAAAATTATGTTTTATACTAAATGACAGAATAACTTCAAAGTAGCACAGATTTTGCTATGCATGAAAATGGCTAAAAGTTATTGACTGATAACCAGACAATATTCACTACAAAATACAACACTACAATACAAAATAAAGTATATTCATTAAAATTTACTTTAACACAACTTTCAATTTGGTTAATATGAAATTAAAGTTTTTTTTTGCTAAAAACATAATTACATGCTTATTAATAATAATAGAAAACATAAAAGTGCAAAAACCATGGCAAGTTGAAAAAAATAAAAATGACCCACATAACCTTAACATCACTAGCGTGCAAAAAGTAACATGTTTTTCATCATGAAAATAATTAATTAAAAATGTGTAATTAAAAATAATAGAAACTTGTTTTTAAAAAAGAGACTTAACAGCCTGATATGGCTGTGTGTGAAAAACCTTAAATATTTTTTAATTAAACTAGTTACTAACCAACTATCAATGCATTGACAATCAGATTGTTATAACATATGCATGCTTACTAACTCGTTTGACTTTAACTTAGGGTGACCTTAGCTTAGTCAATCTAGATGCTTGATGCAATGTAAACACACTATGACATGACAATATAGTTCCATTAAAAATAGCATAAAATCATATAAGTTATTATAATAAATGTAATCTCTCGCAGGCAAATACTTCTTAATTTAATACTAAAGTATTTAATAAAAGAAAAAAATATTCAAAAATCATTAATTTTATTATGATGGTGTTGATGTCAACAATAATTTGAATTTACATGTACACCACCACTAGTGTTAATAAGCTCTGGTACTTTAAAAATTAGATGCTTTAGGCAGTACTTTAACCTCAAACATTTTAGGTAATCAATAAAAATAAAAAGTTTAATTAAATTCAAAGCCTTATGAATTTAAACAATATGAAAATACAGTTAATTACTATGAACATTCTATAACTTACTAACTACGATGTTAAAATATTCAATCTTTTAAAATAAACGTAGCCCTAAAAACAAAGTAGTGAAATAAGATGCTCCATCTTGTTGCACATGGAGGCATGTTTACATCACCAAAAATATACTAGCCTATTTAGTTTAAAAAAAAAAAAATTTGTTGACATTAATTAGTACATGGAATTGAAAACATAAATCCAAATTATCACATAGAGTACTCTAGATTCTGTTGTTACATAACTATAGCTAAAAATTAAATTAGAAAAGTGAGCCCTAGGCTACAGCCTAAAATGGACAATATTTTGAGGTCTTGTGTTAAAAACAGAAGGCACACCCTTTAACCCCAAAATGGAAATCTAGACATAATTTAAATGTAAATGAAGTATCTAAAATCAAAACAAATGTATACATTTTTCCCACAAACCTATATTTCAAAAGAAGAATAAAATTTTGCAAATAAAAAAAATTATAACTCACATTCTCTCCTCAGAACTCACTTTCAGACACGAATTAAGTTGATCAATGCCAGTTAAATACGTTTAACAATGTTATTTACAATCGCATAGGATATTACGCTATGGACAAAAAATTGCACATATGATTAAATTTATATGAAAATACTACTTACGAATTTATTTTAACCATAGAAATAAACTTACATTTTACTTTCTTTACGTAAATAAATAAAAATAAATATTATAATAATATTGTTCCAAAATATCCTATTTTATAAATGTCATTAAACGAAATGACATGAAATTTTTATTTTTTTTTTGCCAGTAGGAAAGTTGTAGCCAGAGATAATATAACAAGGTTACAGCCAATTAGTTAAAACTTGGCTAAAAAAAATAATAACGTTTATATATTAAATCTCGTTTTCTAAAATGCATACTTTCTGAAGATACCGATGTTAAACGCTATGGATGTTAGAAATCACTATATTCATAAAGAGCTAGGAGCTATATGGACTTGTCAGCCTAATAGGATGTTGTAATTACATGAAAATGAGTAGTGACATATTTTACAATAAATGTATTTTCGTTTTGGTCTTGTTTTAATTTTGTATAATGCAGCCTGATTACGATAGAGAAACTAATTTTCATAAAAGTGTAGCCTAATCTCAAAAGATGATTTTTTTAAGACTTTGAATAAATGACTATTTCAAATAGTTCAACCAATTTTGGTGGGTAACAAACTTGTATAAGTTATTACCTTAGACAACATTATTTGTGCTTACACACGCGTATCTTTATAGGTCAAGATGGTCCTAGGTCTTACTATAATGGATGTTCCAGTTGTTCATTTTCACAATTAAAATTATTCATTATTCCATTTTCTGTTATTAAAATTTTGCAATTGACATATATATACTTACTTTACTTTGTTTTAGGAATTTTATCTACTGTGTCTATAGTGTAAGGTGGTTATAAGGTTAATCACAGATAAATTCGATAAAAAAATAGAATCGTGAATAAACGAATAAATCTAAAGTGTTTTGGTATTTTCAGTTTTCAGTATTCGTACCGTATCTGTGATTTGTGGTTGTTTAAGGTTATGCTTTTTGCTTTAGTTGTGTTTGAAAATTGTTAGGTACTTTATTAATAATTTATGTAGGTAATAATAACTCTTTGTAAGTAACATGGGTAAAATAAAGTGGATTATTTCCGACGTAAAAACTAACTTAAAGTTATCAAAGAGCAAACGAAAATTTAAAAATAAAAAAAATATATTACATAAAAGTATTCACACAGTAAAAAATAAATTCACAATTGCAAGTGATAAACAACCCCTTATTAAGAACGAAAAATGTAAGCAAAATAAAAATCTTCAAAGTCGGGGTTTTATACCAAAATTGAAGCAAGCATTATCAGAAAACCCACAGAATATTCCAGTTCAGCCATCCCTAATAAGTAAAAACCAACAAACACCATCATTAAGAGGAAGAATGATTAACAAGTTAAAGGCTGCTAGATTCAGGTAAGATTAAACCCTTAAGAATGTAAAAGGTAGACCTAATAAATTCTGAGTAGACCTACCTTTTGTCTTAAAAAATAAATAAAATATAGCAATTGTTATTAAAATATTTAAACAGTTTTTGCTATACAGTATAGTCCTACCAGTTCAAGTTGAGTACATTATAATAGTATAAACATATATGATGACAGTATGTTTTAGTGTTTTTGATATTGAGTTACAACTTAGTCTAATTTTAAATGGAATAATTTTCAATTTGATATATTGGCCTATTTATTCATGTAGTGTACAAACTATAGAAAATACGGTATTTTATCAACTATTCAGTTATTGCATTTTTAATGTTTCATAATTTCACTTGAGTTATGATTGAATTTCTTAAATTTTATATTCAAATTATTATGTGATGAACCTTTCCACACAGATAGGGACAGGGAGCAGAAAGATAAGAAACAAACATGTAGGGGTATCGGCAGAAAAGGGCTAGGCTTTTCCTAGCTAAATAGATTTTAATGTAGAGTAAGTATTCATATGAATATTATAGTCTGCAATGTGTTTAAGTATAAGTAGCCTGTTTATAAATAAATGAATTTGCATAAACAAATGAATAAATAAATGAATTTGTTTCATAATATTTTTTATATTATTTTGCTTCAGCTGTGAAATGTTTAGTTTACAAGTTGCTATAAATGTAGAAAAGTCAGACAACTTAAAATGCATGTTTTAAACTGTCAATACTGCCAACCATATTTATATTGTTGGTAAGGTTTTTTTTTATACCATTTGGTTATTATTTAGACATTTTAATTTAGTTTATTAAATGATTATATCCATCCATTTTATAATTATAATAATTGTACAATGAATTAATAACATAGGTAGTGTTTTTGACATCTATTTTTACAAATAATTTCAAAAGTAGTAGCATAAATAATCAAATGACACAGGAATGGAATGTTTGCTTTTTCATCACTACACTGTTGGCAAAAACCTACATGAATAGCATTGAATATTTGATTTCATAAATCATTATAGTTAACATTGGAAGTTATTTTAATAATTGATTCATACAATAGTTGTCAAAATGTTACAATTATTAGTGAAAAAAAATTGCCAATATTACTGATATGCTGCTAGTAATGATTTAATTACATTTGTAAATAGCCTGAGTCATTTTATTGTGAACTGGAAAAAAATCCAAAAATTTGCCATACCTATTGAAGTACAGAATGGCACTTAGGGGTCAGACCGTTATAGATAGTTCACTGTGATGTGAATTCTATAAATTGTTTAGCCTCGTTTAAAATTGAGTCATTATGAGGGTCAAATAAAAACAGTAAGCCCTAAGCATTATGTCGTTGGACATTATAAAAAAAATACTATAAGGATCTTCAAGTCACACATATGATTGAAAGAATAAAAAATGGTTTTGATTACATAGAAGTATCAAGGGAAAGTATTGTATATGTTCAAATGAAAACGTCAACAGAAATTTATCTAGCTAGTCAACTAATTTATGAGCACAAGCATTAATTTCCTTAAACTGTCTGGGTTACAGATTTCTTGTACAAATAAGAAAGTCCCTCGTTTATATTTATATATAGTAGTTTATTTTTGGCATTAGCAAAAAAATGTTATTTCAAAAAATTCAAACACAATGCATGCTTTTCTATTGATCCTCTATAGTCCAGACACTGCCTGTAATCGGATAGGTGTCTAATCCTGTAGGTGTGGGATTAGAGAGAATCTACTGTTTTGAAACCATTGTCTTATGGAAAGCTTTCTTAATACTTTATAAGTTATTATTTTTTTTATTATTCATTTATAAATAGGCTAGAATCTGAAAAAGTGTAGTGAAAAATTATATTTTAACAATCGTGCAGCATTTGGCTATAGACCTTCAATTTATTTATTTATTTATTATTTTTTTTGCACACTTGGACTAATGTAGATGATAGGATTATTTATAACATATGAAAATGCGAAGCCCTGGCCGGAAATTGATTCGGGTCCTCGGGGTGAAAGTCCAGTACGCCATCGAGGCGGCTTACCTTCAATTTAAAAAGAGTAAACTGAATAGCGATGGGTGATAGTAATTAACAATAGGCACAAGTGTGGCAGTTAGGTTGAAAGATGAACTATTTACATTAGAGCTTTCTGACTAAATTTCTATCTTCAGTCGCCCATGCTGCTGCTATTTATTGTTCACTTGTCTTCTTTCTTTACGCTGTTATGCAATAAAATATCCATTCATAAATAGGTTGTTACAAGAGAAATTTGAACTGAAAATAAATTACATAGTAAATTTTACAATTATTCTCTAAATATACAAATGTAAACTTAAAGTTTCATCAGTCAGATTTTGTTGTAGTTACTTTATTTGGTAGATTGGGTAAGGTGGAAGCAGTTGAAATGAACAGCTGATGGGGTTAGCGACACCACCATACCCGCTTATACTATTCTCATTCATCTACTCAACATAACGCATATACACACATTCACTACTCTCATAACCAAGGTAACTCTAAAGTGTAATCAACCTGTGCTGATGGACTGTATGATGCAGTCTAATGGTGTATCAAATAGAGCCGTGAGATAACTGAAAACTTCCCAGGATAACTTAGCCATAACCGTGCATATGGAGCTCTGTATGGGTGGACATAATTTTCCTAGCTACTCATGTTCCCATGAGTAAGAATGTAGGTAGAATGAGGGAGTACTCATCGCACAATAAAAAGCTGGCCAAGTAAGGTCCATGATAATGGTCAAGATGGGAAGAAATTGATAGGCAATTAGCAGAACAAGCATCTGCAAGTAACCTCAGTAAGGAACTGGGAAGTCACCAATTAGAAGTGGGGGAGTATCCACCTTGAATCCTGTCCAAATCCTAGGCGTTACGAAGAGACTAGTACTGATTATCACAGGAATATGGAAAGGGGACACAATAGATATACATGGTCATAGTGCAATAGCAACTCTAGAAAGTCATTAATTCGTTCAAGGTTTTACTTAAATCTTCTTTTAGAAATGACTGAGAATCAAATGACTCATTACATACAGAAAATATGACCCTTGTTTAACTAGTTCCAATAATTGTAATATCATGTTGTTTACTTGTACAGGTACTTTAAGTTGAATAAAAATTATTTCATTGGTCTTTCAACAAGCTATATAGGCTAAATAAAGCCACAAGTATAACCTAGTTAAGCCGATCCTTTCAATAGCTATTTAATTTAGAGTACGAATATAGCCTAGGGAAGAATAATTTATATTAGGAGTAATTTACCAGTTGTACAGGAGACATTTATAAAAAAAGTTTTAATTTTATGTTTTTAAACTATGTAAATTTGTTTGTTATGAAGCATTCATTGTTATCTAACTAACAAAAATATATGTTTTCTAGGTATTTAAATGAACAGTTATATTTATCCAGTGGCAAAGAAGCTTACAAACTGTTCAAAGAAGATCCAGAATCGTTTGCGGCGTACCATGTTGGCTTTAAACAACAAATAACTCAATGGCCAATAAATCCACTGGATGTTATTATCAACTCATTAAAACCCAGGTGAAAAAATGCATGACATTTTTAATGCGTTTTATTTTTGTTGACCTAATCATTTTTACGTTACTAGCATTCCCCTGTAGCGGCTTTGCCAGGAATTAAAAATTTACCCCAAGGTAAAATACTCTTGTCTTAACTGTAAACATCATTCCATTAACATCCATAATATTAATATTAGCTTGAATAATTAGGTTTTAAGTGTATGCACTTTTAATCTGTATTTCAACAATTTTAGTTTTGAATTTAACGATTTTTTTTTTTTTTTTTTTTTGTAATCATTTAGGACATAAGAAAGTTATTTACACCAAATTTTAACAATTACGATTAAAAATTTAATTATGTTATTGTGGATTGCAGTTTGGAAACCCATTCTTTGTGCAACTCCAAAGTCTAAGATAAATTTATAAACAAATTTTAGCTCTATACATATTTTAAAGAAGAGCTAGCTATTAAGTATAGGAAAATGTATTGGTTGATTGGACGAAGTTCCCAACTTAACATACACAACAAATTGTTATTATATAAACAGATTTTGCAACCAATCTGGAGGTATGGCTTACAACTTTGGGGTTGCACCAAGAAATACAATATTAAAATTATACAAAACTTTCAAAACAAGGTGCTACGTGGAATTGTTAACGCCCCTTGGTATATTAGGAATGATGACATCCACAGAGATTTAAAGATGAACACAGTAAATGAGGAATTAAAATTACAGCAATTAAGCATTTAAAGAAACATATTAATCATGAAAATCCAGCAGTGCTTCAGATCTCAAGTACCAATAGGGTAATAAGGAGACTTAAGAGAACCAAGCCTGTAGATTTAGTGCAGTGATGATACTTTGTTTCCCGCAGTGGATATCTGGTGGACTTAAATCAGTGGACTAAATTCTGCCTAATAGTTAACTGTTACTAGATTTAAGCTGCTAGATAAGTTTTATTACTTAGTTGTAGCGTAAAAGTAAAAAAAAAAAAAAAAAAAAAAAATACGTATTTTGAATCTGGAAATATAGAAATAAAATGTAAATTTATTTTTTACCATTTTAACCCTTTAGGGATGACTTTTTTAAAAATAGTTTTTGTAGTGGGCATGGGAATATTTTTAGGTCTTCCAATTTTAAAGATTTCTTGATGTTACTTTTACATAATACTATCATTTTCTAATCATGACTTCGCCAGTTATTAACAGTGTTTAAACTTTAACATTGTATAAACTTAAAGTTTTATTTGTAGTTGTATTCAGGACTTCCCTGTAAACAACATTCCTAATTTTTAACGTGGTTGTAGATTTTTCTTTTTTACATTTTAACTCTAAATATAAAATGTACATCCTTATTTTAATCCCTTAACTTTGGAATTTTTTAAACTTTCTCTTTGTAACCATTTGGAAAACTTTCAACTTCACAGTCAAGATTTGATTTTCACTTTTAACACTATGAACCCCTATTTCAAGTCCTTAGGTAGGTTTTTGAAAGCGATCTCTTAGTAAGCATCTAGAACTGAAGGATAAACCTGGAGAAAACATTTCCAATGAAAAACTTTCATGTCATAAAATTTAATGACATGGCTCTAAGGTTATGTGATTTAAATAAATAACATAAACCAATAGATGCACTGTAACTGATAACACTGACGGGAGCGCTACTACTGATGAAGACTCCGCAGTCCGGCTTGTAACGACATACGAGTTGCACGTATTGTTTGGTCAAACTAAATTTCATCTTACGTATTTTAATCTTGTTCAGTGTTTGTGACGTATGTTTTTAATGTTTTGTTTGACTTTGTGACGACCTCGACAGAGGGATTTTAATATTTTTTATCACGGCCAGAAGATGAAACAATATAGTTTCTAAACCGCGGTAGCCTTTACAAGGTGAGTAGATAGACCACTGATGGGAAGAATAGGTCATAATCCTAATTACTTAAATATGTGGTCCGGTGGCTATGTTGCAATAATGAAAAACATTTCCATCTGTTAGCGTCCCACTGTTTAAATTATAACGTGATTAACAGAGATTTTGTGTTTATACAGTAACTTCAGTCTTTATTTCAAACCATTAGTTCTCAATTTTTTGAAACACTTTCTGTGCAGTCGCTAGAACCCAGAAAAATCAGTCGCACCGAATTTTAATCTCAATGATTACAAATTTTTAAATTACCCCATTGTAACGCTTCAGGGTAGAGTTTTGGGAACTCCATTTGTTATGCATCTTTAAAGCTTAAGATGAAATTGTCTGCCAAACTTCAGCTCTCTACAGCTTGTGGATCTGGAGATGAAGAGATTAAATGTAAAGTTTGTTTTAGCCCCATTTTAACCTTTTAAGAATGAACTTTTTTTTTTTTTTTGACCGATTCTTCGTGAGAACTTACGCCATCCTAACATGTGCCAAATTTTAACATTTGTAGGCTTAAAGCCGCCTCGGTGGCCTAGTGGATAGCGTACTAGGCTTTCACCCCGAGGACCCGGGTTCGATTCCCAGCGAGGGCTTGGCATTTTCATACGCTATAAATCATCCCATTGTCTGCATTAGCCCAAGAGTGCACAATAGTCGGACGTTAAACACCAAAAAAAAAAAAAAAAAAAAAAAAAATGTAGGCTTAAAGTTTATTTAAAATGTATGAAGATTTCATCAGTGAGTGAATGAATGGTGTTTGGATTTTATATACTGAATATGGATAGATGTTCTAACATGATTTTCATTCATTGTGTAAACAAGTTACTGGTATTATAAAAAGCTTACGTGTTACAAATGTAAAAAAGTAATGCAAAAAAATCACCTTTCTGATAAAACACTGGAAATTCAAAATTGAGATTAAAAGAGCATTAGATAATTAAAATACCATTACAATAATCTTTAAAATACCATTACAATAATCTTTAAAACACAATAATGGGTTTCTTGTTAATGGTAGTACAGTGTGAACTTTAAGAAAGCAGCTGTTTAAATTTTTTCCAGCTCTAGATTTTACCAAACACCTTTAAGGCTAGATGGCCACCAAGTGCAGAGTGGATTTGAGCTAAATGGAGCTAAATGTACAGTTAAAAACTGTACATGTTTGTGTAGCCACTAAAAGCGAAGCAGAGTCCAGTGACTCCACTTATCTGCACTTTGTTTTCAATGGCTGCACTTACATTAAAATAATAGCTTCAGTTTTAAATTTGTATTCCACTCCGCTCTGCATGTGGTGGCCACTCGCCTTAGTCGTATAAATGATTCTATTACATAGTTTTTCCAAGTAGGCTAGTATGTAATCCGTCAATTATATTTAATCAAAATATATTTCACATTGTTTAACATAATGACCTGTAAATATTTTATGTTTTAGATGTAATAACATGGTAATTGCAGATTTTGGTTGTGGGGATGCAAAGCTAGCAGCTGCACTTGAATCTGCTACTGTTCATTCGTTCGATCTGGTCGCTTTAAATGATCGTGTTACAGTGTGTGACATGTCACGCACTCCGCTTCATCCAGCTTCTGTTGATGTTGCAGTGTTCTGTCTTTCCCTTATGGGTACTAATTTGAGTGATTTTATTAAAGAAGCTAACAGAGTACTTAAAGAAGAGTAAGCATAATCTTATATAATACATGATATTGTAGTAAGTAAGTGTATATTTACACACACATCCTTATACCTCAGGAATAGTTTTAGGTTAACTCAGAAAAAAGATGATTCTGATTTAAGGCCTGTCTTTGACATATTTTCAAATATTGGTTTAAGAACTTACGGTAAGTAACCTCAGCATTAGGTATTAGCTTTCTGAGCAACAGGTTATCAGATCTCTAATATATTCTAAAAATACAGTAGAACCCTTCAAATCCGAACTAATTTGGGCTGAAGCCAGTTCAGATTTTCTGAAATATTTAAATTAGTTACGATTGTACCTGTATTACTGCAGTATCAGATGTAACACAACCTTCCAGACTAATGGTACTTTGGCAAACTGACTTGTGCATTGGTAACTAGATCGCCCTAGTGGTAAAACGACATACTACAAGTATTAACCTAAGAACAACAAAATTCCTGTTATTTTTGGTCTCCCCACGCTTAATGTTTGTCTTACTGTTCCACAGATATTTATGATTTTTGAATCTATAAATATTGGAGTGTCCATCTTCCTTCCAAATAAGTTTGTTATTATTTATACATACAAAGGATAAATATAAACGCACTGTAGACTTAACCTCAATGTTAATTTTTTTAAGCGTTTTATTTCATTCAAAATAAATTGAACCATTTATATACACCTTAAAGCAATTATCATTGACGTCAATTATTATTGACGGTATTAAGTTGTTGTTGCTTCCTTGCATTAATTTCAAAATTATATTTCTTTTTATTTGAAGTGATAATTAATATCATTATTGCAACACAGCCACCGGACCATATATTTAAATAATTAGGATTATGACGTATTTTTCCATCTATTGTGGTCTATTTACTCACCTCGTAAAGGTTACCACAGTTTCAAAACCTTACTGTTTCATCTAGGTTGTAATACAAAATGTCAAATCCCTCTGTCAAGGTCATCACAGAGTTAAACGAAACATTGAAAACACATTTCACAAACACTAAACACAATTACGCGATTAAAATACACACGATAAAATTTGGTTTGGTCAAACGGTAAGTGCTCATATGTTGTTACGTTCCGGACTGCCCAGGTTTTCAAAACTGCGGTAGCCTTTACGAGGTGAGTAAATATACCATTATATGGAAAATAGGTCATAATCCTAATTAGATAATTAATAATGCAAATTAGCAGCAGCAATCATGTAGTGTAAAATAAAAAAAAGTTTTGTAAACCATAAGAAAGTGTAGTAGGCATTTTCTTTCTTTCTTGTGGAGTAGGCAGGGAGTTTTCTATTAAAACAACAGGAAAATTATCGGTTTTTAATTTAGTAAAATTGATTTTAAGAACAATTTGATTATCTAGTTTGTATTAAACTAGATTTGTAATTTGTAAGTAAATATTTTTAGGGGTAAAATTGTTTTTTTAGTGACTTTTAAGTAAATATGAATTAATTTTAATTAACTTACATTATTTAAAAATACAGTATTACCTTGTTTATTTTCAGTGGCATTTTGAAGATTGCAGAAGTAGAAAGCCGGTTCGACAATGTTAATCAGTTTGTACAGGACGTAGAGAAATTTGGTTTCAAATTGAAATCTCAGGACTTGTCACATAATCTTTTCTACTTTCTGGACTTCCAAAAGCAGTCTAAAATTAGTAAACGAAGGAAGCAGAAGCTGCCTAAATTAACATTAAAACCATGTTTGTATAAAAAGAGATAAATAAATTGTTTTTAATGATTGTTTCTGTGTGTTACTGAGCAGGTTGTTTTCAGTTTTTAATTACAGTTTTTTAAAATGTTTTTCATAAAATGTTACAATTGATTTACAGTTTTGAATTAGCTTATATTTAGCCTTAAAAAAGTATATTGGTAAGTTATTGACAGCTATTCCTAGGAAACCTATTAAAGAGCTCAAAAATCATTAATTTGTTTTTCCCAACTTTGTCCTTTCATGAATAAGACTGCCATGTTATCCTTTAATAATTTTTGGTTGTATTTATATCATTTGTGTATATTGGCCTATTGATGTATTTCTGGTGTAGCATTCATAATTTGAATTGAGCGATCATATAGCTCAGTTGCTTTCAAGGTCGCAAGCAGTTAAGATAAGAGGTTCGTTCAAATTGCCGGCAGCCATTACGCGCACTGAGTCTTGCAAGCAGCTGCACATGCTGGTGTGCTCCGCTTGATATAGGATGGATACTTTATAAATTATGAAAATAGACACCTTCGATGCATACCAAAGCGTGTAACATCGAAGATTAATGCCTTATTAAACTCAAAGTAGGTAGGTTGTAATTATTTCTGTTGCAATTCAATAGTAACAATGCGAAACTATGATACATATATGTATTTAGCAATATATATATATGTGTGTGTGTAAAGTACCGAAATTCTTCGGATTGCCACAGAAACCAGGCAAAGAGTTCTCACGCATGTAGGAAAATTCCCTCCCAGCTCCAACAGTCCAATGACACAGAATCTGCCAATCTGAGTTTATAGACTGTTACTACTCAGCAATAGTGAAGGGAAAGGAGTTTAGGAAGAGTTAGGGAGGGAGCTATGGTGAGAGATTGGGTACTCAACCTCTCATTTGCACATTTTTTCTTTGTCACACTGGGGTTCTTAGCAGGCTGTTTTCTAAGCAGTTGACCTATATACTGAGTGATCAAGTAGGCCTCAGCTTTGGGCAAATCATAAAACTCACAAGTTGACCAATAAGAGAGGCTTTCTGGAGCATCTCTCTACCCACTGAAACATTGGTTTATTGTATGCCGAGTCTGTGTGCATCAACATGTACCCTCAGACCTGTAATCAAGCCATGCATCGAATTTTTTTACTGCGGGAGCGATTTATGTAATATCCACTATCAATTTTAATTGCTCTCCAACAGAAAAACAATCAGAATACTGAAAAATATTTTATTTACCAGTAAAAAACACATTTACCAGTTTTTTGTGTAATACTCTTTAGAAACAATCAAAATCTTTGAAGGGACCATAATGCTAGTGGCCACCAAATGCAGATCCAAGTTGCATTTAGCGGAGCAGACTACGTATTCAAAACCAAACATATTGTGCTTAATATAAGTGCAGTCGCTCAAAGCAGAGCCATGCGATGCCGCTTAACACTGCTCAACTCTGTTACGCTCTCATTGGCTGTACTTATATTAAAAACAATAGGTTAGGTCCACTCCACCAAGCACTACTCTGCTTCGCATTTGTTCGCTACCTACCTTAAGTGACTCTAAAACAACTGTGTGTGCTAATTAACTGTATTGGGAGTAGTACAACAGCAATACTGACCATCAACTTTTACAAGACCTTGAACTCAAAGTATGTTCACAGAACTTAAGATTTTGATTACACTTAACTTTGGTAGATAATGCTACCTGGTTCGAAAATAACTCTTAAATCGTCAATCTCATTGAATTACTATTAAACAACCGGTAAGACCTGATACATACACATTGCATAAAATTGAAATCAAATTCAAAGTGTTAAACTACCATTTGGTTAATTCAAAACTAATTAAAAAGCTCTCCTAAACATTTAGTCCTTTGGGACCAAATTAATTGAGCACTTATTTTTTGAATCAATAATTTTCTCAATAATAATCAATCCAATAACTTTTTTATTTTTCAAACATTTTAAGCAATTTTTTCCCATAAAACCCTTTAGAATTATTAAAAATAAAGTTATGTCTAGCTCAGAAGCTATTCTTCAAACTGGCTTGTCAATTTTTTTCTTGCAAGTGAAGAACATCTGCGACCCCTACAGTACGTTAGCGTACTGAGCTTTCATCCCGAGGACCCGGGTTCGATTCCCGGCCAGGGCTTGGCATTTTCATATGCTATAAATCATCCCATCGTCTGCATTAGCCCAAGTGTGCACAATAGATGGACGTTAAACACAAATAAAAAAAAATTACTCAATAAGGTATAAATATAGAATTATATTAAAAAAAAAATATGTGTTAACAGCTCTTCATATTTGATTAACGCCAACAAAATTATTTCTACATGCATGTCTATCTGTATTTACAGTACTTTGTGTGTAACCTTAAAGTTTTATAGTACTACGCTTACTGAAAACATCTAAATTGCCCTATATTATTGTGTAAGCTGCCTAGCCACAAATCAGTAAATGGTAAAGAAATCTAAAATTTCGGTCATCTTTTCTACACTTATTTCTTAACTTTCTCCTAACGAGATGGCTGGTTTTAGAACTATATGACTGAATTTCAAGATGCCTAAATTCTAGTAATTGCCTACATTGTGAATTTTCCCATATTATAAAACAGACAAGTAACCTTAAAGTAAGTGAAACTTTACTTCAATTTATAAATATCAGTTATTACATGAAATATATAATTTATTGTTAATAAGTTATTTATATGAATATGTATATATATTTGATGTGACTTAGTTTTTCAGTTACCGAAAATTTTCTGTCATTTGTGCTGACACCAAGTTGTTATGAAATCTCCACAACTTTGAAGACAATTCCTGTAAACAATGTTAAAATTAAACATCAATGAATTTCATCATC
The DNA here is from genome assembly GCA_022606455.1 of Callitettix versicolor. Classification (NCBI taxonomy): domain Eukaryota; kingdom Metazoa; phylum Arthropoda; class Insecta; order Hemiptera; family Cercopidae; genus Callitettix; species Callitettix versicolor. Next base: position 13,727,632 of record CM040185.1, on the reverse strand, counting down.
TGTATTGTGTTAAAAATATTTTGTGATTTTCTTTCTCACTACTCTGTAAGTAGGAACTAACCAGAGTAGATTTTGTAGAGGAACTAACAAAATGTTGATGTAGATTTTAAAGTCATCGCCATGATTACCCACAGGCCAAAGTGCTTTATTATAAATTTTATAGAGGGTAAAGCTTGTTATCTCAGTCAGCCATGTAGAAGAAATACTTATTTGTGAGTTTATAGAATCTGAGTTTATAGACTGTTACTACTTGGCAATAGTGAATGGAAAAGAGGGAGCTATGGCGAGAGAGTGGGGACTCAACCTCTCACTTGCACATTTTTCTCTCTGCCACACTGGGGTTTTTAGCAGGCCGTTTTCTAAGCAGTTGACCTATATAAGTGATCAAGTGGGCTTCAGCTTTGAGCAAGTCATAAACCTCACTTAGGCTGACCAATGTGCATCAACATGTACCATCAGACCTGCAATCAAGCCATGCATCGAGTTTTTTGATTGTGGGAGCGATTTATGTCATATATCCACTACCAATTTTAATTGCTCTCAGACAGCAAAACAATCAGAATACTGAAAAATCTTTCATTTAATCTCCATCAGTGGGGTAAGTAAGATCCGCTAAACAGCTATAAAACAAATTTGGAAAAATAAATTTCAAAATGGCAACCATTCCAAATCTTAAAAAACTTTTTTAAATCTCGCACTTTTGGAAAAACGATTTTACTGAATTAAATCTGTGTTAAAATCTGTATTGGCACTGTGTTAAAATCTGTATGGATTACCGTTTAAAATTTTCAAATTAGTTACGTTAAAAATTCAAAAATGAAACTTTATATGGCAGTTAGAGATTATTTTCAGTATAATTGTAAATTTTCGAAATATATAGATTTTAATGCTGATTGTAATAGTTAAATTACTAGAGTTAAATCAGCAAAGTGTTCGGAAAAATATATATTACTAGAAATTTGCTTCCATTACAACAGCATACTGTGAATTAGGAGAGATCATTAAGTAGACTAAAGCCAGATTAAAAAAGGTAAGGCAGTGAATTTGGAGACGAAATGTAAAAAAAACAGGTGGTTGATAAATGAGTGACTAGTGGGATAAGTGAAAACATTCCTTAAAGGTAAGAAATTTTACTCTAATTTCTACCATTTTAACACTTTCGGCTATACTGGACTGTTTTCTCTTTGAAATACTTAGATTAACAAATATCATTTTGCTGATCACCTATTCACAACTGCTTTGTGAATACTCACCTCAATAAGGGGATTTCTATCCAAAACATCTCTGTAGTGGTAAATGCACACATCCAGACATTCGTATAGCGCTTCCAGATTTTGCACAGAATAATTTTCAGTTGTTTCTACAATGTAATTCAGCAGGTTGTGCAAACCGTTCTGATCGATGCAAACGTTACTGAGATTGGCTGTAACAGGACAAAAATAAATATTTCCAATCGGGTCACTAGTATATTTTTCAACACAAAAAATTTAGGATTATAACCTATTCTTCCCGTCAGTGGTCTATCAACTCACCTCATAAAGGCTACTCACCTCATTCAAAAATTTTATATTCAAAATGAAGGTTTGGCCATGGGCTCCCCTCTTTCCGGCATTTTGGCAGAATTGTTTTTAAACCGTATTGAAAATGAATTTTTATGGTCGGATAGGAACTTCAATAGAGACAAAGTAGTTTTTTATTACAGGTATGTGGATGATATAATTGTACTTTTCGAAAGGCAATAGTAGACAATTAACAAATTTCGATAAATTTCTTAACACTATTGTGTTATCATCATAACCTTCACTTACACTGGAAGAAGAGACCGATAATACATTAAATTTTCTTGACCTATCCATTTCAAAAGTAAACAATAGTTTCAAATTCAGTGTTTATAGGAAACCTACCACAACCAGCCAAACAATACATTCTTCATCCCACCATCCATACAATATAAAAATGGCAGCTTACAATAGTTTGGTACACAGGTTAATTTCACTCCCTATGGACAAAGGAAACTATGGAAATGAAGTGAACATCATTAAGTACATAGCTGTTTCTTATGGATATAAAAGCTCAATTGTTGATAGGCTTATTGCTAAACACAAAAACAAAAATAAAAAAAATCATTCCAGATAAAAAAACATACATCTCCACGGAATATGGTTCAACTTTAAGCCACACCCTAAAAAAAGAATTAGCCAAAGAAAATATAAATGTCTCTTTCAGAACAAGTAATAAGTTGTCAACATTATTAAAGAAGCCAGTTGCAAATACAAGTGCAGATAACTTTGAAAAAACTGGCATATACAAAATGAAATGTAGCGATAGCCTAAGCTTCTATATTGGTCAGACATCTCGCTCTTTTAAGAAAAGATTTAAAGAGCACATACCCAGAAGTGCATTATCGACAAACTCGGCTTTCGCAGAACATCTTATGGACAAATACCATAAATTTGAAGACATCCATACCAACATGTAAATATTACATTTGTGTCATAAAAGTAGTTATATGGATGCGATTGAAGAGTTTGAGATTTACAAGAGCAAAAAATCAGACCCCAGAACATCCTCAATGAAAAACTTTCAATTAAATCAAATTTAATATATGACATGGCTCTAAGGATAAGTGATTTGAGTACGTAACAAAAACCAACAGACGCACTATAACTGATAACAACGACGGGCGTGCTACTAGTGATGAGACTCCGCAGTCCAGAATGTAATGACGTATGAGTCACATGTGTAGTTTGGCCAAGCCGAATTTCATGATGAATATGTTAAATGTGTAATTGTGCTTAGTGTTTGTGATGTATGTTTTAATGTTTTGTTTGACTTTGTGACGACCTCGACAGAGGGATTTAACATTTTGTATGGCCTGAAGATGAAACTATAGAGTTTCGAAACCACGGTAGCCTTTATGAGGTGAGTTGATAGACCACTGATGGGAAGAATAGTTATATAATCCTAATCATTTGAATATGTGATCCGGTGGCTATGTTACAATAATGAGACAAAAAATTTGTTTATCTTGAACCATTTTTATTTTTAACAAATATTATATGTCAACTATGTTCAGTACAATTATCTGCCTTCCCTAGCTTCATCAATTCTACTTTCGTTGAAGCGTTTCAGAGAACCTCCATCTTTAAAAACTATATCTATACTCTCACTTGAGTATAGATATAGTTTTTGAAGATGGAGGTTCTCTGAAACGCGTCAACGAAAGTAGAATTGGTCAAGCTAGGAAAGGCAGATCATTGTACTGAACATAGTGATAATAATCCTAGCAGAAAAGAAGAATATAAAAAGAAATATATGTCAACTTGATCAAAATGTTACTTAGTACACTTTGTGCAGACTTGATTTGGTTTGTCTCGGAAGTACCTCTAATATACTATACAATTAATTTTATGTATATTTATATTCTGTATAGGCATACCTAGCAATGGTTTATTTCTGGGGAAATGTGCCATTAAAGCATTCTGAAACTTCTAGGAAAATTTTAAAATTAAATTTTTGAACATAGTTAAAATTGAATTAGTTTTAAATAACATTAAATAAGAGAAATACACGATACAAAGTATATCGAATTGCACAGAGGATTTTCGGTGTTATAAAAAAATGATTTCACATAGTGTATCAGTTTCATCACAAAAAATGAAAAGATAGATGACAGATACTCAGTCTGGTATTGCCTTTAATATAAAAACAACTCAATGCATACAAAAGAGTGTATAACCAGTTCATTTTATCTTCAAATGTCGTGCATCAAACTGAAATGTGTCACTGAATTTACACCAAACAAGTGAAACACCCATAGCAAAAACTTGCTCTTACAGAATTGATAGAAAACTTGTACTGCCAACTAAGTAATTCTTAAATATTTGCTTACCTAAAGGAATTATGTCTATTCTGTCTGAGATATAAGATTTCACTTCTAATTTCTTTTTATTTCTGCTGGGAAGGAAGACTTTCTTTTCTTCGATAGTTTTATCCATCATATCTCCGGAATCTGTTCAAGGTTTAACATACAAAGCTTAGTATTTATAGTTACTGTAGTACATTTACTACTAATAATACATTATTTTAGTTTCTACTGATGGAAAATCAAGATTATGTATATATAGTCCCTACCCCGCACAGACTATCCACAAATGTGTAAACCCCACTAATTATAGAAGACCTGGTTTCGACGTTGGGGACAACGTCCAATGAAGAACCGGTATTGTTAGGATTTAGAAAAATATTAATTTTTAGTTACTAGTCTTAAAGCCATTTATTCCAAATAATATTTTACAAAAATACAGTAATCACAGAGAAATAGTTTATAACTGCAGGAATATAACATAGTCTTTAGAACTAAAAAAAAGTATTATAATGAGGTCACAGCCAAAGAATGAATACTATTGACAAAGACATAGGCAAATTACGAAACTGCTGACATATTGCCTATTGCAATAAGTACAAGGTATGTAGAACAGCAGTTGAAATAAAAGCTTGGAGAAGAAGTAGGGCGGGGACAGTTGATTCCGGGGGGGACCAGAACGTTGGCATATTACGGGTGACGGTCGATTCTGTGAAGACCCGATAAAACTTGTTTCCCGCCTTGATCACATAGCCTGCATTTACTATGCTTGCACAAAGTATTTATAAAAACACTGCAACAATATATATATATTGTTAGGTGTTTGGTGTCTCTTTTGCTCGGGTCCTTCAAACAATTAACTATCAGTGGTTCATCAAAAAAGTGCCTTTAATACACTGAAATGTATTACATTACATTTATCCTTTTACAGTTACAACTATGGTTGATGGCAACCCCAAGAATGAACACTACTGTCTTTTTCTTTAAAATGTTCCCCAAAATATATATTAATGTATTCAAAACAAAAGTAAAAGGGGAAGAAGTGTACGCAAATTTTTGTCTACTTACTTTTACCACCGATTCGCCACTTCTCAGCACCGCCTGGCTGGAATGCTCTTCCATAGTGCGTCCCGATGTGTCGGTGTGCACATATATATATATGTGTGTGTGTGTTGTTGCAGTGTTTTTATAAATACTTTGTGCAAACAAAGTACACGCAGGATATGTGATCAAGGCGGGAAACTAGTTTTATTTTAGGTTTATTTGACACTGCAAATAACACTATTACCAGTAAATGATGTGTTGTGATAAATAGAATTTAGAGAGTTGATTTAGTTAAATATATCGCTCGTAGATGTCAAAAGTATTGACAAAATAAATAAATTTATTTATAAATATATATATGTAAATATATATATATATATATATATATATACACACACACACACACACACCTTTCCTTTTGTTTTTTCCTGATCTAAAAGTATTTTTACATAAGTAGCACTCTTTTAGAACCTTCCTTTTATATGAATCACTTGCGAGGAAAGGTCTTCATAAAATGGTGCTTTTAAAGACATAGCCGATCTCATTCACCAATTACATGAGACACCATGTTTGTCTTACATTGCAGTGAAATGACTAACAATTGTCTAATTAAGTTTAGTCTGAATTCTATTATGTGAAATTCGGTTTGTGGATTACATTTTTATTATATACTATTTGTACATGCAGAATGCATTCAACACATTGACATACATCAAATGAAAAAACAGTTTTATATACCACTTTATAGTTTTATAGACATATACAACAATACGCCTAATCAACCAAAAATTATTATCAACAAAAAATACTCTTCTCATTCTCACTTCTGACTAGAAATAAAGCGTGCAAAAAAAGTACACGCAGGCTATGTGATCAAGGCAGGAAAGTTTTATTTTAGGTTTATTTTACACCACAAATGACACTATTACCAGTAAATGATGTGTTGTGATAAACAGAATTTAAAGAGTTGATTTAGTTAAATATATCGCTAGTAGATGTCAAAATATTGGCAAAATAAAATAAGTTTGGAATGATTTTGAAAACGGCAATTGCTGTGCATACTCTTTGGGAATCATTATGATAACTCATCATCTATCTAACTACATTAATACAGTAACTTGATTAAAATACACAAATGCATTAAAAAGAAGTAGTTCACTTATAGCATAAATTCACTTCATATACTTCTTAATGGATGAGTCATAGCGTGATGGTTTTTCATGAGCTGTAGTCTGTTTAGAGAATTTTTTCAGTTCATTTTATTATAATTACTGTTTCTCACATAGAGACACAGTGTACCTATAGCTAGCCCAACATTATGTTATACCAGGTTATAAATATGTTATAATTACTGTTATTCAGTTTGCAGACGGTATTTTCCGTGGAAGTGTAGGATCTCAACGTTTTTAGCCGTGAATGAATCTTTCTTAATTTGGTGACTTTTCCTGAAATAACAATATTTATATTTTAACATCTTAAAATGGTTAAATAGGTTTAATTAGGTAATGAACTTCTCGAAGGTAGTACCAAACTCATTTTTAGGTTTCAATCAAATTGAACCAAAATGGGAAACACGATAGTGCTAAGTAAAACACACACACACACACACACGCACGCACACACACACACACACACACACACACACACACACACAATTAATACTGCTTCAATATGTCATTTATCAATGGAAATTAGAAAATAATTTTATCGAATTCCAACTCCTTTATAGAAAGTGGACAATTAAGGATGATTAAGTGAGTGAATGTATTTAATATAACCTATTACATTTATCTTTATTTGTTTCACCCAACTTTAGGGTACACTAAATCAATCACTTTTTAATGTTTTGTGCCTTCCTCGTAGCCCAGTATTGCTTCATTCGTTGTGATCTTGCTTTTCTTTTTTCGTCAGAGATTTGGATCGTTCGCTTGGATTTGACTTTGCCTTGGAACCGTTGCTTCTTGTCCTTGGTTATTGTTTTGGCTGTTCTGTCCATGAGCATAGTGTCAGTGATTTTCATTTATTTATTTTTCATATAAATTTTTATTTTATTTTCATATGTAATTTTCATTTATTTATGTATTTTTTTAAAGCGAGAAATCTTATTATTTTTTAAAAAATATGTTCAGAAAAAATTCTTGTTTTTTCAAATTATTGTTCTTATGACAAAAATAACACCAGAAAATGTCTTAACGTAGAGATACCACCAGTAAACAAATTAAGAAAATCGAATATCAACTGCTTGCACAATGTCAACTCTATTAAACTGTCGACTGAAAAAGCTGCCGCATATAGCAACGAGTATATAGCAAGCAGTATATAGCAACGAGCTCTGTACCAGAAAATGTTTAGCAGGGATGTTTCGATATCGTATTTGATAAAATATTTGGTATTGATACAACATTTAAAAAAAACCGATATTGATATTCTAAACACTTCAGTCATAGCACAAGCTTTTGAATACCATATTTAAAGAACTCTCTTGGGATAGATATCATATCAAAACTAATCTATGTTGGTTTGTCTGTCCATTTAACCAGTCAGTAACAGTTTCTTTCAACATGTCATCATTCTCTAAGCACTTTCCTCCAAGAAATTCCTTAAGTTTTGGAAGACGATCGAAGTCTGATGGTGCTAAATCAAGGCTGTATGTTGGATGGTTCAGTAATTCTAATAGAAATTTCTCCAGTTGTTCATAAACAAAGAATCTCTTATATTACTATAAAACTGGTCTTACTTAAAAAATCACTGTCATAAATAGAACTGTAATTTTACTTTCAACATGTTTTTCATTAAACATCTAAAAGAAATCACAAAATGTAGAGTGAGTATACTGTACAAATACAAATCAACTTATTTCTAAAACAATATTAAAATTGTTTACTTATTGTAGTCATAAGTTTTTTAAGTTTTTGCAAAAATGTTTTCTTAATTTATGGTGTGAACTTCAATTTGATGATATCTAAGTTCAAATTAATACAATAATTAAGGTGAACTGTAGCTAAAATGTTTAATAGTCGCTAGATTTTTTTTTCTTTTTTTGTTATTTTAAGGCAAAAAGCACATTGACTATTATCGCCTCCCTAAATGTAAGTGTGGTGTAAAGTGTTAAAGTCATAAGTGTAAGTGTGTGTCAGACTTGGGTACCACGAGGGACGTCTAAATCCTCTCAATATGTGCAGCTAGTCTGCATTCCTGCTAGATTTTGTTAATCATTTAAACAAAATTGTACAGCTTCTGCTCTAAATAGATTCTCTATAAACATAATAATTACCAGATGAAGTTTTACAGATGTTCCTTAGCTTGTGGCCTCCGCAGGTTCTTTTTCTAACTGGTTTGGCCTTTGCAGGACGATATTTTTCTACGTAATGAATAGAATCACTTGAATCTGAAAAAAAGTTTCTTATTATAATTTCAAAGACTACTTAACTACTTAACTTTACTAAGTAGTGCCTCCCAACAGTTAAAATGAACTACCAAATAGTATCTTATGCTAAGTATTTGGAGATTTGAATGCGAAATGAAATGGAAAGAACATTAAGAAGAAAAATGAAGAATTTAATTAAATGTTTATAAAGTTGTAATTACCACTTGTTAGTAGTTCTGAGCTGCCATATGCAATAAACTCATTATAAACAAACAATTACTCATGCGCAGATGTACAGTGTACACCTCAAGAGCCAGTTGTGGATCTGTGTAGACTGGTGATTGGACGGATTTTATTTCCATTAGATTAAATGTGTAAAGCTTACAGAGTTTGACAGGCTCTAGCACACAGTGATTAAAGGATTCTACTGTGCAACTAAACCTCTAAAGTACTTGTGTAAAGTAGGAGTTAGTCAAAGTAATGAAATTAGTTCTGGAAATAAGGCATTCAGCAGAACGGTAGATTTTATTACTTGGCTCTATTGGAGGACCAACAGTCAAAATTTTATAGACGTACCTGGCAAAATGTCCTTGCATACTGTACAGTAGCCAGTGTTTGGTCGCTGCGGTCAGGAAGGTCACTGCCACTACATATTTTGACTATCACTCTGATTGACCGTAAAAAAGGAAAAGTGTTTTAGTTTTAGAAACACTAAACTGATGGTCAGATTTAGTGGCTATCTCTAGCCTCTGCAGTGGAAACTAGAGAGCGGTTCTGGAATGTTTCCGAAAAAAGCATTAACGAGGTTAAACTGCGCGGACTTTTCACTGTTCAATTTTGGACTAGTTGTCGCTTGCTGTGCTAGTTGAGAAGTGAACCAGGCTGTCAGTACAGGTAGGCCCTTAGAACTGACCTGGCTGCTTTACATGTTTAATCTTGGACGTTTCTTTAAAAAACAATCAAGTTACTATACGTAACAGTACTAGTTCAATGGTATCGTCCCCGACCATTGGACAAAGCCTATTGCTAGATTGTCTACCATTACTTCCGATTTTCATAATACTTATTTGGCTTGGCCGATTTTTGTGTTCACGATGTCATTTTTTCCAGCTCAACGCCCTGAATCAGCTGAAACTTGAGCGGTAATTCTACGCTCATCGGTTCCGAAGTGAGTGTTTTTCTATTCCGAGGTTGAATCTGAATGATTGCTATTGTATAGTCTCTAGTAATTATATTTTACACTTGTACATTAGTTATTTAAAAATTTATGATTTCATCCTAACAACTTATTTATCTTGTATCAAATTAGTTATCCCCGCAGGGTGGTACAGACTAGCTGCACCTATTGAGAGGGTTTAGACGTCCCTCGCGGTACCCGAGTCTAACACACACACTTACAACACTACACTTACGACTTTAACACTTTACACTCACACTTACATTTAAGGATGCGATAATACCCTCAATGTGCTTTTCGCCTTAAAATACAAAAAATAAATAAAATTAGTTACAAGTTCATTCTATCTATTTCACCACAACTTTACCCCGTTGGGGGTGGTTTGGGTGAAGGTTATGTACCCTATCACTATTCTGGTGAAGTGAGGAATCCAACGAGCTAAAGTAGATCAAAATCGGACGAGTTTTGATGAGTTTGAGCAGTCCAGTGATTCATTCATTCATTCAGCTGCAGATTCTCAGGGTTTTGGAAGCAGGGTTTTGCCTTCTGCTGGCAGTTGCCTGGCAATCATAGATTAAGAGGACTGAAGTTTCCTCATCCATCCAACAAAACCTATGCATCAAGTTTTCCATGGCATACATTCTTATACCGTTTAGCTTGCACCCTAAAAGTACAGTGTCTCATATTGAGTCCCATGGTTCTTCTGAGTTGCTCCTAACACAGGGTCCCTACTGTTCCCCTAAGCCTATCTGGAAGAACTTTCAGGCTGATGGGCTGTCTAGTCATAGATTATGGTTTTCTGTCAACCCTGTCCTTGCAACCCTATAAGAGTTGTGTTTTTCAACCCCAAGGTTTGATCCCTGAAAGGTCTTCTGCTTCTATGATACCTCCTCGTCTCTTCTCAGTTGTGAACATATGTTTCCAGTCATCAGTATTAAGTAGCTGAGGAAATAAAATGTCCTCCCGTATAAAGCACCGCATTCATAGCTAATATTAAACCCAGAGTTTTCTTAGTAACCAAAATTCACATATTTTATTTTACTTGGCTTCCAAAAATTTTACTTAAAATTTTTACCGATAAAAAGTTGATACAGGCTTCCGCTTAGCCATGTAGCCTTCAAAATAATGTTCCACCTTGGGTTTGGGATTTTTTTTTTGTTTAACAAAATATGAAACAGTAAAACAAGTAAAATAAAATATTTTATAAATTGTTGATTATAAAAATATCAAGACAAACAACAACTGTAAATAAAAGTAATTTTAAATTAAACAATCTTTTAGAACAATTCCCCAAGAATGTGCATGTTTAGAACTTTCTATCTTGTAATTTTATTAAACTGTTTTGAAAACTGAATTTTAGAACAGATTGTTTTTTTTATATATATATATATATATATATATATATATATATATATGTGTGTGTGTGTGTATATATATATATATATATATATATATATATATATATATATATATATGTATGTATATATCACCACAAAATTCTTCACTTAATGTATATAGTATGCTATGGATATCTTTTGTTATTGCTATATTTTTTATAAAGTTCAATATGTTTTGACTTCCACACAGTTAAAGCCTCAACTTTCAAAATATTTTTATTAATTTTGTAATTAATTTTATTACTTTTGTACAAATAATAATTAATTTGAATAACTGTTTTAATTATCCGTAACAATTGTATTATTTACAATAATGAAATTTTATTATTGTAACACAGCCACCGGACCACATATTCAAATGATTAGGATTAAATACCTATTCTTCCCGTCAGTGGTCTATCAACTCACCTCATAAAGGCTACCGCGGTTTCGAAACTCTATAGTTTCATCTTCAGGCTATACAAAATCTTAAATCACTCTGTCGAGGTCGTCGCAAAGTCAAAGAAAACATTAAAACATACATCACAAACACTAAGCACAATTACACATTTAAAATATTCATCATGAAATTCGGCTTGGCCAAACTACACATGCGACTCATACGTTGTTAAATTCTGGACTGCAGAGTTTCATCATTAGTAGCGCGCCCGTCGTTGTTATCAGTTATGGTGAGTCTGTTGGTTTTTGTTACTCAAATCACTTATCCTTAGAGCCATGTCATATATTAAGTTTGATTTAGATGAAAGTTTTTGTGATGTATGTTTTAATGTTTTGTTTGACTTTGTGACGACCTTGATAGAGAGATTTAACATTTTGTATGGCCTGAAGATGAAACTATAGAGTTTCGAAACGACGGTAGCCTTACGAGGTGAGTTGATAGACCACTGACGGGAAGAATAGGTGTATATAATCCTAATCAAATGAAATTTTCAATACAATTTTTATTTTCTAAAGTAATGAATAAAATTTTAAAATACAATTTGCAAATCACACATGCTATTTTCTAGAATGAAATTTCGGAAAAAAAATTAAGGTAATGAGCTTAAACATGGAGGTAAGATGACAAAAAGTAAGGTAAAGTGAAGAAACAAAATTGTCTGCCAAAAATTCTATTGTGAGTAAAAGATGTGGGTTCATTCACCTACTTACCGATATTTATAACTGGTATTGTTGGTGTTATTTTAACAGGTGGTAGCACTGTTTTTACCAAAACCAAAGGACTGAAGAAGCCTTTCCTTTCTGCAGCCGATGGATTTGTCATTTCAACCACTTGACCTCGAGGTTCTGAGAAAGTTTTCTGCAACTAAAAAAAACTCACTGATTTATAAATTTAATAAATATAACATGAAGCTCTCTCACTGAAGTCATATTTAGGAAGCCACCAAATGCGGACCGGAGCTGCGCTGAGCGGAAGATGAACGGCAACTGGAAGCAGAATTCAGTCAGTTTAAAGAATGTGTATCTTTTAAATCCAAATATTTAGGCCTACTGTAATGAATTCTGGGATACCAATATGTTTAAAAACCATAATGTAGGCAATGGTAACCTAGGTAACAAGAAGTAATAAGTTTGGATGTGTGGTCAACTTGTGGGGGGAAGCGGAATCAGCTTTCAAAACTGAACTAGACAGAATTGAAGCTATGCAAAGTGGAGCCCAGTGATGCTGTTTGACTCCGTTCAGCTTTGTTATGCCTTGAGTGATCACACTTACATTAAAAATAACATGTTAGGTTTTCAATATGTATTTCTCTGCATTTCGTGGCCAACCAATTTAAAACATTTCCAACTATAACGTGTTTTATCTTACACTTTATTGAAAAATTTTCTATCACAGTTGATATTAAAAGCTTCAAAAATTAGCATTTTAAATTTTCAACTTAAATTTGAAATACAAAAATGAACCCTGACCACCACTGTATATTCAAAGAAATTTTTAATTTAAAATGCTAATTTATGCAGATTGGTGTGATAGGATTTTTAAAAAACGTGTGAAATGAGAGATAAATTAGTTTGTTTTAAGACTTCAAATGGCTGTCATTCTTATCTTAAATTACTAATGTGAGACTGCTAACACACAAACGCAACACAATGAGTGCTCATTTCAAAGTCTTGGGTCCAATACTTAACTACAAAAAACAACTTTTATTGAGTACAGTGTTAGGGTACATAACCTACAATGCTTTTAAAAATATTGTCAAACAATTAACTTGATTTTTCGTTATAAGTTTTCTAATTTTTGTGATAAATTATTGCATTATGTTATTTTTTTACGGTGAACTCTATAAAAATTTTTTTCACCGATTTTGATATCTTATATCTATATTAACTAACTGTACCTTTATAACTTGAATTGTTTTAATTACTTATAAAAGACAACTTGTTGATATAATTTATGAACATTTTAAACAATATCTTTTTAAGTCCTCTACAACCCTAAAAAAAAAATCGGCTCTTATAGTCTTTGGCTATTAGGCCTATAATCGAATATAAACAATAAAATAATTTCTTTGTATAAACATTTTCTTTACACCAGCATTAGTAAATAATTTAATTTATCATGATCATATTCATATAGGAACCTCATGACTTTTCGTAGAATAAAAGTCTATTTTGTCTCTTATAAGGACCTAATAGAATTGTGCTAGAGTATCAGAGGTATTTGTAGAGCGTGATTGTATTAGGAACCTCTCACAGTTAAAAAAGTTGTGTCGTTCGTTGAAATTCTCCATAGGAACCTCATACAACTGGATTATATTTCATTGAATAGTAAATTGTTATTAGGAACATCATAAAATTAAAGTGTAATACTTTCCTCAGTAGGTCCTTATAGATTCATACATATAGGCTCTTTACAAATATCATATAGTTGAAGTGTGATAATAGCATTTGTAGAAAATGTTCCTCTTAAGAACATCATATAATTGGACTGATAATTTAAAGAAGTTTTTAGAAATATTCCTGATAAAAACATCATTAATTGGACTAACATATTAGAGGTGTTTTTAGAATACTTGCTTTTTAAGTACAATATAGAATTGAGAAGTAATAATATTTTCGTAAAAGAGGTTCCGTATAGGACCGTCGTAGAATGTGATTTGTTAAAGATTTTGTTAAGTTAGCCAGAGGATCATAAATGAAAATTTTTGTTAACACACTAGGCTACAATCAAAATTTTATAAAAGCAAACATACCTTATTTCCTAATTCTAGAGTTTGTGGTATGATCTAGTGGTAGCTGGTAGACAACTGTACAGTTAATGTAACCAGTGAAATGGCACACAGTTCTATATAGAATGTCCACACAGTGTTCTATGCAATGTTTATTTATTTAGATTTTGATTGTTTAAAAGCACAATTTTGATTGATTTGGCTTATAACACAACAGGTCTAATGAATAAATTAGTTAGTTGTAAAGGTGTTAGATATTTTTTGTAATATAAATTTATGTTGATCTTGCAGACAAAAATACGAAGTATAGGATTTTGTAAACTCTAAGTATGATGAACTAAATAATTTTTTTTTTTTTTTTTTTAAGGCGAAAAGTTGTATCATCGCCTAAATACAACTATTAAAGAAAAGAAACAACAGAGCGATAAAACGTAACATTACTTACAAACTAGATAACAAGAATAAATAACTTAAAAACAAAACAATATAAAGGTGGACTGTAAAGGGGTACTAATTAAACAGGAAGATAATAAATATTTTGAAACAATAAAATTTCCTAAAACTAGTTAACAAGAATATGAACTATAGAGAATATATAAATACTAAGAATGAACAATAGAGAATATATAATTTAAAAAATTAAATATATTGATATATATGCAAGCGTCTCAGGAAGGCCAAAACGCGATCAATCATCCCCCAAGATCGCCTGCATACAGTTTCCTAATCCATATATTAAACGCATGGTTCTCAAGCAATCGCAGTCTAACATCAAGTGTTTGATTGTGATGGTTTCTCCACAAAGTTGACATGTAGGTGGCTCCCCGCGTCCCATTAAAAAACCATGTGTCAGCAACGAATGACCAATGCGGAGGCGTGTAACGACAACCTCCTCCCTTTGACTTGTTCTTAGAGACGACCCCCAAGGGTGAACAGTATGTCAACTGAATTGAAAAATACACAGTTATGAAGTGGAATAGTTAACACTGCCATGAATGTATCTTCTAATAATTGTATAATGTTTACCGCACTAATTAGAAGAAAAATTCTACTGTTTGTCTCCTACAGCCTAGCTGGCAGAGAGGTTTAGACGATATCCAAATTCAGGAACGTTCTGAAACATTACATGGTGGTCTGGACACACAAAAACTGTTACCGCAGAGACACGTATTGTCTCCAGTAAAGCTGTTAAACTAGCGATTAGAAAAAAGTTTGGCTAAGGATGGGGGTGTGTTTTTTTGCAGGAATTGCTTAGGCAACTCAGAATTGAATTTTAGTCTGCTTACAATGGAACAATCAGCACATATGGTCTTTGCTGGTTGCTCTGACCTTGCTTAAGACCCTCGTATTGGTCAGAGTATTTGGCGGTAGTAAACGTTAAATTTTGAAAAGTTTAAAGGCATTAAACACCTTTATTAAAATTACTAGATTACTAAAGAAAATTAGTAAAAAACTTACTGCAACAGGCATTTTTTTAAAAGCACAGTTACTTGTAGCCAACAGTAAAACAGAGCATTTGTCATCCATCTTGGACCACAGAGCAACAAATATTTGCCGTGTCGCCTCATCCACCAAACTCCACCAGTCAGTTATGTTAGGGCTGTACAAGATACAGGGTGAGGTTTGTCGGCAATTGTTCAAAATCTAAAAGTAAAAGAACGGTTAAACGTTTTGTAATAGTATGGTCAATAGTGAATACTGTAATCATTAGTTAACCGACAACATTAAAATTTATTTGACAATTGGTTTACCTGAATACAACGTTCGTCCGTAGATGACAGACTGCGACCAAAGAGTGTAGTTACATCTAACTGGTATACAGGCAGATGTTCATAGTGATGCAGTATTGCTGGCGCTAAGTATTGTGTGTGACCTTGTGTAGAGGATCCGTTGATAAGAACACAAGGACAGACTAACGAACTGAATAAGCTGTAAATAACAAATGTTAGTCTTATAACAACTAATTTATTATTGATTTTACAAGGTGTGGCAATAAAATAACTGGGCTGGTGCCATAAAACATTTTATTCATCACCAGTTACATTTCAAAATTTCTCTGCTTCAATATACTCTCCTTGATGATCACAACAATGCTAAATAAGAATTTTTTTATTGTTCCATACGAATTGTTGTTTTTGGTAAAGAGGCTTACACAAAATTCTACTTTTCCCCTTCATATATTGCTCTTTTTTTGCAGTTTGAGCAGGATATTGCTATTTGAGGAGTTAGCTGAAGAAATAACTTCATCCGCCTCAGTGGCCTAGTTGATAGCGTACTGGGCTCAACTCAAAGACAAAAAATGAAACAACCTTTACTCGCAAAGTACATCTTTTTCAAAATCTGAAGAGAACAAACCCATCTCACAGACAAAAAATGAAACAACCTTTACTCGCAAAGTACATCTTTTTCAAAATCTCAAGAGAACAAACCTATCTCAAAGACAAAAAATGAAACAACCTTTACTCGCAAAGTACATCTTTTTCAAAATCTCAAGAGAACAAACCTATCTCAAAGACAAAAAATGAAACAACCTTTACTCGCAAAGTACATCTTTTTCAAAATCTCAAGAGAACAAACCTATCTCAAAGACAAAAAATGAAACAACCTTTACTCGCAAAGTACATTTTTTATAAAATCTCAAGAGAACAAACTCATCTCAAAGACAAAAAATGAAACAACCTTTACTCGCAAAGTACATCTTTTTCAAAATCTCAAGAGAACAAACCTATCTCAAAGACAAAAAATGAAACAACCTTTACTCGCAAAGTACATTTTTAACAAAATCTCAAGAGAACAAACTCATCTCAAAGATAAAAAATGAAACAACCTTTACTCGCAAAGTACATCTTTTACAAAATATCAAGAGAACAAACTCATCTCAAAGACAAAAAATGAAACAACCTTTACTCGCAAAGTACATCTTTTACAAAATATCAAAAGGACAAACCCATCTCAAAGACAAAAAATGAAACAACCTTTACTCGCAAAGTACATCTTTTACAAAATCTCAAGAGAACAAACCCATCTCAAAGACAAAAAATGAAACAACCTTTACTCGCAAAGTACATCTTTTACAAAATCTCAAGAGAACAACCCCATCTCAAAGACAAAAAATGAAACAACCTTTACTCGCAAAGTACATCTTTTACAAAATCTCAAGAGAACAAACCCATCTCAAAGACAAAAAATGAAACAACCTTTACTCGCAAAGTACATCTTTTACAAAATCTCAAGAGAACAAACTCATCTCAAAGACAAAAAATGAAACAACCTTTACTCGCAAAGTACATCTTTTACAAAATCTCAAGAGAACAAACTCATCTCAAAGACAAAAAATGAAACAACCTTTACTCGCAAAGTACATCTTTTACAAAATCTCAAGAGAACAACCCCATCTCAAAGACAAAAAATGAAACAACCTTTACTCGCAAAGTACATCTTTTACAAGGTCTCAAGAGAACGAACCCATCTCAAAGACAAAAAATGAAACAACCTTTACTCGCAAAGTACATCTTTTTCAAAATCTCAAGAGAACAAACCCATCTCAAAGACAAAAAATGAAACAACCTTTACTCGCAAAGCACATCTTTTTCAAAATCTTGAGAGAACAAACCCATCTCAAAGGCAAAAAATGAAACAACCGTTACTCGCAAACACATGCCTTCTTGGAAACGCTTATACCACTCGTAAACTCTTGCTTTACTCATAGCAGACTCATCATAGGGCTTTGTTAACATTTCACACACTTTGTTACACTTTATTCCATTTTTTACGCAAAATTTGATACAAATTCTTTGATCCATTTCTTTTAACAAACGAAAATCGCCGAGCTCATAAAAACACGTCTAACCTTAGTGGCTGTCACAGACAAAGTCAACAATGAAAACAGCTGAAAGTTTTATCATACTTCAAGGGCATGTACAAGGTGTGTTCAGAAAGTAACGAGAATTTTTAAATTTTGCGGTCTTGGCGAATTCGATTGTCAAACATTTATTTTTTATTATGTTGGTATACATGTCCTTAATTAATTCTTAATTATTCCTAATTAATTGCCTGGCCACCATTTTAATTAATTGCCTGGCCACGTGATCATAAACTTTTCAGTCAAATCTAACCAGGAACTATAATATTTAAGAGAAATGTTACCAGACAAATTTGATACTCCTTCTCCATGAAATAAACAAAATTTTATGTCTTACCACTCAGACAATATTACAGGAAACAGCAAACAACTACTCCTGGCATTGTTAAATCAGAGACCGCCAACTTGAAACGAAAGTAAATGAGAAAAAATCTTGCACATATTTCTGGCTTTATCAAGATACCTTTGTAGCAAATTTCAAAACATGTGTTTGGCATAAACTGTTCAACAAACAAACACACAAACCGAATGTTGAACAATCATGCTGAAACAAATACCATGCTTTCTTTGATCAATTACACTATACAACTTGTACTTCACAAGAAAATCGACCGTAGCAGCAATTCTACATGATTGCAACCCAGCTCAAAATGATCTAATAAAATTAAAAGTGGAATGATCTAATGAAACTGGAAACCCTCCCTCCTGTTACCAGTTTACAGTGGGTTGATGATTGGCTGCTCCCTATCACCTAAACTGTATGTTTACAGGTGAAATCAGTTGTTGAAAAAACAGCTTTCTTATATCACTGGGAAAATGGTTTACCTTGTGTTATAATTCTGCCTCTGAACATTCAAAAATTTATGATGAAAAGAAGATTCAATCTGTGATATAATTTTTTCTAAGGTGTTATTTAGAAGCGGTTTGATTGTATCAGGCAGACGTCTGGCAGCGTACATGTTTGTGCGGTACGAAGAAGGTACTATATTTTGGAGCGCAACTTTGAAATCTTCATTTTTTATCTGAAAACAAAAGCAAATACTTGTACATACTGGATTATTTATGTATAGTTTAACTGGAGCTATGCAACAATCTGTCATTGTTATAATTTACTACCAAGAAATGCCTCACAACAAGCCAATGTTGCTATACTTGTTAAAAATAAATAAAATACATAGAGTCTAAATCTACATTTTTCAACTAACTGATCTTATTAGTTCATTTTTCAGCCAATTTCATAATTTTGTTTACTAGTTAGTCAAAATTGCTGGCAATTGTGATGCGTTTGTGTTTTGTGTTGATGTTAAATCAGTTATAATATACGAAATCGTTCAGGATTTACCAAAGAATATAACTATACCAATCAAATTAAGATATTCAATATAAAATAAAAAGGTTTATTGCCGTTCAAACATAAAGTTTTCAAAGTTATTTCTTCAATCGGAATTTAAAAATTTAATATTTTTAAATTAAAATTTAATTAAATGAAAAAATTACTATGCCAATTATTTATAAACAATATTTAAAATAAGTGATTTTTTCAGATTTTCAAAATAATAAATATATTTAAATGTATATTTCCGTAAGTACTTCTCTGCTTAAATAGCCCAACAGTTGTAGGTAGGGCACCTACTGGGCAGGCCCAACCGAAGGGTTAGATCAACTAGGATTAATCTTTTTTAGCGTGTGTTCTATCTGAAACACTTTTTTTTAGATATTTTGATTGTTTGTAATTATTAATTTGTACAATGAACTGTTTTATTGTGAACCTAAAATTTCTTGTTATTAAGTATAGGCCTAGTATTCAGTAAGAGTTATTTTGAAGGACACTGTGCACTGTAGCCTGAGATGTAGAAAACAATGGAACAACTGGGCAGTTAAAGGTCCCCAATGAGTGTTAGCAGTACAGGTGTTATTTCCAGGATTTTTTTTTAATTTGGTAAAATATTGATAAAACCTACCGCTTTAGAGTTGGCAGGTAAAAACCAGGGACCTTATAAATTACTGCATCTATTGGTAAAACTCATCTTACTTACTCTTAAAAAATGTGACCAATCACTATAATAAAATCAGTGTGGTTTATCATTTAAAACTAGAAGTGATACTGATTTGAAAAATACACATACAAGTTTTCATAGAGCAGCTAGGTCATTAAAAAAAAATCAAATTTCATATTCCGTCTAATTTCAACATGTTAAATCAGAAAAATCTTAAAAAACGATTTTTTAGGGGTTTCCAATATTTACATATTTTTGCATATATAAACTTCAACAAAAGCATGTTTTGAAAAATTCAAAAATTACTATAGAAGGTTTTTTAAGCCATTCAACATTTTTCAGTACAGGTAAGAGTAATTAGAATATGATTCAGAAGTTATTTTTATGTTTGTGCGGTAAATACATTTCAAAAGTAGCTCTTAAAACAAACAGTAAAGTCTTTGTTGTAGTGTGCAGATGTCACGGAAGACAGCTGTTCGAATTTGGCATAAACTTCAGCTATGGCAGAACTGGTATTGTATCAGTCATGCTTTATAATTTTTAAAAACAAAACACATTTTTTGCTTACAATAACTCCTAGTTTCCACCATTTCCTTCAAAATAGTCATTGCAATGAACAAAATTTTCAAAAATAAAATAAAATCATGTTAAAAACAAAATTTTGAAACTAGTTAAATCATAAAACAAAAGAAATTAGCACGACAAAAAGTCACAAACGAAATTTTGTAAAATGGAATAGTAATAATTATTAATCTACAATTAAAATATTTAACTGCCTGATATTGGAACATTAAATTAATAAGAGTTTGATTACGGAGGATAATGGACGTAAGGCATACAATTGTAGAGGATATAAGAACAAAACAACTGGTTTGGTACGGGCATGTACAAAGAATGCCGGATTAGCGAATTCCCAAAAAAATCATGCAATGGCGAACACCTGGAAGAAGAAAACAAGGGAGGCCGAAACTGAGCTGGAGAGAGGGAGTCGAAAAGGAAATAAAAAAAAGGGATCTACCAGAAGACCTGTGATGGGACCGCGATCGGTGGAGGTTGGAGATCGGAAGACGGCGTAGAACGTTGTAGACCGAATTATAGATAGAGTTTGATTAACAAACTCTACTTGTTAATCAAACAATATAATGGTTGTTTTAGAAACTGAAATTGATGATTTAATCAAAGATTAAGTTTAACGATGGATTAAATATGTTAATGACTGTTCTGTAAACTGGTTATAAAAGTAATTAAACTTCTAATATGGTGGTCTTTTCTATTTACTTGTTGGGCAAATATGTGTTTATATTCTTAGCTGTATGTAATTAAAAGAAATTACAAAATTCAGTTCAGAATTTTTCTTACCTACATTTTCAAGTTTAAATGAAATACATGCCAGAGTGTTTGGGGGGGGGAATTTCATGAGAATTTATGAAAAAAAGATCCCAGTCTCAACAAATTTTGTTTGTATTTTAAAAGAAACAAAAAATTTAATCGATCATAATTCATTCAATATACAAAATTGTAAAGCAAGTTAAAATTATTAAAGCAAATTAAATTAATTAAAGCAAATTATTGTATATAGATGCATAAAAACCTTCTGTCAAGAATAATTTTAATTTTGCTTTTTATATCTATAAATTACAATTAAATCACGAAATGTTAAGATGATTACATTATTTGAGATCATTTAAATTTACTGGCGCTGGGTGGTGGAACCTACAGGTTCTACATTTTAATCTATATAAATTTTTTACAGTAAGGATATTTCATCAATTTTCTTGAAAATCTAATGCCACTATCATTATCAGTGTTCAAATCTGCATAAATTATAATTTTTTTTTTAAATTACATTGAAGGTACAAAAATGAACCCTGACCCCTGTCAGATTCATTTCAATTTTGACTTCATTTCAGATTAGTGTTTCATTGACTTACTATTTTCGCAATTTGTGGGAATATTATTATTTTCGGGTTTAACTATTTAGCTGTTCACAAACAATTGTGAACTTTAAATATTGAAATAAAAATTACATTAAAAAAATAACTTACAAACTGAAACAAATAAATTTTTTTTTAAATTACTTAAAATTTTACCAGATTATTTATGTTTATTATAATTTACCTTTATTGTTTTCTGATTAATTTTAATTTTCCTTTTAGAATCGTATATATTTGGATAAGTCCTTTTCAAAGCATTGAGAGCTGCTTCTGAACAGAGAGCGTTGAGATCTGCTCCGCAGAAGCCGATGCAGTCAGCAGCGACACTTTCCAGATATTCCTTGCTGGGTCGGTGGTGCCAGTTTGACGTAATTAGTCTGATTATTTCCAAGCGACCCTGTAATCATGTTTAACTTTAGTAATAATATTTTTTTACAATTATCGTCAGCCTTTTTATGGTTGGCTTTCTTACTTTCTATGCACAATGCTCACACTGTTACTCAATTAGCACTCCCTCCCCCAGGAAAGGAATTACAACTTAAGGAATGCTGTGGACATTAATCATTTTGTCTTCCCTAAGGCCATACCAAAGACAGTCCTCCAACAGTACACACAAAATTTATCTCCAATTTCAGGAATCCAAAGGACAGTAGTAACCTCTTACATTAAAATGCAAACCATAACTATAGCAGAAGCTTTAAACAGAAGGAACACAGATGACATTCTATCTTGTCATCAGAAAGAAGATACCGATCCAGATGTCCTAAGAGCTGTAGCACTACAGATGATGAAAAATTGTTATCCTGAAAACAAACGTCTACACTGATGGCTTCCAAATAGACAAAACAAACACAGCAAAAGTAGGAATATACGGTAAACTGTTCTCACAGTATATTCCAATGCGAAAATACTAAAACTGACTTTAATGACGAAATAGAGACTACATCCTTAGCTCTCAAACTTCTCCTTTATAAGTTACAGGCATTCGAAAAAATGGTCCTCTTGATAGATCAGAACAGGTAACATATCTCCTACATTTTACCATTTTTATTCAATGACCCAGAAGTATGTAACGCTAAATTACATTTCGCTTTATGCTAGATAGCCGTCCACATTCATAGGCTTTGTCCAGGGTTCAACTTTATATAAGTTTTTTGGCTCAGTTATAAATTGGGCTCATTGACAAAAATCATGATTTTGCTTACCCATGTTTAAGTCATCATCGCCAAAAGGGACTTGAGTTTTAAAATTGAATAGCTGCACAAATTTATGGGAGCAAGGATTCGGGTGCTCAATATTCTCGAGCGTAATGAAGTTTTAGGTGCTCAATATTCTCGAGCGTAAGGAAGAGTTAGGAGCTCAATATTCTTGAGCGTAAGGAAGTTTTAGGTGCTCAATATTCTCAAGCATAAGGAAGTTTTTAGGTTTCCAGGTGTTTGATATTCTCGAGCTCCCAGAATCCTAGCTACTCTAAGGATTCGGAATGCCCAATTTCTAAGATTTATAAATGCTTCTACGGTAATTCCTACCTCGGTATACAACACCTGTTTCCTGCCAGTATGCGTTTTCGTTCGATGATTTGTCGTAGACTGCCCAAAGTTATTGAGTGGTTAGTAAAAGACTGCCTCAGTTATCGGGAGTGGTCGACGAAAGACTGCTCCAAGATTATCGAGTGGTCAGCGAAAGACTGACCCTGGTTATTGAGTGGTCGGAAAAAGACTGATCTCCAATTATCGGGGGTGGTCAGCAAAAGACTGACTGACCAAGGTTATAAAGTGGTTGGCAAAAGACTGCCCAAGTTATCGCGGGCGGTCGGTGAAAGACTGACCTCTTTGCAGCCACAGCGGCCTCCTTTTATACTGTTGAGCACCGCACATGTGCAGAAACCCATTCTTAGTCAGTCGGGTCCCAGGGCTTGGAGCGAGCGGTTCTTCCCAGCGTAGCTAATGGGAGCCCTCGCAAACTGACCTTTGCACTGGTTACTGTCTTGCCTTAGGCTACAATCGCCAACTAACCTTTGTACGTTTTACTGCCTGATCTCAGGCTACATAGGACCAGCCGTGCATTTTAGTAACAGGGTTAATTTTTAACCCGTTACAAGAATATAGCCAACTTCATACTGATGTTAAGAAGATTTCATAAAAGAAACTGGAAGAGTTACTAAGGTTAGTGGTATGAAGGGAATTTATACTTCTTAATTATAACTTAATTTAATTTTATGACTTAATAAATCAGGTTGCACAACAACAGTGAATTTTGCATCCAAATTTTATGATTTTATTATATGAAATATGTTTTTATACGAGGTGCTACCCAGAAATTCAAGGAATTTGAATTCTGTTATGTGTTATGACTTCCTGCCAGTAGGGTTGGTGAACAGTACTCTTTATGCATTAGTGTACCAACAGCTGTGACAGTGATAGGCTGTGTTCTTGAGTTACATGCATCTGTGTAACATTGTGTTTTAGTGTACAACGATTTTTTAAACTTGTGTAAATGGCAGATTTTAAGGAGAAAAAAGCATACATCAAATTTTGTTTCAAGCTTAAAAAGCTGTTGCAGAAACCCATCAAATGCTTGTGGAAGCATTTGGTAACAGTGTTATGAGTCAAAGTAAAACTTTTTTGTGGTACAAACGCTTCAAGGATGGGCGAACATGTGTTTTAGTGTACAACGATTTTTTAAACTTGTGTAAATGACGGATTTTAAGGAGAAAAAAGCCTACATCAAATTTTGTTTCAAGCTTAAAAACAAGATGCTATTGTTGTAGATCATAGGTGAACAATCCTTAATATTTGTGTAATCGTAGGATTGTCATACAGGTTTGTGCAATGTATCTTGGTCAGGAAATTTGGGTGTGAAATACATTGCTGCAAAATTTGTACCGAGGTTGCTATGCAGCAAACAAGAATATCATCATGTAGCATTGAATTGAAAGTTATAACAAGAGGTAACCACCAATTCCTCTGTAATGTCGAGGTCGACATTCCACTGAGAACTGGGACGATATATTTGTATACTGTTTCATTGGTGGTTATTCTCCAGGTCCTTTCTTTCGGGTAGCTTTTGTTGAGACACGTTCTGATGATCCTTCTCTCTGTCTTAAGCAGGTCCTTCTTGTTATTGTTTTTGATTTTGAAGAGAGTTTCACTGGCATGTAATGTTTCTGGGAGTATCACTGATTTGTAGTGGCGTATTTTTGTTTTTATTGACAGACATTTTTTTTTGTACGTTGGCCAAGTTAGTAGCTGGGCTTTTTTAATTTTTGCTACCCTATTGAGTAGTGCGGGTTTTTCATCCAGATTGTATGTTATGGTTTCTCCTAGATATTTGAAACATTCCACAAGCTTTATGGTGATTCCGTTAATGTTCACTTTATTTACGCATAGCAGGTCCATGGCCATGATCTCTGTTTTTTCATATGATATTCTCAAGCCTAACTTCTGCGCAATGCTATCAAGGCTAATTATTTGTTCTATTCTACAAATTATATGTCCATATATATTTTTTTTAAATAAAGGAATTAATTACTATTATTTTGTTGAGTACATTCATCTGTCATTCCTAGCTTAGTAAATTCCTTATTTGTAGATGCATTCTCGATTACCACCTTTATTAAAATTTATTGGTGTACTCTGAGAATAGTGCGCTTGTTTCAAATAAACTTCAACAGTATGTTTTGTTAATGGAGGTAATCCAAGACTTGTCAACAAATGAACAAAACTAGAAAAGGCAGATTAATGTACAAAATAAAATAATAATATTCCTAGAAGAAACAATGAAAATTGCATTAATAATAATTATTATTATTAAGTTGGTGTGAGCAACATTTTTATGACCACATAGCTTTTACAGTGAATTTTTAAAAATGGTAGAAACACTTTAATTTATGAGGAAATATCACAGTAAAATATCAATTTTAATTACCTGTACTTACCTTGTAAACAGGTAAAGGAAAATGCAGCTCTTTATCAAATCGCCCAGGCCTCCTTAATGCAGGGTCCAAAGCATCTATTCTATTAGTAGCTCCTATAACGATAACACCTGTCATTCTATCAAGGCCGTCCATTAAAGCAAGCAGAGTGTTAACGACCGAAGCGTGAACCAAATCATGGTGTGAAGAATTCGATCTCTTTGGCGCCAATCCATCTATTTCGTCAAAGAATATAATTGACGGCTTCATTTCTCTAGCCTGAAAATAAAACTTGCCAATTGTAGAAGAAATACAACTAAATTTAGCTTAACATTCTGCAGACAGTTTTATTTATTATCTACTAATAACGAACCATACCTTTAAAGTCCAACTGCTGTTATTTCATGAACTACATCAATTATTTAACTGAGATGTAAATTTTTTGTCTCTCTTTATTCTGACCATCTCAACTGGGAAAGATGATCAGGTAATTTATAACTAGCTACAAATTATATGCAAGATGTATTTTTTTAATAAAGAAAACAATTATTATTATTCTGTTAAGTACAGCCATTTACCATTTCTAGCTTTGTAAAGTTTTTATTTGTTGACATGTTTTGGATTACTGCCATCATCAAAACTTATTGTTGTAAAATAAACAGACTAGCTCACTCTTGTTTCGAATAAGGCATAGCAATAAATTTTGATAATGGAGGTATTACAAAACATATCAATAAATAAAAAAAACTAGAAACGACAGATGAAAGTAATAACATTCCTCAAGAACAAAATGACATTCCTATAACAAGTAAGGATCATTATACTAACAATAATATCCAGGAAAATTAGAACACTACTCTAGTTTCACAAAATTCTTTTGTTTAGTGACATAGGTTTCACCATACGTATCTTCAGATATAATAAAGCTAAAAATTATAAAATGTACTTATATACTAATACAACTGACGTTAAAACTGTAATTTCAGGATATAAATTTAAAGTTTATCCCCCCCACATTCAGATTGAGTGTGTGTATTGCGATGCCTCCCAAAACCAAAAGCTGGATCCATCCTTAAAACAAACTAACTGTTTAATTCTGAATACTAAATGCAATAGTTTAAAAATATTAAAAAAAAATATGTTTCCATTTTTCTGATATTCATGTTATATAATACAACACAATGACAATCTCTCTCTCTCTCTCTCTCTCTCTCTCTCTCTCTCTCTCTTCCTCTCTCTCTCTCTCTCTCTCTCTCTCTCTCTCTCTCTCTCTCTCTCTCTCTCTCTCTCTGTCTCTCTCTCTCTCTCTCTCTCTCTCTCTCTCTCTCTCTCTCTCTCTCTCTCTCTCTCTCTCTCTCTCTCTCTCTCTCTCTCTCTCTCTCTCATTGTCTCAAAATTATTAAGATTAAATTAAATTAAAATTAAAATTTATGATTTTCAAAAAGTAAAAATGATGCATTTTGTTAACATAAACAATGTTTTTATTAAATACAACTTTCCATTTATTGTTTTGATTTGTTAAGAATTATAAACACAATATATTAGGTAATTTGTATTGATGTACAAACCTTTTCAAATAGCAAGCGTAATTGTTTTTCGGATTCTCCAACATACTTATTCAAGCAGTCTGCTCCCTTCCGGCTGAAAAATGTTACTTTTTTGCCCAATTTAGAACATTCATTGGCAAGCGCAGCTGCGATCATAGTCTTACCAGTTCCTGTAAGAAATATTTTGTAAGTAAAAATTCATGAATGTAATAAAAATTTTGAAGATATACACACTCAGTACAATAAATTTCCATGCACTGCTTGACTTATGCATAAATAAAACGATCAAATACATGTTTTTAGAGTACCTACATACTCTAAATGGGTCAGTGTAGTTAATATGAACTACAAATTAACAAGAATGGATCAGCTGACTTCCGTGCACTGCTGTGACACAGACTATATCACTCATGGCATACAATTAAAGTGCTGTTTTTGATGCTCAACATTCAAGATTCAAAAGTAAAAGAAGGGATAATACAGCCCCAGGCTCTTCAATAAATGGAACTCAAACCTATTAAACAGATTGATGCTCTTAGTAAGTTCATATGGGCAAATGAGATCTACATGCCAAACTGGGCCCTGTAGAAACAAGTACATGTAAGGTAAGCAGGGTGGACGAGAAAACTACTGGCCATGTAATCTATGGTTGTGAGGCTCTTGCCACTAGGAGGCAAAAGACGTTTGGTTTCCAGGACCGCAAGAATATCCTGTTGAATGAGCTAGAGTGGCTGTCACAAAATTTTTGAGGGAACCAACCAACCTGTAGTATTTAAAAGGCTTAATTATACAAGATTTGTTATCACCATGCCAGGGGCTACAAAATCTCATAACCTCTTAACAATTAATTTAAATTTAATGAATCTGACCTGGTGGTCCATACAAAAGGATCCCTCGCGGTGCAGTCATGAAACATCCATCATACACCTTATGATAAAGCAAAGGAAACATGACTGTTTCTTTTACAATTTTAATGTGTTCTTCTAAGCCGCCAATGTTCTTGAACATTATCTTTCTTGGGTTAGTTTCACATGGCCTATGTTTCATGGACACCAACATGTTTACCTCAGAAGAATTGGCAGTGGACGCGTCAGTTCTAGATTTCTTAGCAATATCAGCAAGTTTTCTTTTATTACTCAGGCGAATGTACATATTTTTTTCCATTTGAATGCGATTCTTGCTGTAGATAAAAGTAGAAAATTATGTTAGCAATCAAATGTATTGTTTCTATATACAAGTTATGGTACCATCAGAAGACAGTTTCTATGAGGGACATATAATTAGCTCATAATGATCCCCAATCATAATTCAATTAATAATAAGAATTTCATACTTCTTATTTTTAATCTCAGGAATTTAAGCAACTTCAAAATTATGTAAAGTTCACACAAACATTTTTAGATTGCCTACATCTTGCTCAGAAAAATAATTAAATAAAATGACTTGAAATTAAATCTGCAGCTACAACCTTCACTTGTTGACACCACTTATGCTTTGACAGGTGTTCCATTTTTCACACACTATTTTCGTTTCAAATTTGATGTATTAACTTAATTTTTATGAAATTCTTTTTATATTCTTCTTCTTTTCTGCTAGGATTATTATCACTGTGTTCAGTATAACGATCTGCCTTCCCTAGCTCTACTTTTGTTGAAGCATTTCGGAGAACCTCCATCTTCAAAAACTATATCTATACTCAAGAATAGAGTATATATATAGTTTTTGAAGATGGAGGTTCTCCGAAACGCGTTAATTTTTATGAACCTAGCAAAATTATTTATAAAGTTTAAAAACAAAAATAATTAGCCTACTAATATCAAGCCTAACCTTATTTTTGGCAAAATATGATGAGTTGGTTTTGAGATTTCCACTTTTGCAAATTTTTTGTAAATATGTAATTTCATCTAATGTTGTACCTCCAATATAAGCTATTAAATAATTAGGATTATGTCCTATTTTCTTCTGTCTAGTGGTCTTTTAATTCACTTTGTAAAGGCTACCAACAGTAAAATTTAGTTTGCTGTTACGAACGATTTGTAGCAATCCAGAATGCAACGACATACAAATTGCACGGTAGTGTTTGGCCTAACTAATTTTTATCATTGTGCATTTTAATAATCATATAATTGTGTTTAGTGTTTGTGACATGTTTTCAATGTTTTTTAACTTTGTGACAACCTTGAAAGAGGAATTTGAGATTTTGTATTATGGCCTGAAGATGAAACAATGACATTTTGAAAGCATTATAGCCTTTGTGAGAGCAGTTAAAAGATGACTTGGCCAAAGAAAATAGGTCATAATCCCAATTATTTAAATATGTGATCTGATGGCTATGTAATAATGAAAATAAGTTATTAGGCCAACTATACAGTATCTGGTTCAATGAATATAGATTTAGACAAGAATGATTACGATATTAAACATCTTATTGAAAACCTTTTCTTAAATTTGTTTAAAAATATAATGTAAACTTTATCTTATTATTTTCACCAAAAATCTAGTTTGGAAGATAATGACAAAGAAAATTAAAAATTGGCCTTATTTCTCAAAATGAGATAGGCTTTTGCTAGATTTAGGAACTGGCGCTATATGAAAAATCATAATTCATGTCCATGCACCAATTTTGAAAAAGAAATTTACAGATCGACAGTAAATATATTGTAAAAAAAAAAGACTGAAGTCTAGGTTTATTTTTGGGTTTCCATTACTCTCAAAGCGTTTTGTATTGTTTTATATAGATTCTACACAAATATCTAAATGCAAAATGACGTTTAAAAATATATCACAAAAATTAGTAGACCTGCAACTAATATTTAAAGATTATGACATAGTTCAACTCCAATTAACAATATATATAAACCATTTAGCTGACAAGTCCATATTAAATAAACAATAAGAAAATATTTACCTATATTCTTTCAGAAACTAAGGACCATTTTTAAACTTCATTTAAAAAATAAATACATTCAAAAAGTTATTTCCACATATATATGACAAAATTATTAATTATTATAATATAGCCTAAACTACAAATTTTTAAACTTTCAATTTTTTTACTTCAATTTCAGAAGGCCTTCTAAATCAAACGAAACAATGTTATTATCCAGAGCCAGAGATAATATCCAGTACGATTATAAGTACTGAAGTAGTCGATCTGTGTTCTAGCGTACAACAATCTATGTCTGGTAGTTTATCTATAGAAAATACGATATTTTTAGTTTATATACGAAAGTAAGATAATGATCGTTTTACGGACGACTGTAATAAAACGATCCTGAGATTTTGATTGGTCCAACATTTTTCAGATCATCTCAAACATTCCAGTTCAAAAAAGTATGGTTTACATCTGTTCACATCCTTGGAGACCACAAATACATGAAATTTGTAATATGGCATGCAAGTCTGGATTGCCCATATCTTGGGACAATACTAAAATAATAATTTCTCATAGCGTTTTATGATTAAAAAGTGTCGCTATAGTGCAAAAAAATCGGATTTAAAAGTAATTGAAAATAAACCCTGAAAATCGGTTCATTAGATTTTACTCAAAATGTTTGCCATAAATGATTCTATAACCAAAGTCAGTGTAATAAATATAATATATTCGCGGCACGCAGCTGTGTCTCGCTTATAAAAGCGAATTTTCAAAAGTATTATCTTTATCTCAATCTTTTTGAAATTCTGATTTCACCATCATGATCAGCATTAAAATCTGTAGAAATTAGCATTTTAAATTTTCAAATTATATTGAAAATACGAAAATGAAACTAGGCCGCCTTCAAAATATTGTTCTTAATTTGAGAGGAATTTGAAAATTCAAAATGCTAACATATAGTTTAAAATGACATCTTCAAAACATTTTAAGACAAACAAAATTGTGAATTTCTGAAGAACTAAAAGGTCGCCATCTTGAAACTGTTGAAAATTTTTTCCTGATAATTATTTTTACAGACATATGAGCACATGTAACTCTGGCTTTCGTTTACTTCACAACAGGATAGAGCAATCCAAATGTTTTCTATGAATTCCTGGAAATCTGCAAGTGCAACTGTTTGAAGCAGGTCTTGTAATTCTGAATAAATCTCAATTGTGTCAAAATGATGGCCTTTCAATTTCAACCCCGTTTTAGAGAACAGAAAAAAGTCACATGGGGCAAGGTAATCACTTTCATGTTTTTTGGAAGCCAAAAATTCTAAATGATTTGTACAGGTGTATTGTCATGGTTGAGTACTCAGCTTTTGTTTTCCCACTTTTCTGAATATTTGTGCCTAATGGTTTCATGTACCCACTTCAAATCTTCACAATCAAATTTCCCATTGATAGTTTGACCATAGTTATCCATACTGACTTCCTTGGTTCGGGAGTGCAGTGGTGGACCCACATTTTATTGTAGGTGACAATTCAACTCAAAAATTCAACCCCTTCTGTAAGCTTCTGACATACCTCCAAATGTCCCAACTTATGATCTGCAGTCAAAAGTCGAGGGACTCCATCTGGCACACATTTTACAGAACTCTAAACTGTTTGTGACAATTGCTTGACAGCAATAATGTATTCCGACCCACCCATCTTGAACAGTGCACATTTTTTTTGCATAATGCTGATCTGAGGACAGCGATCATGTTCTTGATTTTCTACTCATTCTCGTTCTTCCTTGAACTTTTTATGCCAGGAAAACACGAGTCCTTGACATTGTTTGGTCCCCGAATTGTGCAGTCAATCGCTTGAACTCATGAACAAACAAATTCATAATTATACATTGCATAGTAGAGGGGTGCACCTACTGCTCCATCATAAGCGTTACTAACAAACTGGTTGGCAGTGGAGATGGCCGGTTATCCCCATTCCTAAAGACCCCACCCAAACCTAGTTCTAGCAACTGTAAATGCTCAGGAACAAAAAACTCATTTGTTTGATCAATCTTTGTATCATTAAATCTAAAAAAATATTTATAAACAAAATAATTTCTTAGAGAAATTAGTTTAATAATTATACATTACAGATAAACTGAAGGAAGCAAACCGTTTCATTGATGTGATGGAGGCAAATTTCCAATATTTTTTCCCTTCATAATTGACTTGAAAATCTGCAATGTTGTCATTTATTTGACATTGAATATGACCTCGAATCACAATCAGGTTTGTTTTCGTAATTCTATTAGAATTAAAAATTATGCAGAAATCAAATTTTCAAAAATTTAATTTTTGTATGATTTTGGAATGGCACCATTTTAAAATTTTGTTGGGTAACATTTTGTTTAAGCTATTACCAACATAAAAAACTTTCAATTTTATACCAGCATTCATATATTTTTTGTTAGTAATTATTATTCATTACGGATAGTTTTTATTCTCATAGATTAGTTGTTAATCGATACATTGTTTTCTGACTGAATTGTAAGACATTTACTTTTACAATTTTTAGTTCGTTTTCTCCTTACCTTACATTGTTCGAAGCCACAGAATGAGGGAAAGGGGAGAATTTACACAATGCATTTGGAAAAACAATTATATTTGACATATCAGTTTAGTAGATTCCATCATCACCCTTACAAGGTGATGTGAATCTGCTTGTATTATTACAAAAATTTTTTCCCTTAAATTAAACTTAAATGTTATTGTACTTATAAAAACAAAACCTTAACCCTAAACACACACAACTTTGGTTATTGTAACTAAGAATAACACAGATTAAATTCATGCTATGGTACATTTGTAGATAATGGGTAGAAGGGTGCAATCATGTTTTCATCAAATATATTGTAATTTTTCAATAAGTGCAGCTATCTCATAGACTGATTGAAGCGATTTCCACAAAGTAATAAAATCCAACAAAAACAAACATTTTAATATGCGAATATCTGTAATTAAGAAAAGAAAAATGAACCGTGATCTCTGCAAAATGCATAACCACTTTGTTTTGAAAATCTGATTATCATAATCAGTGTTAAAATATGCTCGAATAGCTTATGTAATGTACTGTGCAAGTAGTTAATTGAAAAGCAAATTACAATGGCTAGCTAACTTGTCCAAGTTATTACTAAAATCAATTTTCGTACCAAGATTAATCAAATCAGACCGAAATTACAAATTCTAGAGCACTAACTCATAAATCGATGAAACCGGTCAGTCTGCTGCATGTTTGAACTGCATCATTTATTAACACCGATCTCTTAACCTTGTTAGTTTAACTGGAAGAAAGTACAGATGTTACAAAAAATGCATTTCTCAAAACATTTACAGACCTAGGTCTTACCTTGATAGCAACTTCACAACAGATTCATTTCCAATGGAAATTCCCTGATAAAAGCAGATACAATGTTGTACTGAACAATGTGACCTTGATAATAAAAGTCGAATCTTGTTTAGTCAGTTGCTTGTGTAATTAAAAAAATATTTTAATAAAAATATCAAGTATATGATGATTTTCAAGAACCGTATATACCTCAATGAATTTTTGGCAAAAATTCCAATACACATGTGGTTGTTCAAGATTGTGCCCATTCTAAATTTCTTCAAGGTTGCATAATCATGCCATTCACAACATACATTTCAAATAATGCATTAGACGTTTATTTTTATAAATAGACTTTTACTTTATAGGTTATGTGTGAATGGTTATATTAATAAAGCAGTTTAAAATGTATTTTGTTTATTATATGTAGTTCTTTTATGATCCAGTTTGGCATTGACAATTAATTTATTTGAATTTATCACGGTTAATGAAAAAAGTTATAGTTATTTAAATCTGACTAGTATGTGCTAGTGTTTGGTATTGACAATTTTACTCACATGTTATCAAAACTTTGCATACAAATTTATTTTACCTTGGACAAGTTTGTTAAACAATATCCATTTAAATTTATAACATTTCCAGTATTTTAAATACAAATTGCATTGAAAATTATCAGAATAGTACATTTTAATATACTTGCAAACAGTCACTTTTGTTGAGTTGTAAATCAATGCTATCAATTTATTTAAAATTCACTTTCATCCCATCAGAAAGATAACTAAATGCCTGTTGATCAAGGAGTCATACGAATGGTGACTGTGTAACAATCACATACTGCCAAAATGAATATACCATAACCTGTACCTTTGAAGAAACAGATTTGTGTAATAAAAGAGCAATTACCGTTAAATATTATTTCTCTCATAAACCACACCGCTGAAGAAATTTGGTAAGTTATAGAAATACATGATAACAATGACTTAAAACTTTAACTACAAAAAAACATATTTCAAATGAGTCAAATTTGCTTTAGATAGTGAATATAACTTTGCTTCCACTCGTATATTTATTTGTAGGTTTTTAAAGTAGTTATTCTCAAAAATATCAACAAAAGATGTATGAAAGATAACAAAAACTTTAAATACGAAATGAAATTATTGATTCCAACTTTTAATGGTAGACCTATAATGAATAAAACTATAAGAATGTCACAACCCACTTTTACTTACATAAAATTGTCTTTTTCAAAACATGATTGTACACCTTTACCAAATAAAGTTTAAATGTAGTACTTTAAATTTTAAGAGGCAATTTCAGAATAATCTATCATTTATACACACTGCTATACTTAAACTATACAAAGTACTGTATAAAAAAATATAGTCAAATATAAAAGACAATTAGTAATAAGGAACATTATACATATTGACTAAAATAATACAGAATGAAATAAGTAATTGTGAAATAAAAGATCCAAATCAGTGCTTGATTATTTATGATCTTTGTAACCCTTATGTGCAACCTAACCTTGCTTAGAAGTGATGTGGGTAGCAATATGAAAGGCATAAGTAAGGAATGTATTGCAACATTTGTCTTACTTGTAACATCAACCAACTTTATGGCATTGCTACAACTCAATGCAAAAAAAAATTGATTATTTAGGCCCGACATAAGTATTGCGAAAGAAAGAAGTACTGAAAACATACTATACTGATTTACAATTGGTGTTGACTGTTGATAACGAAGCAGATGTCGATGGCAAGTCTTTATAGCACGAGCTTCTCAGTACCCAGCAATACATTAAAACTATTAAGGAGCTGACTGCTCTGGGCATCCTGAATTACATTAAGAGAGCAAAATTGTAAGATTTTTATTCTTACGTATGACTGTTCTTTGAATTTTATTGACGCTAGTTATAGTGACACGTGGTAAAAGGAGCATCTCCAAATTTATAAAAAAATGTCCTTCCAACTAAGAGAATCTAAGTATGTCAGTCGCTTGGGAAACAGCCTGCTAAGAACACCAATAGGACAGAGAAAAATGTGCAAGTGAGACGTCAAGTCCCTACCCTCTCACTATAGCTCCCTCCTTCTATCATTCAATAATGCTGAGTATTACTACTTCCCAGCTGATAAAATAAACAGTAAACAATTTGTAGACTCAGAATGTCAGATGTCTGTTACTTTTTTTTTTTTTTTTGGTGTTTAACGTCCGATTATTGTGCACACACTTGAGCTAATGCAGACGATAGGATGATTTATAGCGTATGAAAATGCCAAGCCCTGGCCGGGAATCGAACACGGGTCCTCGGGGTGTTAGCCCAGTCAGTACACAATCAACTAGGCCACCGAAGCGGCTTTGTCTGTCTTACTGGACTGTTAAGAGTGAGCTGGAGGAGAATTCTCATGTTTACTATGTGGCTGGACTATACCTTTGCACGTCTTTAAACTGAAATTGATTTGGCACATAGTTTTGACTTTTCTTAACCCTTTCAGTGCTGGGACACACTAACCAGAAGTGCCAGGTATTTTTGCACATAGTACGCCCAAAAGTACCAACCCAGATTTTCAGGACTTTGTATAAAGGTAGTATTTTTATTATTTGATAAGTAATCATCACAAATTTTCCTTTTCTTCTAATAAACCTGTTAATAATATTTCCTAATCTAAAATCCCTTATAATCTATCAACATATTTTTAAATATGTTGTTTTAAATAAATAAATAAAACTACATACCTTAAAATAAATTTCTGATGAAATTTTTACTTTGTAGAAATAAGACAAGAAAATACATAACCTAAAATCTTGCACACCACTCACAAGGCACAATGTGTTCACTACATGCAGTAACAATTTTAGGCCAAAATCTTACTAAATTAAACAATTACACTATTTTTACGCAAAATCGAATAAATCTGAAACAGCAGACTCGATCAATGTTAGAACTTGATTGTTAACTTTGATCAAATCAGCTGTTTTCGGGTTATTCAATTTTGTGTAAAAATTGCGTATTGTAAATCTGTTCATTGATTTTACATATTATAACGAAAATCAAATACTATAATGGAAATGAAAAGAACTATACTTCCTTAGCCGACTAATATTAAAAATTGCAATATTACTTTTTCCTTTACTTTTTTTTCTATAATGTCATTACACTGGCATTTCTCGCACTTTTTCAAATGTCCAGTCTAACCGGACATTGGCACTGACATTGGGTCTTCAATAATTATGAAAAGTAGACAAAATCTTGAGAATTTTCATGTAATAAAAAATGCAAATGAAATAAAATAATACAATGTTAAGATATAACAATATGATAAAATGTAATTTTGTCTGTTAATTGCGTTTGTTGATAACACTTCTTACTAAACGCAGTTAATAACTGGGCAGTAAGTAGGCTACTAGAAATTAATGACTCATTTCTCTGCCTCTACAACCATGGGGCGCAGAAGGGTGTTTTGTTAAAGTTGCAGGGTATGCATAATAATTAACTACGTTTACCACTGATTATCTCTTAAAATTTAGAGTATGTCGTACGCGTTGCTCAAATTTTTTAGCGATCAGAATAGACTTCTGCCTTATCTATGTACTGCACAGTTTCAATTGCTACAAGTTGTACCACATCTTCATTCTAATCCACATGAGTACAGTGCGTTACTTTTGGAGTTACTCTTGTACTCAATTACAACACAAAATTAAGTACTATAATATAAACTGCAAATCTATGTGTATACATTTTTAGTTATTGAATTTTCATGAATGTGGAGAGAAAAAATAAATTTACGCCTGATAGAGAAAAACAACCAAATTAAAGTGAAAATTTGTTTTATTACTCTAACCATAGCTAGTTACCATTTTCAGAGAGTAATGTTAAAAACAATTACGATGAATCGTTTCGTTGGATCTGGAAACAAATATTCATCAAAATTGTTTTCGTACAATCACCACTCAAATAATGAGAGTCAAAGTTAAGGTTATTTATATAATGATTTTGTATTTGTATTATAATACCAGTATTACGCTGTATGTAAATACTTGAATCTTACACGTGACCTTGTGTGTTGATGAGCACGAGCCACTCGTTAACAAAAAAAGCTATTTAAAGATATGGAAAAGTGGAACAGAATTTAACATTTTTTAATAATTTGGTTGTCTTCTAAATGTATGATTCAAGAGACTCCTTTTTGAAATTTGAATTAATTTTAGTACCTTTTAAAATGTAAGAAAACAAGATCATTTTTAAAACAGGGTAAATATTTTTTTTATTTTTAAAGTACTTAATTTAAGCCCCTATAAATATTTATTGTAGCTCTAGGTTTCAATATATTACTGTATAATTTCTTTTAAAATTAAACTAATACTAACAAAATATACAAACGTTTGCAACAAACTGAAATATTAATTCTATTGTCATTAAGAAATATTTACGTAAAATAAATGTATGATTTACAAAACTTCAAAATGAAGTAATTATTCGAACCAATACCCATGTATTCAGTAAAATATAAATACACGCATATTTCTTTTAAATCCATCTTGCTGACATTTACGTTGAAAAAAAAATTCTTATGAACTAAATAAAGATTATAAAAATCTATGCTATAAGTCCTTAATACGTTGTCGAGCGTTGAACGGAATTGAAAATATCTGGCAGTAAAAAGTTAGTTGAAACGATTTTTTGTGATCACAGTGTGTGCTTCAACCTGTAAAGGAAGCAAATATGAAAAATGCGGTGAAAAAGAAATTCTATATTTGAGTATAACATTGGACGTATAGGAAGTAAATTAGATGGGAAGCTGGAACAGGTAACGGAGCAAAAAGGATACAATGAATAGCTACTGAAAATTATGGATTACAGGGAAAAAATATAAAATTAAGAGCTGTTTTACAAGGATCTAAAAAGATTCGAGTACAAAGGATCAGAATTAACTAGAATAAAGTCTTCAAATATTAAGCGCTCTCTCTCTCTCTCTCTCTCATGCATTTTCATAAAATGGCCTAAAATCTTTAAAAAATATCCTTTTTTCATAACCAGGATATAAAATGTATATGATATTTTAATTCAGGGAATGTTTTTGGTGTTTTTTTTTTTTACAAAATAATGGTACAAAACAACTTTAAGAAAATTTTTATTGGAAAAGGAACTATAAGGAAAAGCCATCACGGCCAGACATTCATCGCAACATGTAGAACATTTAGAAGGATCTTTACAATTTATTATACATGTTAGCCATTATAGTGTTCACAACCGATTCAAAATTAGAAAAAAATTAAATAGATTTTTGGACACAAGTTTATTAACCAAGAAAATCTATTTACCTCTAAAATGGCAGCAATTCAGAACTTAAAAAAAAAAAAAAAACGTAATTGGGATATCTTACACTTTTTTGAAAATCCAACTTCATTATCATTGTAATTAGTGTTGAAATGTGTATAATGATATTTAAAATTTTTATATTTAATTTAAAATTTGAAAAAAATATACAATGCTGAATATGATGAAGAAATCAGACTTCTAAAGAGAGTAAGGTAACAAAAAGGTGGTAGTTACAATTCATTTTTTTTTTTTTGTAAAAAAAATAATTGTTTCCAGAGAAGCAAAAAGGACTGTGAGTAGGAAAACACAGTCTAATAAATCCCTGGCATCTAACATAGCACATAAACATATCACATTGTATCTAATGCCTAATGAACATTGTTTTCTATGTTCACTCAAATATTATTACTTCAGAAGAATAGAGATAAACAAATATACTGTAATAAGAGTGTGGCTAGCAGGTTTTGGTTAGCTTATCTGAAGAATTTTTTTCTATATTTGACTTACAAATGACCCTAATTAGCACTATATATTTTTTTAGTATTTCAAAGAGAAAAGAACATTGAGGCAATTATCACCTCCCTAAATGTAAGTGTGAGTGTAAAGTAGGAGTCTGCAGGTTGATTTTTTTACAGTTTGGGTAGGGCCGGGTCAGGTATTTTTTCCGGCATTCGGGCTTTTGGGTTGGGTCGGACCAAACGGTTAAATGGGGAACCCATCACATTTTTAGCTAGGCCTAAGTCAAGAAAAAATTAGAATTAAAATTTTCTTCATTTCATATTTAATCCTCTGACCGCCATGGACCGATTATATCAGCACGCAAAAGTTGTGTGAATACCGCCACGGGCCGATGTAATACGGGCTTTGTTGGTCGGACTGAAAACCGCCACGGACCGATTATATCAGCACGCAAAAATTGTGTGAATATCAACATGGGCCGATGTAATACATGCTCCATTGGTCTCACTGAAAACTGCCATGGACCGATTACAACGGTGCACAAAAGTTGTGTAAATACCACCACAGGCCTATGTAATACAGACAACGTTGGTCTGACTGATACCGCCATGGACCATTACATCGGTGTGCAAAAGTTGTTTGAATACCGCCACGAGTCGATGTAATACGGATGCTGTTGGTCTGACTGATTACCGCCATGGACCATTACATCAGCATGCAGAAGTTGTGTGAATACCACCATGTGTCGATGTAATACGGACGCCGTTGGTCTGACTGATTACTGCCACAGACCATTACATCGGCACGCAAAAGATATGTGAATACCATAATGAACCGATGTATCACAGGCTCATTGTGTTCAATATTTTCATTTGATTTTTGTTTTTGAAAAAATTACATCTTTTAATTTAGTGACAATCATGAAACGATATACATTCGGAAAAAGGATATCTGCACATTCTCTGAACTGACTGTGTACTGTTGTCAATCACAGACATATTTATTTGACAAGGCAGTGTGTTGACCCGACCCAATGAGGAAACTATATTTGTAAACATGCACAGTCCACTTGGTGTCTTCTCATTGTAGCATTACAATAAATAAAACTACTAACCAAAAGTACATCACCCACTGACAGGTCAACAATTGGTTCTGTCGAGTAAAACAAACAGAATGATTATAAGTGGTTAGACACTTGACCTTTGAGGATTATTTAAATTGTTCTTTCTTTATACTATTTGTATAAGAATTTTAATAGTGAAAATATTTATGCATACTGCGTACACTATTGTCTAAAAATAAAAGTTAATATTTAATTGGCCCGACCCGTCTCTGACCCGAATTGTACACTTGGCCCATACCGAAGTCGGGCTTTTCAATTGACCCGACCCGGGGCCACGCAGACCTCTAGTGTAAAGTATTTAAAGTCGTAAGTATATGTGTTAAAACTCGGGCATAGCGAGGGATGTCTAAATCCTCTCAATAGGTGCAGCTAGTCTGCAACCCCCTGCAGGGAGGTTAGCACTATAACGTGCGCCATGCTTTGCCTGTAAAAATTCACATTTAACCGCCGCTCACTGATTAGTAATTGCATATGTATTTTCTACAAATTCCAATTTAACTTGTATAATTACAAATACTGTACAAACATACACAAGAGAAACCAAAATTTTTAAAACCTACACCCGACTCTGACAGACTTTAATCAAGAAACACCTACTGTACACAAAATTTTAAAAATGAATGTACAAACTTTTAAATAACTGACCTGTCTTTAAATGCTAAATGAAAGTTAAATCATGGGCAGTCGACTGAAAGGATTCATCAAATTCGTGGTCTTCTTCTTTACATCGGTTAGCAAACCGCTCCAATTCAACTTCTAGCTCCTGAAAAAACACATCACATAGTTTACAAGATGGTCTGTTTAAGTAAAGGCATGTAATTGCAGACATTCTGCTCTACTTACGTGTGGCAGTT
Source organism: Callitettix versicolor (assembly GCA_022606455.1). Lineage (NCBI taxonomy): Eukaryota > Metazoa > Arthropoda > Insecta > Hemiptera > Cercopidae > Callitettix > Callitettix versicolor. The sequence goes on along the minus strand of CM040185.1, from coordinate 13,686,372 downwards.
TGGATCTGTCCCAAGTCTTAAAATATCTTCCAATGACCTGCCGAAGCTGTGCATAAAGGTCTATGAGCGTCTCCATAGAGCTGATGTTTTTGGTAACGTTAACGCATCCTATTAAAAGTTTATTTAAAGACGGTCTGTGCAAAACAACTGTTCTTTCTGTAACAAAAACCGTTCAGTATTAACGACAGAGTTTACTGTAAAAACCATCAGTAGTAGATTTATGTATTAGGATACAGTGGAATGTCTAACGGAATCGTTTGCAACCTACGATCATTGTAGCCTACATTCATCATTAAGAACTACTGGCCTAATGATTAAAAAATTATCAATTCAAGCTCAAAGAATTGTGGCACACAGATAGCTCGCTTACATGATGTAAGCGAAAATTCAAAAGTAATATTTTCATCTTACCCTCTTTTTGAAACTGATTTCACCATCATAAACAGGCATTAAAATCTGCATATCTTAGCACTTCCAAATTGCAGTGAAAATACAAAGTGCTAATTTTTGCAGTTTTTAATACTGATTGTGATTGTAGTCAGGTTTTCAAAAGTGTTAGATGAAAAAGTTATGAATTTTGAAAGACCTGAAAGGGTCCTTATTTGAAATTTATTTTGAAACTGTTCATTAAATTTTGTTAGTTAACAAACTTCTCCAAACTATTACCAAAAGCGATTTTTGTACCAAATTGGACTAAAATTGTGAAAATCAGTGTGCGTGCGATGTGAACATTTTGCACAAACTGAACACCAAAGGAAGGCTGCCAATATTGTAATCTATGGACTATATTTGGTCATGATTCCGATAACTGTTACCCTTCAAATGGGCTTTACAAATAAGAAATGAGAGATGTCAGCAGGCATGATGTACCTGCGATATATTACGCTCCGCATTAAACCAAGACATGATATAACAAAGTTTTACTTTGTAGGGTTTGTTTTACTTACTGTATAAGAAATGAGGATGAGTTCGCTCAACTACTCATACATTAACAAAAATTTGTTTAGAAAATTTTTATTAAAAATGATCTATTGTAACATCCGTAATGGTTAGGTCTAGACCCAGGACTTTGAAAAGAATACTTATCCTAACCTAAGATCAGTTTTTTAGGGTTGTTAAAATTTGTAAATATACTGGACTCCTTTTAACCAGCCACTTCAATGCATGGACCCAGCCTGGAAAACAATCCGGACATACCAATGTTCCCTTTTGTTCTTCTGTTACCACTTTATCTTTATGTTTCAACGCAACACGCAACAGACGAAAACAAATGAATATGCACACATGATTACAATACTCATACAGTGATAAACAAGAAAGATGGAAGGTCACCTGAACTGATAACATAAAAAGCTTATATATTTTGTATTATCTGATGTTTCATAACAAATCAATGATGTAGGGTAACTAAATTTAGTGAAACCATACCCAATACTCATTCAATCTTAGACTGAGAATATCAATAACTCAGTCCCTTTATAAGTTAAATAGAGGTTTGAATAGTGTTTGGTAGACTAGGACAAAATGTACCAGTCACACTTGTCTGTGTCAATGCCCAATCAAGTAAAAGAGAATACTCATTTTAGGTTAGCAGTTAGACACATGTCGCAACGGATCTGTGAGTCATCAAGGATCCATTGTTCAATATCGTTTCAAACTCACTGCAGCTGATTTTAATCTCAGATTCACAATTTTGGTTGTTTGATTTAAACCTAATACAAAAATTGATTTGGAATTTCAAAAAGGCGGATATTTCAATAAAAAACGTAACTTTATTGAAAATCTGAATAAACCATTATAAGCTTTAAAACCTGATTAAATAAGCATTTAAACTTAATTCAAAACTTAAGCATTATAAAACTGTGATCAAACCGGAGGCTTTATATGCATCTGAAACTCTTACACTCAATAATAAGGGATTGCTGGACAACCTGGAGAAGAAGGAAAGAAAGTTAATAAGGAAGATATTGGGCCAAAACTTTAGAAATAATGAAGTAAAGTTGATTTCTAATAAAAACCTGTATCTCAAAATTGAGAGACTCTCAGATAGCATAAGGAAAAGACGACTTAGTTTTTATGGCCATATTAGTAGAATGAACAGTAGTAGACTTACTAGCCGAATCTTTGCTTTCTTCAGGGATCGGAAAACGAAGAGTAATTGGTTCAGGCGGGTCCACGAGGACTTGGCTGAGCTGTCGATATCAGATGAGATAATTGACGATGTACTTAAACTGCGAAAACTTTTACATAATGAAAACCTAAGGTTCCAAGAAAAACCAACATCTAAAAGGGGCAGGGCAGTCTCGGATGAAAGAAGGAAGGCAGCCTCGGATAGAATGAAGCAGTATTGGATACAGCGGAAGGCAGCTAACGCACATCAAAGTAATTGATTTGGCATACCCCAACGTGGGTGATCCGGATGAAGAAGAAGCATTTAAAATTGTCAAAATAAAATAAAATTTAAAAAATGAATGTGACAGTGGTCAGGGTTTATTTTTATATATTGAACATAATTTTAAAATTTAAAATGTTAAATTTACACAAATATTAATGCTGATTATGATCGAGAAATTTTCAATTGGTCTAAAATAGATTACTCTCTTATAATCTGCTATACAGATTTTTTTTCTAAAAAATCAACAACTTACTCGAGTTGCCTTTGCTTGTAGCTTCAGTCGCATAACTACAATCGCTAGCTATTACGGATTCATCGTTCTGGCTCCCACAGTCTTTATAATCTTCTTGTCCACAATTGTCTTGTTCCTCATCTTCAGAACTCATTTCCTCCCCGCTTATGGTTTCTATAAATACAAAGAAAATTAGGTAAAAATGCTTGAATAATAATTACGGCTTATACAAAACGATTTTAGAAAAATTGAATAAGAAAAAAGACTTTTTTGTCATTTCCTTGATGACAAAAGTTGGTTTATTGTATACAATTTACTACATTTGCAGCTTAAGATTTCAAAATATTAAAGGAATGATTTTTTTAACAGTATTACTGATATCGCTATTGAAGTGGAGAAGCCCTCTGAACCAACTCCACGAGTCACGAACCCTACACAAATAACGAAAAAGCTGGTTAAACCAAAAAAAGCCCAAGTACTTCAGTAAAAGTTATACAAATGCTATGGTATTAATTATGATTCAATTTATGCTCAATAATCATAGGCTTTTTAATTTCAGCACCTGATACCGAACAGTTAGAAAATCACTATATTAACAATTGTAAAACCACAGTGTTAAATCAACATAATTAAAATTAAAAAAATAATAAGAAAAATAAAAACTATTTAACAAAAACAAAAATAATCTGATGGCTGTGAGTTTATTTGCCGTAAATTTAATGGTGTTTAGAACAAGTTATTACCTAATCTTCGATTGGTTCAATAACTTAGTGGCAAACAAGCATGGAACAGGCCATAACTTGTAAAACTATGTCAAAGTATTAAAAAGTGAAAACAAACTTTTTAAAATATAAATTTAAATACCGTAGCAAGGGTAAAACAAAATTTCATTCGATCCTGAAGGAATGCCTTTAAAAAAATTTTCTGGATGACCCATCAATGAATATCGCAACTACTTTTTTTAAATACCTTGCGAATTTTGTCCTGTTGATTTCAGTTTCAAGGGTGTACTCTGTGCAATGTTTTCTAATCCTGGATTAAAGTCTATAAAATTTTCAGTCAAATTATTGTCCTTCTCTTTTTGCTGGTTACAAACCCCTTCCAATGCGGAATTTATCTGAACATAAAAATATTAATTTACAATTATTAAAATAGAAAACAACCTTATAATAATAACAACTAACATATGACTTACCACTTAATCATATTGTAAATTAATATTGTTTTTGTTTTTTTGTGTTTAACGTGCGACTATTGTGCACATTTGGGCTAATGCAGACGATGGGATGATTTATAACGTATGAAAATGCCAAACCCTCGCCGGGAATCAAACCCGGATCTTTGGGGGTGAAAGCCTAGTACGCTATCAACTAGGCCACCGAGGCGGCTTAATCATATTAGAAGATACAACATATATCTGACATGTTTTATTCACTATGTTCAATATAATAATCTGCCTTCCCTAGCTTCGTTAATTCTACTTTCGTTGACGCATTTCAGAGAACCTCCATCATTAAAAAACTATATCTACAGATATCTATATAGAGTATAGATATAGTTTTTGAAGATGGAGGTTCTCCGAAACATGCCAATGAAAGTAGAATTGACGAAGCTGGAGAAGGCAGATCATTATACTGAACATAGTGACAATAATCCTAGCAGAAAAGAAGAATATAAAAAGAATTTTTTATTCACATTTAATAGATTATTAGATTAAAAAAAAATTTTTTTTTTTTGTGTTTAACGTGCAACTATTGTGCACACTTGGGCTAATGCAGACGATGGGATGATGATTTTTAGCGTATGAAAATGCCAAGCCCTCGCCGGGAATCGAACCCGGGTCCTCGGGTTGAAATCCTAGTACGCTATCCTCTAGGCCACCGAGGCGGCTTTGCAGCGTCTTTCGGGATTACTGATAACTGGGCTAACTTGATAGTATATATTTATTTACATAAAAATAAATCAAAATTACTAAAAGTTATCACCATGTACATATAGATGACAATGAAGAATGACACATTTGTTTAGTTATTATCCGGGTTAGGTGATTATGCTATCCTTATACAAGGCTTGTATTATAAACAAAAATTTATTTCTTCTTCTTTGCAGCTTAAAACGTTCTCACGTCTTCCAATTCCTAGCTTCCATTTTCCCCTGTCATAACACAAATCATAATCCAATTCCCTCTCACTTCCTTCTCTTCAACTAAGTCTTGGTCATCCTCTTTTTTGCGACCATGTGATTTCCATTTTATCAGTTGTTTTTTTTTTGGTGTTTAACGCCCGACTATTGTGCACACTTGGGCTAATGCAGACGATGGGATGATTTATAGCGTATGAAAATGCCAAGCCCTCGCCGGGAATCGAACCTGGGTCCTCGGGGTGAAAGCTCAGTACGCTATCAACTAAGCCACCGAGTCGGCTGCGTCTTGATGTTGTTTGCAATGGTGTGCTTCACATCCATGATTTCAAGGATTCTTACATTTTTTATCTTTTCCCGTTTGGAACGATCTACGGCTCTTCGTTAATAAACCATTTCTGTAGCTTCAAAACATTAATCTGTTTTTTTGTTTCAGTGGCCACACTTCGCGTCCATATGAGATTATACTTTTTATAATTGTATTATATATTCCATGTTTATTTATTTTCGTTATCTGTTGATCCCATGTGATGCCGTTCAGTATCCTTATTGCTTTTCTTTTCAAGGTGTTTTTGTTGCTGCGTCTAAGAGGCCATCACTTTTGTACATTCACAATTTTGGCGAATAAAAGTAAAAGTTTATCATATTTTCATTAACAGTTTATTACAGCCTACCTAAAATAATTGATACTTTTTATGAAATAATAATCAGACCCCCCGGAGACCCATACTATTGATAATTAATGCAACAATCTGTAAAGCGTTAAAATCAATTGATTTAGATTAAAGGAAAAAAATGGACTATTACCTTGTCAACAGATTTAGGCCGGCCTCTTCTTTGTGCCTGAACTTCTTCTTGTAATTTTTCTGCAAAATAAAAATATAATTTAATCTTCCTTAACCCATTGGAAACTGGATTTTATTAACATGCTATTGGCCTTCAGTACTGAATTTTTTCAGTAGTTTACGCTAAGATTATGTGCAATAATAAAAGCAACTAACCTACCAATTTTATCCTACATAATGTTGTTGTAATTGTTAACACATATTTAGCCAACACTTTTAACACTATATTAACATTTTTTTGTTTATATATTTACACTATGTACATTTTGTTTCCTTTTTTTAAAATTTGTCCGACTATGATAAATTTCAAAACAATTTTCCAAATGCAAAGGAACACTACATTTTTTGCACTGGTAAATTGTTTCAGACCTTTTTCCTTTTGCAGTACATACTCTACACTTTCTAGATGGCCTTGCTTTGCTTGTTGGGGGGATTTTCCCTATAAAATGTCACCAGAATTTTAGTTATATTTGGATTAGAAGCCCACTGCCAATCATTTACTTGTAGGTTATGTGTAGTATTTGTCTGCAAGTTAGGCCTATTTTCACAGATCTCATCATCACTGTTATCACTATCACTACTGTCATTTTCAACAATACCTTCTTGCTCTTCATTATCGCTAATCTCACAACTACTTTCATTTAAAACATCCCCAACAAACTCACTAAATGCACTCGAAGAAATAAACAATTCCTCACGAGAAGCTATGTTTCTACAACTGTCAAATTCGTACACAACTTCACAAAGAAACTGCCGGAAATTAACGAGTAACAACGGAAATAAACGAAGGAAAAATATCTCATAGATTGAAAATAGATTTATATTTCTATATTCGACTTTTAGGCTAGAAACATACGGCAAAGAGATCAGGGAAGTAGAGGACGGACATTGCCCGTCTTTAGTACTTAAGCCATTAAAGAGAAGGACAGGCAATATACGTCTTTCGTTACCAATGGGTTAATAATTTAATTTCCTAACGAAGAATATTTATAAGATAATTGATAAAATCGTAAGGTTGAAATCTCAGCAATTTTTCACAAGCACTTACGACTGTTTTTTTGTTATCACTTTATTTTGCTTTACGTTTACATTACCAAATTTGATTCGTAACGATTATTAAAATAAAATCATTTTGATGAAAACATTGTTATTTTACCACTTTGTTTTAATTTAATTATTTTAATAATGAAACTCGAACTTTTTTACATATCAATTTAACACAACTTCAAGGCGGGGCAGCCACCAAATGTGGAGCATAAATGTGTTGAGCTGAGCCAAGCGGAGCAGAATGAAGATGAATGTCAATCGGAAGTGGAGTTCAGACAGTTTACAGAAAAATAAACAGTGTGTTTATACCCTGAAACCTAGGTAACAAGAAATAACAAGTTTGAAGGTGTAGTCAGCTAGGTGGGGGAAACAGTTTCAAAACCAAACCAAACCTAGTGACATGAGTCGAAGCTATATGGAGTAGAGCCAAGCGATGCTGCTTAACTCCGTTCAGTTCCATTACACTTTCAGTGGCCGCACTACGTTAAAAACAGTATGTCTGGATTTGAATGTAGTCCACTCCGAATTTGGTGGCCACCCAGACTGAATTGCGAAGTTTGAATAGTGTTCCATTTATCTGATATATTAATTTAAAAATAGCAATCTCTTTGTGGGACACACAAATCCGTCAAAAACTTTCAATATTGTCACGATCACCGCATTCATACATTTTAGGTCTCAAGGAAGGTGAGGACAAGGCAAGAAAGAAAGAGGAAATTCATGCACTTCCAAAAACATCGGCTTTTCTTTATCACTACCACACAGCATTTCGTTTCGTGTAACAAACAGAAATTAAAGTACTGGTAGTAACAGAATGATTTCATTATTTAAAAGCTGTTTTTATGATTAAAATTATACAAGCTGATGTTTTATGCATGTTTAGTACAACGCTGACCTTGAGAAAGGTCAGCACGTGGCTAAACTGCGTCTACTGTCCATTTTTTATACTTTATAAAGAACATAAAATGAAAATGTGGAAAAAATGTTGTTAAAATTTGGCAAGTGTTATTATTCACTCGAAGATGTTTAATGCCGGCCACTGACAATCACTTCGTGTGCACGTCATGCAAACAGATCGCATCCAAAAAGTTGAACCTATTTTATTAGATCAAGTTTATTTCCCGCAGTTCGGCTGTTAATGTATATCGCTGAAATCTTTCACATTTACAAATATTACATATAAATAATAAAATCAATACTTATAATTTGAGAAAGGATGAAACAGAAATAATTTTTCTTGTAAATGCTGTTGTTCTGTACTGCAAAAAAAAAAAAAAAAAAATGTAAAAAAATTGGGTGGAAAAATGACTTTCATAGACAACAACATTTATTTACATGCATTTGTTAACTCCTTTAGCATTTCGTTAGAACCTCTAGACTAGCACAGTAATGAAGAAATTTATTTTGATATTTTCAGTTTTTCTACACCGCTTTAAAAGCAAAACATAAATTTTAAAAAGTGCTACTAATTATCATTTGATTCCGTCATAATCATGAGTGACTTACCATAAACATGGCAACTCTCTTATCAATTACCTCTATATACAATCTCTCCCAATTGTCATATTTGATTTAACATAAAATTAATTTCTTGGCAAGGAAACACGTTGAACTGTCCAATGGCTAACAACAACAGACTGACAGTGATTTTTTTGACTGTTTTCACCAATGGGCGCCTGGAGCGATGGACTGACGGCTGTGTGAATGTATTTTAGTTGGGACGGATGTCCAAATTATACAATCACTCCGTATAATCCATTTCATGTTCCCTACTCGCAATAGGTTTTTGGAGTGATATCATACCATCTTTAAAACATACCGCCATCTGGAGTGACGGGCTTTAATAAAAAACTCATCAATAAACTAAGCTTACCTGGAGCGTTAGTTTCGGAACTTTTCCTTTTTGATTTTGGTACTGCAGACTCAAATTCACTGTTAGCTACATCATCCCCTAGCGTTCCTGATTGTTCTTTCTTTTCCTTAATATTACTAACAGAAGCTTTGCGACCATTGTCTGTAATGGAATTGAGCTAAACAAAAAATATAAGTAACGTTATGTATAGCATAATCAAAAATTGATATTACTTACAGCAAATAAATTGTAAAGATATATCCATATATGTTTTTTGTTTAATGTAAATTAGACATGAAAAGAATCAAAACTATAATTGTATCAAAATTACCTTGTCAACAGATTTAGGCCGGCCTCTTTTCACTTGAATTTGAAATTCTTCTTGTGCTTTATCTGTAAAAATAATTTTAAAAATTGTAAAATGTTTAATAAATACTTAAAAACCAATAACTTATTATGAAATGTAAAAAGAATGTAATGAAGAGAATCAGTTATCTTGGTGAATGGATTAGTTGGAATGCAGATGAAGGCAAGGCAATGGAATCCAGGAAAAACAAACTTGAATTGGCCTTCCAATTGACGAAAGAAACATACAATAAGAAATCCCTTTCATGGGGGTCCAAAATTAAACATTATAAAACAGTGATCAAGCCGGAAGCACTGTACGCAGCAGAAACATTAACCATGAATCGCATAGGCCAGATAGAAAAGCTTGAAATAACGGAAAGGAAAATCTTAAGAAAAAATATAGGAACAAAATTTCAGGATAATAAGGCAGTATATATAAGAAATGAAGCTCTCTACAAGAAAATTGAAAAACTGTCAGATACTATGAGAAAAAGGAGAATAAATTTTTACGGCCATCTCTTAGAATGAATTCTAATAGATTAACGAAACAAGTGTTTGATTTTTTCCATAATCGTAAAACAAAACCGAACTGGTTTAAAAAAATTGAAAAAGACCTAATAGAATTAAAAATTACAGAAAATTCACTGCTTGACAAAACTGCTAAGATAATTACCAAAGACGAAAGAATAAGATTCCTAGATAAAACCAAAATAAAACCTAAACTATCATTTCAGAAGAGGAGAGGAAAAGAAGATCAGAAAGAATGAAGAGCTACTGGGAACAAAGAAAAGTAAAGAGCGCAAGAAATGATTAATTCAGCGTACCCCAAAGAGGGTGAAATGAAAAGAAGAAGAGAATCAGTATAAGGTAAGCATTTTACCTTCATCGTACAGTACAGCATTATCACAAATCACTAAATCCTGAACTTAAAAAAAAAATGCCAGGCACTACTGCCGGCACATCACATCTCATCTTCTGTGCACAAAAATTTCAATCTGATTGGTGCGATCTTTCTCTAGTTTTAACAATAGAATTCTGAGAAATTATGGGGCCCGTCATAAATTCGAAAATAAATACAGGCCGAAAATCATTGTTCAGTAGAACATCGAGGACCACCCATTACACAACACCTATACATCAGCTTACCAACACCCGAACCAACAGCTCAAGGCACCACAACTTGCTCGGAAGGAAATAGGAGGGATCCAGCCAACTATAAACAAATGGACTTCTTATTTTCACTTTACTATTCGGAACCAGAAGAGTGCCTCACCAGCGTGCTGCCTACCTGGTAATTGCCCGGACTTCTTCAATTTTACCGCAGACTACAACAATCTGCTCTTGAAATAGCAAGAAAGAAAGTCTTTGGAAAAAGAATCACTATACAAAAGAATCTCATCGACAAGATCCTAGAGTTCATAAGACTCTTAGATATTTAGAGCAACTGTTAATACCAGTCTTTCACCATCGAGAGCTCAATAAGCGCATGTAGCTGATGATCAAATGGATATGGACCGCCTAATATGAAGAAGAAGGCCTGATCCTGAGTTCTTTGTTGTTTATTTATTCTAATATTTAAATATATTTTTGTCTCACCAATGTACTGCCTTTAGCCTTCACATTTTACACAGTAAATATTATTATTATATACAAAATAATGGCAAATGTACAAATAAATAATAAATTGTCAACTGAACTTACCTGGAGCGTTAGTTTCGGAACTTTTTCTTTTTGATTTTGGTACTGCAGACTCAAATTCAGTACTAGTTACATCATCCGCAATTGTTCCTAATGTATCTTTATCTTTCTTTTCCTTAATATTGCCTACAACAGCTTTACAACCATTGTCTGCAACGGAATTCAACTAAAAAAAATTATCAGAATTAAAGTAATATATGTACTGGACTCAAATTTCTAAAGAATTATCCAAATATTACAAATAGATTTTATACATAAAAAAAGGCTTGGTAAGGAACAGCACAGTCACCCCAACCCGAAATCATAAACAATTTCCAAATAAATCATTATCGAATTATATTATTTTGGGTTATGCATACTCTACTAATAGTTAATAATCTTTTTGACTAGATATAATGTGTAAATATAATTCAGACTTGTGAATCAATACAAAGTGCCATAAAACAAACATTGTATAAGACAAGTAACTGATGGATAAAACTAAAAGTAACTGTGATTTTGATTAATGTTCAGAATCTGAGAAGATGTATGAGCTGATTTCAAGATATAAATATATTTATTTTATTATAGCAAATGGGTGGCTAGAGCACAGTGGATAACAAAATTCGCAGATAATCATAGCGGTCAATGTAAACTCAATATAATTTTAACACATAGCTTTCTTACAGCTAAATATAGTACAAATCCTTCAGTTCAAGTACGCTACGACGATGTGCGTACTATGCTAATGTTTACGGTTCTGCCGTGGCAACTCATTTATCACATAAAATCATTGCAGATTTAAGTCATACGAACAATGTAGCAAAACTATTTCAGTCACTATTTTATTTCTGAATGAATTGTAAGTACATGATGTAATTTTAGTTTTGTGATTCTCATGTTTTCTAAACAGTACGTTACAGTTCTAATAATTTTTTATTTCTCATTAGTTAGTTCCCGTTCATAAGATGTATTCAGGTAAGTGTAGCGTAAAAAGAAAATATGTTAGTGACAGCTGATTGTCTGACAACTGTATACTATTAGCAGCTATTTTGACGACACAACCATTTGTCACCTTTTCATACCTTAGCAGATTATTTTACAATACTATACTATTTTCTTCTGCTACTCAACACTTTAAAAAAAAAGTACGATACACAGACTTATATAATCATTTTGTCATATAAATCACATTTTTTAATTGATTTTTCACAATACGTATATGATTCGTTTAAGGTTGTGATTTGTGAATAGCCATCTATGTAATAATGCATTTCAATATAACAAACTTTCATTACAATGGACACTTTCAAACTCCAATTAGTCTGATATGATGAGAAGAGGCCGCAAATAAACAGTATATAATAATTTTTCATTACTTGGTAAATAAATTTGTTACAAGACAGGATAGAAAGCATGCAAATACAGTGACCTTTATTTGTAAGGAGAATGAATAAGTCAGTTGATATTTTTACATCTAGCTGCATAACAACAAAATGAACAGTACCCTACCTCTGTGCCTATCTGCATACAAACTTATGTGGTAAGAGGCTTATAGTTTATCGTAGCCTCATCTCAAAGCATAAAATTAAATTATACATTTAATTTTTTGCATTTATAAAAAATAATATACAGAAACTGGTCACAGATACCTGCAAAGTGGATGATCTACCCGCAGATATTCAAAAATTTACTGTGTATTGTTTTTTTCAAATTTTACAAACATTAAAAATCTAACAAAAACCATCTTATTTTTTATAAGCAGAACCTAACAATGGTGTAATGAAAAGAACCAAATAATTATAAAACAATTACCTTATCTACACATTTAGTTCGGCCTCTTTTAGTATGAACTTCTTCTTGTACTTTATCTGAAAAAGTAAAACAGGTTCTATTTTCAAAGAATACATAAAACAATACAAGGTGCATCCAGAAAGTAAGGACCGTTTTGTTCTACTACCACCGCAGTGCTGATCTCTGCGCATGAGTGCTAGTCATACAAGTTCACTGCCTTTTTATAGACGTAATTACAGTTGATTTGTGTAGTGGTTCCAGTTATATGCACTTACAATGTTTAAGACAATTCATGAACAGACGACTATAAGATTTGTTGTCGTTCAATTCGTGAACACAAGGAATGTTAAATCAGCCGAAATTCATTGATAAATTCAAGATGTTTACGTTGAAAATGCAATGAGTGATGCAATGGTGAGAAAATGGGTTAAAAGTTAAATGAAGTTCACGATGAGGTGGGCTGTCTGTTGTCAATGATGACTTTGTAAGAAAAGTTGACGAGAAAATCTGTAACAACACATGGTTCACAATGACTTTGCTTTCTGATGAATTTCTGCATGTTTCATGATCTGTTTTACACAACATTGTTTGAGATTGCTTAGCTAATCCCTTTATAACCCATTATGTACCAAAAATGCTTCCTGAAATCCACAAATCTCAATCCCAGAATATCATGTACTGTGTTCTGGGACAGAAAAGCGGCTCTGCTTGTCGAATTCCTTCCCAGAGGACAAATCATCAATGTGACACAACATTTGGACACCTTGAGAAACCTTTGGCGCTCAATTCAAAACAAAATGAGAGGGATGCTCAGCTAAGGATTTATATTGCTTCATGACAATGCTTGGCCCCATGCTGCTAGTAACACTCAAGCTCTTATTTGATGGTTACGTTGGAAACAGTTTTAACACCAACTACACAGCCCAGATCTGGCGCCATCTGACTACGGCATTTTCTTGTACTTGAAGCGTGGGCTTCAACACTGTACAATTATGGCTGTCATCACTGATAGAATCGTTCTTTGAGGAAGGACTGGATAAATTGGCCAACCACTATAAAAAGTATCCGAACATTGATGGAAACTATATAGAAAAGTAGTTTTTAAGGTACCCTCTTTCATGTAAAAATAAAAAAAAACATTTTACAATTTTTTTCCAAACAGTACTTATTTTCTGAATACACCTATTATTTTGAATTAATGAATTGATTTTTAATATAATATAAATATATAATATTAACAGAAATAATATATATAATATATAACAGACAAGAATTTAAAAAAAAATTAACAACACACAATAACTCAATGAAAATTTGAAGACAATCTTAAGTTTCATACAAAACCAAATTACGGCAAGTTTTTCGCTTAGATTTTTTTTTTTTAACGTCCGACTATTGTGCACACTTGGGCTAATGCAGACGATGGGATGATTTATAGATGAAAATGCCAAACCTTGGCCAGGAATTGAACCCAGGTCCTCGGGGTGAAAGCCCAGTACACTATCAACTAGGCCACCGAGGCGGCTTTTCGCTTAGATCAAGCAAAATACATTACTAACCATGCAAAATATTTATCTATTTTTAAGATTTTAAATGACCACTATTTTGAAATAAATTTTTCTGGATAATGTCTTGTCCGAGCTGTCAACAATTTTTCAGGGAGAATCAAATCACACCAAAATTGTAAATGCTATAGCACTAATACTTACCTTACAAAATTTCAATGGACTATTTAGGCATACCACAAGTTAAAAAAAATTTACAAACAATTATACTGTTAAAAATCCCTCACCATCTATTTCTTACATATAAATTCATTTATTTTATTGAGTTTTTATTAAAAACACTGAATTTTCCTTCCCGAAATAAACATACTCAGTACTTCAATTTCTTCAGGTTATTTTATTTTCACTAGCATATTACATGTTATACAATATGGCTTCTGTACTATCTCTTGCAAGGAAACACAACAAGATGACCATTTCTTTGTTGCACTTGATAAGAATTTTCTCACAGATTAAAGAAAACATAGAAGTAATAGAACAGGATTTTACAACTTTAAAAGTACATAGAAATTTATTGAAACAACTGTCTTAAAGAATCAATTGAGGTGTCATTAAAAACAAAACAAGTTTGAACAAGTAGTTCAATAATAACAAATTCATCTACCAGTAATACTATCACCATAGTTGTTAAAAAATGTATTTTGATGTAGGTTTATATTCACTGTCTTTATCAGAACAGTCTTAGAGTCAACGTTTTGTACCCATATCATTGACAAAGTGTTGGCCATTTATTTTTCAAGAAGGCAATTATAAAATAATTATTGGGTTACAAAAAGAAGAATCTCAGAATTAGCTGTATTGCATTTGCAGATGATATGGCCTTGTTTGCTGAAACAATGGAGGAAGCAAGGGAGCAGATTCTTGAATTGAAGAAACAAGCAGCTAAAATAGGTCTAAACATATCTTTTGAAAAGATCAAAATCATGACAAACAACAAATACCCAAATAAATACCTTAAAATCCAAGAACAGAAAATAGAAATTGTAAAAGAGTCCAAATATCTTGGTGAATGGATTAGTTGGAATGCAGATGAAGGCAACGCAATGGAATCCAGGAAAAACAAACTTGAATTGGCCTTCCAATTGACGAAAGAAACATACAATAAGAAATCCCTTTCATGGGGGTTCAAAATTAAACATTATAAAACAGTGAGCAAGCCGGAAGCACTGTACGCAGCAGAAACATTAACCATGAATCGCATAGGCCAGATAGAAAAGCTTGAAATAACGGAAAGGAAAATCTTAAGAAAAATTATAGGAACAAAATTTCAGGATAATAAGGTAGTATATATAAGAAATGAAGCTCTCAATAAGAAAATTGAAAAACTGTCAGATACTATGAGAAAAAGGAGAATAAATTTTTATGGCCATCTCCTTAGAATGAACTCCAATAGATTGACGAAACAGGTGTTTGATTTTTTCCATAATCGTAAAACAAAACCGAACTGGTTTAAAGAAATTGAAAAAGACCTAATAGAATTAAAAATTACAGAAAATTCACTACTTGACCAAACTGCTAAGATAAGTACCAACGACGAAAGAATAAGATTCCAAGATAAAACCAAAATAAGACCTAAACCTATCATTTCGGAAGAGGAGAGGAAAAGAAGATCAGAAAGAATGAAGAGCTACTGGGAACAAAGAAAAGTACAGCGCGCAAGAAATGATTGATTCAGCGTACCCCAAAGAGGGTGAAACGAAAAGAAGAAGAAAATAATTATAACATGTATCTGATTATGCTAGAAAATTCTGCAATTAGGCAAGCATGACCAAGATGGGCATCTTGATTGTCAACAATAAGGGTCACCACCTCACTACAGCGTATTAATTTTCCGTTTTCATGATACCTGATTCTCAAGAATAGTGTTTGCTGGTTCAATTGCAGGACTACCATTCTACCCAACTTTGACCAGCTAGACTTTTTTCTTGTGGGATTTTATTGAAGACGTTAAAATTAGTTTTTGTACCAATTTAACCTTCTGATCTTGCTTAGCTGAGGCTTCAATTAACACTGCAGCTGCGAAGTGACGCACATCTTACTGGACAGTCTGGAATTTGGGCTGTCATTAAGAACAATTGCCATGTCAGACGAAAATTAATGTTAATCAGCGAAGTTAATATGAATTGTTTTCAAATAACACCTCAACTGACCTTGTAAGTTACTGAATTTCACAACCTGGGATATTTTAACTGTCCTTCCCTTGTATGCCTCCTTTACAAGGGTCATTGAAAAGGGGATTAGCATTTATTTTGAAACACCCAAAAAAGAAATTTAGAAGAAAAATCTAAAGTATGTTGTAAATTCATGGCGCTGCAAAAATTTTCAATTTATATAAATGACGTTGTTAACTACAGTTACAGAGTAAATATACTTTACCTGGAAAACTGTTCTCTGAAAATTTCCTTCTTGGTTTTGATAATGTGGCCTCAAATTCTGTGCTAGTTATATCATCCCCAAGTGCTCCTGACATCTCTTTCTTTTCCTTCAATTAGAAATTATAATCAGATTTATTTATTCCTTTATTTACATACAAATTTAAAACTAAATTTAAATTCAAAACACTGAAATTAACATTTACATACTTGCTCACTTTGAAATTGAAAATCCAAAAGGTTTTACAAAAATATACCTCTATGAAAATTAACTTCTAAATAAAAATTTGACAAAATAATTACTCACAATGTTTTAAAAAAATTACTAAGAGTTTTTAGCAATATTTAGTTTTGGATAACAAAATATTAACCAAAGCAAAAGATTTTTTTTAAATTCAAATTTATTAGTTGTTGAAAAATGCTAAAACATTATTGATTACATTTAGTCGCTATTAAACCCTTTCAATATCAATGATATACCAAAGCTACAAGTCTTTACTCAGTACAATTTCTGATCAGTCCACGTGCGCTGAATCGCCCAGTTTTCTCCAAAACATTGGATGAGGCATTAGGTGAACAAATATCAAAATACAGAAGACCTTGGTTATAACGCCCTCAGTTAGAACGCTAACTCGTCTAAGCGCTATTTTCATAATGCCCCCAACATTCTATATTACGTGTATTTTAGGCTCGGTTAAAACGCTTTGTGAACTCGGATACAACACTGTCAAGCTGCTGTTAAAGTCCAACCATTTTGTAAACAGCCTGCACGAGAATTTCTTGTGCATGCAAAATTCCCCTCCATCTCCCTCCAACAGTTCAGTGACACAAAGTCAGCCAATCTGAGTCTAGAAATTGTTACTATTCAGCGATAGTGACGGACAAGAGAGGAATATGGTGACAGAGTGGGGACATGACCTCTCACTCACCATTTTTTCTCTCTGTCCTACTGGTGCAATTTTCTAAGCTGCTGACCTATAGTCACTCTCACTTGAAATACAATTTGTGTTCTATTTTTAGAATAAAGGTTGAGAATAGAAATGGTTTTTTGTTGCAGGCTAAAGAATGTAAATTGTGTCATTCCCATAAAAGCGTTCACACACACACACACTGTACACCTTAGTGGAGGGGAAAACTTCAACCCCATGAACCCTCATAACAGTGTACACACTGTGTTGCACGTATACATACTAGACTGTACAGTACTTATTTTCTATTAGTTTTAACTAAAATATATTTCAAAATTATGTAATATGTTTAATAAATTGTAATAAAATAGCCATTAATTATGTACACAGTACAAAGTATGCTTTTCTTTCACTACATAGCTGTTTACAAATTCGGTTACAACGCTATCTTGTTTACAGCGCTCATATACGTTTCGTCCCTTCAACCGCGTTATATCCGAGGTCAACTTTACTATTAGTCAGAATTGTATGCGGTAAGCTCTACCCCTCTTTTCTTCATACGATAATCACACATTTCTGCCAAAGGACTGTCCTTAGGTATCTCTGGCACTAACAGAATATCTTTTCTAACTTGCTTGTATTATACAAGTGAGACAATAACTTGCTAAATTATAACGTCAAACAGATCAGTTTTAAATCCCTTCCTTCTTATTTTATTCTATATTTTATATCAAATATTTTCATACGATGCAATGCATTATTAAAGTTGAAACAAAAACTTTTATGAAATTTAAGAAATTTAGTTGTGTCGAGCCTAAGATGAGAAGTGAACTTCAAAAATTTTTAATGACAAGGCGGTCATGTGACATATCATTTACAACTTTGAATTTTGATTCCACCACTATTTTCAGAAAAAAAAATAATATTTAACAATTTAAAAATTTCAAATTCAATTGAAAGGAAGTAGTCTGGCTTCATATTCATATTTTCAATATACAGTAGTACCCCTATTAACAGTCTTAATTTGTTCCAGAACTAAGACTATTGTCTGAGAAGACTGCTGTGCGAGTCAGTGTTTACTTATGAAAAACATTTATATTTGTTCAAATATTTAAAACAGGATTTAAACAATTTGAAACTTGCAAACATAGATGTTTTGTTAAATTTAAAAATCAAAAGTATGTTATACGATGATAATATTATAACTGTTTAAATTTTTTTATCACCCTAAAAAATTAAACAAACAGTAAACGAGTTGACACACAAAGTGAAATTAGGTATGACATAAAAGAGAATAGGAGTGGGCATTCTGAGAAGAGATATCTAAGAAATATCATGGAAGTTATTGTCCTACAAAACCCAAACAACCATTATTCAAAGGCTTGTTTGTCTTAACTGGGCACAATGTTTATTTTTATAGCACAGCACAATTTATTATTATTTTTTCAAATAGTTATTTTTGAACATTTGTTTTGTTTTATTTTATATCTTATTATCTAGTTAACACCTATTCATCCCCGGAAAATAATTTTTTTAAAGATTAGTTAAGATTTTAGACCGTTTTTACAGAACTTCATTGTGGCGTCATTACTGTTTATATTAAATTTCATATAAGGATTTACCGGTCATGCACGTTATTATTAGTTACATGTACTTACTGCTTATGCGTGTTACACATTCTGACAGCCAATAATAAATATTAAGGTTCATTACTTTTTTCCTTGGTTCGTTCTCGTAATGAAAACATTGTTAAAATGACGTCTGTTATTTATGAACTTCGCGATTTACCTTTTTTGTGTTAGGTTCACCACCTAACAACAATGTCAGTTAGGTCATTTAATATTTTAAAAAATTAAGGTTTTCCTATCGTTTTAATGATCAAAACCATGCTACCTAATTTCATGAGATAGTAATTTCGAGGTTATGTAGATAACTTTTAGTTTTAATTTCTATTATATTTCCTGCACTTTCATTGCTTTTAGGCAAGTAATAAAGCATTTTAGTAAAAAAATTACTGAAAATTCGAAAAAAACTTACACTGCATATTTACAGTTCAGCCCTTTATCTGAAACTAAACTGTTTTCGGGGTTACTTTTCATTCCGTGATTTAGACCATTGTCTACTATAACCGTTGTCAAGGTTGACCATTATCCGGGGTACCACTATAGTTTGAAAGTTTAAAATGCTAATTTATACAGATTTTAATGCTGATTATGATGGAGAAATCAGATTTTCAAAATTATTTAAAATAAAAAAAATACTCGAGAATTTGCAGCCATCTCGTCATAGGCCAGCTGTGTCCATGATTACATGAAATTTTTTCTACCAAGCCATAAAAAATCAATGTGAAAAAAATTTGTATGTATATATATAAATTAAAGCTAAAATAGGAAGAATTGACAGATATGTACTACACAAGAACTGTGTTTTGGTCTCACCTTTAGTTTTCCTTTTTTCCGAATAATCAGTCCTCTACTCCACATATTCCTTTTCTTCCTTCTCAACTCACTGTTAAGTAACGTCACTTTGGCAGCGGGCTTTAAATTATTCCTAGCTAATATATCATTGGCAGTCTTGGGTACTGGAGCCGAAATGAGAAGGCTACCACAACCAGTTGAAACTAAACAAAACCGTATGCGTTACTAATGTTTTATTTTTGTACAGAACAAGGTGCTACCAAAAAGTTTGGGAACTTGAATTCTGCGTATGAACCATTTGTGATATGACCTGCTGCTGTTTCAGTGAGCAAACAATAATCTTTGTGAATTATTCGAGTTACAGTGTACCAACAGCGGTAAAGGTCACATTGAGTTTTGTGTATGTCTTTGACGATTTTTAAGTTATTTAAATGGCAGATTTTAAACAGCAAAGAACCTGTATCAAATTTTGCTGCAAGCTAAGAGATTTTCCACTGCTGCAGAAACCCAAATGCTTGTGGAAGCATTTGGTGACAAAGCTACCGTCAAAATAAAACCTTTTTACAAATGCTTCAAGGATGGACTAATTTCTGGCAATAATGACGAGGCCTTTTTTATATCAAAATCGTTATCCACAAAAAATATGTCCCCTCCATTTGATGAAACTGTCAATGGAAAGTTTTATTGTGAAATTTTGAAGCGGCTACATCTGTGTATTAAGCATAAAACACCACTAGTCGTTCAGAATTGTGTAGCTACAAAAAACATGGTAGTGTTCACTGACCTTACCCCGTGAAACTTTTTTCTGTTCCCCAAAATAAAATTGTAAGGCTGTCAATTTTGACACAATTGAGGAGATTCAGGCAGAATTGCAGGACGTGCTACAAACACTTATACTTGCAGACTTTCAGGGAAGCATGGAATCATGGAAAATTTGCTGGCATCACTGTATACATACATAAGGAAACTATTTTGAAGGAGACAGTGGAAACGATTTTATAAAAGAATTAAAGTAAGCACTTTAATTTTTATACAAAAATTCTGCAAAATTGTAGGTTGCACCTCGTATATTACCGTTTCTATTGTGGCTAATGCCATTATTCTTGACATAGTTACCTTATCATTAGAACAATAATTAAGTTGGCTTCATATAGAGTATAATAAATAGATATGCACAATAATAATTAGTAAATAAACCACACAATGTTTATTCTTTGTAATTACAAAATCGTTTCAGTAGGCTAATTAAAACTTATTGAAAAATTCAATCTTATATTTTATACAGAATAAAATAAACAAATAAAAGAAATGTTTTATTATTTATGAGTTTTAAAATTATATTTTTATTTAAATATATTTATTATAGCACAAGTTCTTTTATCTTGGGTGGGGGTAACACGCTGGCAGAATACTATGGAAATTCTGCCATTTTGCAAGTTTTGCTCAAAATTTGGTCATGTATGAAGAATTATAACTGATAAAAAGTCACTGTCATATTTTGTTATTGTTCAAGGGCAAATGCTAACAACAAAAATATCAACACAGTGAGCATTTATTTTTCGACATTATAACGATGAATTAATCTCATTATTGCAACATAGCCACCGGATCGCATATTTAAATAATTAGGATTACAACCTATTTTTCTGTCTAGTGGTCTATTTACTCACCTCGTAAAGGCTACAATGGTTTCGAAACCTTACTGTTTCACTTTCAGGCCATAATACAAAATGTCAAATCCCTTTGTCGAGGTCATCACAAAATTAGACAAAACACTGAACACACGCCACAAACAATAAACACAATTACACGATTAAAATACACGATAAAATTTGATTTGGCCAAACGTTATGTGCAACTCGTATGTCGTTATATTACAAACTACCAGAACTTGACTTATATTGTAGCAATCAGTTGTTTAATCTTTGAAAATCATAATTCTGATCCAGCTTTGGAAACAAAAAACCAGAATCGAAATAAATGATCCTAGATCAAAGAAAAATTGATCACAAATTGAAACAGATCTCGAGTAGTGTAAACCTACCATTATAAAACGAAATTCTTACATTATTAAAATCCAGACTAGACATATTAAAAAACTTACTGGTAACATTATTATCCTTTTGTATATCTGCGTTTTCTTCTTCTGGCTGTACGACTTGAGCTCTCACAAATTCTGGTGCAAACTTGTCTACGGCAGCTGATCTAGTTTTTCTAGCGTTTCGAATTTCTCTGCAACTTTCTTCGAAATCAGAATCCATCTCTGCTTTAATTAATGCGTACGCAGTGTCACGAAGGTAGCAAGCTCTATGGCGGATTAACTTGTCAGCTGCATCCCTAAATAAAAATATCAGTTACATCAACAAAGACGACACTGAGTAAAATGAAATGGCTACAACATGGAAGAGGTGGTTCGGGAGGTCAAGACGTTCCGAACATTTTAGCCTATTGTGCAAAAATTTAACAATATTGTTTAAATGATTTTTTTATATAATTAGTGTAGAACACAAGGACTTTTTTTTAGTTAAGGGTTTTGGCGAAAAGCACATAAAGGCTATCATCGCTGTCCGGCAAAATCTCTTACACAGAGGGGAAACTAAATTTAAATACTGTTAATGCTATACTAAAACTAAACTGTTTAAACAATAAACACTAAAACTAGATAACATTATTAAAATGTACAAACAAAGTTTAAAAATTAAAATGTAAAAAACAAATAATATAAAAACAAAGGGTAAAAAAAATTAAATTATAAATAAATTAACAATGGCCATACTTAGTTTTTATGGCCATATTAGTAGGATGAACAGCAGTAGACTTACTAGGCGGATCTTTGCTGTCTTCAGAGATCGGAAAACAAAGAGTAATTGGTTCAGGCGGGTCCAGGACTTTAACTGAGCTGGCGATATCAGATGAGATGATTGACGATGTACTTAAACTGCGAAAACTTTTACTTAATGAAAACCTAAGGTTCCAAGAAAAACCAACATCTAAAAGGGGCGGGGCAGTCTCGGATGAAAGAAGGAAGGTAGCCTCGGATAGAATGAAGCAGTATTGGATACAGCGGAAGGCAGCTAACGCACATCAAAGTAATTGATTTGGCGTACCCCAAAGTGGGTGATCCGGATGAAGAAAAAAAATTAACAATATTATGCTGTACAATACCATTGCTTAGAAGTTGTTCAAATATATTTAATTGATGTAAAAAATATAGAACTCGATCAATGACCGACGAATCCTTTAAAATTGCCTCCTTAGAGGCACACATTTGACGCAACATGCAAAATTTAGCATAATTGTTAAGAACGGATTTTAACAAAAGTTGGTTTTAGTTCATTTTATTTTATAAGATTTCTGACAAAAAAAAAAGATACGAAAATTTTCGTTTGACTGATTTAAACAAAATGGTTTACAGATATTAGTAAACTACATCTACACGTAAAATTTGATCAAAATCGGTTAATTTGTTTAGTTTATAAGAATGCGCACAGACTTTCAAGTAAAATTCATTTTTTTTATGATAGTGAGGAAAGAAAACAGATAAAAATCAAAACTTAAAATATATACATTTTTTTTATAATCATCGTACTTCTCTAAATTTTGAATACAGAAAAAGTACTCTATAACAATTTTTTGGAATATAAAGTACAGTGATACCCCGGCTTACAGTCGACCTGAGCAACAGTCTTATTCACGGAATGATAAATGATCCACATAACAGTTCAGGTTTCTGATAAAGGGCTGAACATTTAAAAGTGTTATCATTTTATTAAATTACTTTTAAACAGATGAGTAAATATAGAGAAAGTATGATGATTTTATAAACATTGTTCACAAAATAACAACATTGTGCTGTGCTACAGAAATAAACATTGTGTTAACAGAAACATGTCTTTGACTGATGGGTGTTTGGGTTTTGTAGGGCAATAACTTCCACGAAATTTCTTAGTTATCTATTCCCAGAATGCCCACTCCTATTCCGTTTTCCGTCATCCCACCTAATTTTATTTAGTGTCATCAACTCTTTTACTGTGTTTAATTTGTGTGTTAAAAAAATGTAAGAAACAAAAATTAAACATATTACCATGTTACGTACTTATGATTTTTAAATTTAACAAAACGTTAAGTGTCTCTGTGTATGAGTTTCAAATTGTTTAAATCCTGATTTCAATTTTGTTTGTGAATATTAATTAAATTGGTCCTAAAAGTGCTAAATTGGTGCTTGTGGTAGTGGATGTAAAAGACAAACTTTGACTATTGAACTAAAAAAATAAAGCATTGATTAGTCCTATGTGTATATATGTGACTTAATTACATTTGTATGGATTTAGTTAAAATAAAGTTTGATTTCTGTTCTATGAATTTTCTTCGTTCTCCATCTTTGAAATATTAACAGTGAGTACTCAATTATTTTTTTCTATGGAAGAAATTTAAATGTTTTCTACAAGTCTTTACCTAAACGCTGACTCGAATAGCAGTCAGCCGCCTCGGTGGTCTAGTGGATAGTGGTCTAGGCTTTCACCCCGAGGATCCGGGTTCGATTCCCGGCGAGGGCTTGGCATTTTCATACGCTATAATCATCCCATCGTCCGCATTAGCCCAAGTGTGCACAATAGTCGGACGTTAAACAAAAAAAAAAAAAAAAAAAAACGAATAGCAGACTGCTCTGATAACAGTCTTAGTTCTGGAATGAATTAAGACCGTTAACAGGGGTACCACTACAATTAATTCTTCCATAATTCATTGCCCCTCCAGTCCCAAATATGATGAATTATCAAGATCACACTATAACTACTTTCTGTTCTACATACCTGCCAGGAATCCGCAGGGGGGTGCAGACTAGCTACACCTACTGAGAGGATTTAGATGTCCCTTGTTGTACCCGAGTCTAACACACACTTACAACACTACACTTGCAACTAACACTTTACTCTTCCATTTAGGGTGCGATTTTCGCTTTATGCTTTTCGCTTTAAAATAAAAAAAAAAAACAAACTTACCTATCAGGGTTATATTCCAAAGCATTATTGCAGATCAGTTCAATATCAGTTAAAAAGTCTTGAGCACACGTATACTTATGTAGATCTATTTTTGTCATCATAGTCTCCAAGTCCATTGGTTGTTTGATTATAGTTAGATAATCAGGTACTTCTTTTACATCAACTGGTTTTGAAAACATAAAAAATCTGAAAAATACGAATAATTAGCGTAACTTAAATAAAATAAAGTTTGTTTACTTCAGAAGTTTAAAAACATGCTTTAAAACAAAATAATATTTTTTTTTTTAACATCCATACTTTATACCAGTTAGACTAACATCAGCTATAACTGCATGGAGTGTATACCATAAAATAAAAACATTGTTCAGAAAAGAATGTTTTGGAAGAGAATAAAACACAAAGAGTTAAAGCCAATTATAAAACAAAATTATTTATTAAAAAAATTCAATCAAACTAATCTAATATTCGATACAATTATAACATAAAGCCCATTCCATTTCAAAATAACTACAGTAAGCGGAGTTCTTGCTGACAAAATAAAAGTAAATTACCAATATTTTTATGCATTTGTTTGTTTATTTATTTTCATCATGTCAACGACAATGCTGCATATTTTGCTGAAAAAGGAACTTGTTCAAGCCATTATTATAGAAATCGATTTTCGTGTCATTAAAATGAAACTGGACCAAAACTGCCAATGTAAAAGTGCTAACATACACCAGAGTGTCTACCAGCTCCCTTAAGCAAAAATCAGGGACTTTTTGGGGACAAACATTACAAAAACAGTGGACCTTGAATTTCTTCGACATTAGCATTGTACATAATATTAGTTCCACGATTAAATACACTAGATGGTATATAATAACCTTTAAATTATGTTTTTCTATACCTACTTGAATTTTTGGCTAAGAGAGGTACATTCTACTATTTTTTTCGTATCACGGCTTACTTATCGGCATTTCGTATCGTAAATATACAAAATCAGTGAGAAGGGAAGGAAATTATTTTCTATGAAAATGGGGGGTTTTAATTCTAAATTCCGGTATTATCCGTGACCATTTAATAAAACCATGTCTTTTACGGGACATCGGGGATATCCGGGACTAATAGATACCCAGTACACACATTCACAAATATATAGAATTTTTCAAGGCCCTCAGAAAGTAAGTGATCTAAGGATTAGGACTCATTTGAAGGTCCCAGGTCCAACCAGGGTATTTGGAAGAGATAACATTTTTTTGTACATTGTAAAACTTGGTACAAGTATCAATTAAAACAAATTGCTAATTTGAATCACAGTTGGAAATCATTTTCTTCAGTCAAGGAAAATTAGAGCACACACTGTTTTACAAAAATCTTTTATTTAGCGACAGGTTTCACTGTGATGCACCTTCAGACATAATAAACCTAAAAATTATAGCACACTTATATACTGGCACAGCTTATGTTAAAACTGGAAGGGAGCCGCCTCGGTGGTCTAGTGGATAGCGTACTAGGCTTTCACCCCGAGGATCCGGGTTCGATTCCCGGCGAGGGCTTGGCATTTTCATATGCTATAAATCATCCCACTGTCTTCATTAGCCCAAGTGTGCACAATAGTCAGACGTTAAAAAAAAAAAAAAAAAAAACTGGAAGGGAGAAGGTAAACAAAGGAAGGACTGACAAGTATGTAAGAAGGTCAGCAGTATGTTGGCAGGTAGGGAAAACCACTAAACAATAGGACTGAGTAAGGGAGAAGGGTTAAGGGAGTGTTCATTTTAAGTATTTGGGCTTTTACAAACAGATCTACACATTTCCAAAATTTCTAAATAATTTAGAAATTGATGGTATCAATGTCTGCAGATGCCACACAGAAAACCTAAGTCACAAAATAAAAGAATTTTGTGAAACTGTATTAGTGGTCTAATTTTCCTTGATATCATGGGAGTTTCACCAAGTACCAACTGCGTGTTCAAAAAATAATCTCCTTCAGTGTTAAAGGCATAATAAGGATGAACAACAAAAGAACAGTGTCACATCGTATCGGAATAATAGGTGATGATGGGATAGCCTCCTTAACATCTGCTCAAAAACCTTATTTTTCAATGTGTAACCTAATAAAGTTGTTATAATAAACAAAAAAAAAAATAACAACACTAAACTAGCAACTACTGTATATATGCATTTTTTTCTCTCGGAAATGTCTAACATTTTGATATAATGTTGGAATATAACATTTTTGGGCTAAATAATCAATCAAAAGACCTATTGTGTTACTAAACATCTTGGATTCTAGTTTGAGAGACCGATGCCCTCGATCAGTTTTAACAGCCCATGACTATTCTGTTGGAGGTTCTAAGGGTCTTGGAACCCAAACACACTTTGCTTTCTGCTGTCAACAGCAATTGGAGATTATGTGGTCTGTGCTCTCCTCTTCTTCCTGCATAACAATACAATTCCTCCACGGTACATTCCTGTCCTGTTCGTATGCATCCTCAAACCACAGTGTCCTGTAAAGAGCACCATGTTTTTCTTGAGTTGCCCTTTGTCCAAGATCTTAATGTTTCTGGCTGATAGTCCTCCAGTCCTCAAGTATGGTTCCTGACAACCCTGCCATCCCAGCCCTGTAACGGTGGTGCTTCTCATACCTAAAGTTTGATCCTTTAAAGGTCATCTGCTGTCATTAGAAACCATTTTTCTACCAATTATTCTCTTCTCAGTTTGAGCTTTTGAGCTCAAAATAGACATGACTCAAGCATTGTACAGCTACAAATGCTTGTTAGTTCCACAGGGTTAGATTCCAACAGTTTCCTGTTTTTATTCCTTAGGTCCACTTTGTCAAATCTTCAGGCTGTTCTGGGCTTCGAAGGTTTATTTTCAGCTATCTAAATTTCACAACTAACTGAGGAAATAAAATGTCCACCCATACAGAGCCCCGAATGCATAGGTAAGGCTAGATTAAATCTTGAGGCCCCTGGTATCCGCATACTTAAGCTCTTCCTCAACTGTGTAGCCTTCAAGTGTATGTTGTTCCCCTTTGGCTTGAGATGAAGGGATCTAACCCAAGAGCAAACAAATCAAGGTAGGACACACTGAAACTGCCAAACCTGTACTCACAATGTTTGAGCCCTTGAATGGAAGTACTACCTAAAAATATAATATAAAATTTCAACAGAGTGAAGCTCGATCTCCTGGTACTGGTTAAATTACCCTCACTTACTGTTTGTTGCGAGCTAGCTTAGCACAAGTTTGCCTCAAGAATATTCTCAGCTCTCTAAGCGTATTTTCTTCCTTATCATAAATAATTTTTAACTGTTGCTCAGACAATTTGGGAGGTAAAGGCGGAGGGGCGACTGGCAGCTCCTCAAGGGGACCTATAAAACAAATACAATATACAAATAGTCAATACAAAAATTAACTAAAATCTGACTATTTTTACAGATTAAGCAAGAACAATACAACCACAAATCTTTCAAATCTATATTTTACTAACAAATCTTCAGATATTTACACAGCCGATCATTGTTGGGTTAGTGAATACTTAATTTTGACATTTAATACTTTCAATCACAATCTTGGATCTGAAATGTTGAAATTACCTTATTTTTTTTACAAACAGTAAGCAAAGCCAAGACCCTTATAAATTTGTGTGCATGTCCATCCATCTGTCAAGCAACACACTTCACATTTCTAAACGAAGGCACCAATCACTATAAAATTTGGCAAAAAATGTTATGGCCCAAACACTGTTGTAGCCCCAAAACTGACAAAATATAAGTGTTGACAACAAAAAATATTTAGTGGTAGTTAAGGGTAATATTTTTATATATAGTGTGGGATAATATTTGAAACTAGAAATGATTGTGTGTGTGTGTGTGTGTGTGTGTGTGTGTTGTGTGTGTGTTTGTGTGTTGTGTTTGTGTGTATGTGTTGTATGTGTGTGTGTTTGTGTGTGTATGTGTTGTGTGTGTTGTGTGTGTATGTGTATGTGCGTGTGTGTGTGTGTGTGTGTGTGTGTGTGTGTGTGTGTGTGTGTGTGTGTGTGTGTGTGTGTGTGTGTGTGTGTGTGTGTGTGTGTGTGTGTGTGTGTGTGCGCGTGCGTATGTGTGTGTGCGCATGTATGTATGTATGTGTGTTGTGTGTGTGTGTGTGTGTGTGTGTGTGTGTGTGTGTGTGTGTGTGTGTGTGTGTGTGTGTGTGTGTGTGTGTGTGTGTGTGTGTAATATTACAAATGGAAAGTTTATATACACTTTACAGGCTTCTTCAAAATTCAACATATGTTTTTACTACTTAACAACCTCAACAAAAGCATCTCTTCAAAAATTCACCAATAACTTTCCCGGTTTTTATGTTGCTCTATTTTTTCAGTGTCAGTAAACAGAATATATATAATTCAAAATAGATTTTTATGTTTTGCATCAAACGTATTTCAAATGAAGCTTTTGAATTGTGTGCTACAAGTGTTACAATAAACGTCACAGCTACGGAAATTGGTAAATCTATTCTTTTTAATACGTAGTATACACCTGAATTATGGCATCTACAGACTTTAAAAGTTTTCTAAGCTCATTATACGCTTTACCATTCAAGTATAAATGTATTATGTGCTTCACCATTCAAGTATAAACATATGACAAGATTTCATATCAAATTTTACACTGAACATAAGACTGCAATTTTCAAAGATAATTATATGTTTTCAAGATAATGGTAGTTTGCTTACTAGACCGTGATCAGCTGTAAGTTTGGACTGGAAGTATTATCTGAAAAAACCCGTATAGATGAGGGACATTTAAACCCTCCCCTACAGTCATGTACTGTAATCTAATAAATTTAATTATAATCTGTTAAAATGCTTGACAGAAGTCCTCCACACAAAGTAAGAGGGTTATGTCCAAACAAATTCTTAAAACATTAACAAACTGTTTACCTCTATGGCGTGGCGGTGGAGGAGGCTTTAACGCGACAACAAAGAACAGTGGCCTAAAAAACTGTTCTTTTTGTACTAAAGTAGGCGGCTTTATGGTGTAGATTTCATTGCGATACGTGCTGAATAACGGATATAGCTGAAACATAAATAATCTTTACTTTAGTAAATTACAATTAATTATACTACTAATCAGTATAACCAATCACTCAGAAAAAATTTAGGATAGTGAAAATTTGAATTAATTAGAAAATGTTATTTTTGTTATTGTGTTTCCTTTACTTTAGTTAATATGCCCTTGGTACCAATGAAGAAATAAACTGTCTATCATTTTGGTTTGGAATTTCTAGAATTTTGTTAGGTAATAACCATAACAATACAATTTTTTTCTTAAGTTCAAACACAAATTTTGGAACAAATATTTCTATCATGTTGTTAAAGCAAGGAGTACAGTAGAGTCCCGTTTATCCAACCTTCGCTAATCCAATCTTCCGTTTAATCCAACCTAGCCTTAAAGAACAATATTTCAAGCCATTTAAAACATTTGTAGCGCAATTGAATGTACAATGCTCGCGCCACTTTCGTGTCAGGCCTTTACGCCTATGTGTCACTTATGCACCCAGCCGATGACCTACATTCTCTTCAAAAGAAAAAGAGGGTTGACCACCATCATACCTACTCTCCTCATTCATTTCCGTCTTTTAATATCAATTCAGGTTATTGGAAGAGTTGATGTAGAATGCATTCTGCTTGTTTATGTTTCATAATGTTTAACATATTTTTAATTCGCCGTTTTCTAAAAGGTAAAAAATATTTTACTTCTTACAAGATTGCAAGAAGTAATGTAAAGAAAACGTCAAACAGTTGGTAAACAAAAAACAAATACAAACTTTTTCCGTCAAGTTTGATCAATTTGATAATTTGACGTATTGCTCTTTACTACTGTAGTGAGATTCTATATGCTGTTTTACGTTTTAGTACAATGATTTAGTAATAATACATGAAATTCGAAGTTTTTAATCTAATAAATTCAATTCAATACTTTTAAACGGTTTTTAATGGTTTTCCGTGTAATCCAACTTTCCCGCTAATTCGACCCAGCCGCACACGGTTTAGGTCGGATTAGCGAGACTCTACTGTAGTATTACATATTCTATGAAACACAAAAAAAATTCACAACACAAAACAAATTTACAAATGTGTTTTTATGCAAAAGTTCAGAATATTAAACCATGTGTAAGGAAGTAAACTATTTACACTGATACAGTACTATACAAATGTATAAATAATTACCTCTTTTGGTATATCTAGAACGGCAGTTGCTATAAACAAAATGGGCAACGAAGGGTCTAGTTGGTTAAGTAGGGATTTAAAAACAGCTCGCACTGTTGCTCCCACTGCTGACCACCACTCCGTGACACCAGGTACGTACAGAATAGAAGGTATATTGCGCCGAACTTCATTTAATACCTGTTCAAAATACAAAAAACCATTGATAAATTTCAACAATGAAAAACATTTCAACTGATTTGAAAGAGCTTAGTGAAGTATAAAAAACAAGTGTCAAGTAAAAAAAAACTGAAGAAACAAAAAAAAGGACTGCAAGCAGCCAAGATAAATGATAACTTTACAAAATTAAAATTATTTTCTGAAAAATTTCTCATTATTATTGACTAATAAGGCCAGGTTTTTTAACAATTTTGACAAGATTCAATCGTAGCAAATATAGATTAACGAAATCATTGTTAATGGTCTTGAATTTTTTTCTAATTTTAAGAGAAAAGAGAGAGACAAGGAGGGAAGGAGCAGAAAATATAGGGATAGCGAGGGAAATAGAAAAGGAACAACACTATATAGACAGTTATTATAATAGTATGTTATTATATTATTTCTTTCTCTTCTGTCAAATTGTGAAAATATATCAGCAACAACAAGCAATAGAAAATCAAAAATTGGTATGCAGGTAAGATATTGCTAAAGATTTTTTCCCTGTAATTTTAATGGACAGCCCAAATTAGAGCTATTTTGAACACCTCAATACTGTTTTCGTTCTCAAATTTCATATCAAGCAAAAAAACTAGAAACTATAATTCGACAAAATTAGATTTTGAAAAACCGTTGATTTTTCAAAGAGGCTCTGCGTTAGTTTAATAATAAAATAATTGAGTAGATTGTAAAATCTACTAATTAGAACTCACATGAACAGTTGCTTCCTCAGGCGAGCGTGATGTTTCACCATACAGTGTTGTCAAGTCTAACGTATGCACTGGACAATGTTCCATACGATGCAACAATGCAGCAATCACAAGACTAGTGGCTTTTTTCTGTCCCAATACAAGTAGTCGAGGGGATTTCAGCATTCTTACACTGCAATACATAATATAAATCTTTTATTTGTTTTATTATTCTCCATCAAGTTTTTTAAAATACCTCTCAATCTTTATACAAATTCCTGAGTACATGTTTGTTACACTTCAAAAATGGATCTGAAAGCAATTGTTTTACCACTGTAATGCTAAATGAAAGACAGTGTAAAATAATTTATTTATATTGAAAACTATTAGATAAAATATTGAAGAAAAAAACATACAGTGGTACCCTGGTTAACGGTCTTAATTCATTCCAAAACTAGGACTGTTATCTGAGCAGACTTCTGTGCGAATCAGCGTTTAAAAGAGAGGCTTACGGAAAACATTTTAATTTGTTCATTAGAAAAAAAATAATTGAGGTCTCACCATTAATATGTCAAAAATGAAGAATGAAGAAAATTAAAAGAACATAAGTCACACTTTAGTTTAACTAAGTTCATACAAATGTAATTATGTCAGATATATAAACATACAAGACAAATCAATACTGTATATTTTTTTTATTTCATACAATTACGTTTAATTCCTAGGCTTAATTTCAGTTTAATAGTCAAAGTTCCCTTTTACTTCCACTATCACAAGCACTTCTTTTAGGACCCATTCAATCAACATGCACAAAAAAAATTGAAAACTGGATTTAAACAATTTGAAACTTGCAGAAAAAAGATACAATGTTTTGTTAAATTTAAAAATCAAAAGTATGTAACAAGAAAATACTATAACTGTTTCAATTTTTTAATGTGCTAACAAATTAAACACACGAAGTAAAATTAGGTATGTGGCAGAAAATGGAATAGGAGTGGACATTCTGAGAACAGATAACTAAGAAATATCGTATAAGTTACTGCCCTACACAAACCAAACACTTATTAATCGAAGGCTTGTTTGTGTTAACTCAGCAGCTCGTACTTTCTGTAGCACAGCAAAATGTTACCTCTATATTTACAAATCTGCTTAATAATTCAAACAAAATGAAAACACTAATAATATGTTCAGCCCTTTATCTGAAATCTTTAGCATAAGGTCAGAGTATCACAAATCTCCACTAAGTGTCATCTGTGCAGGAGACTGATTCTGCAGCGCACAAATTCCTTGAGTGCAAATCCTTGAATTATGTCATCAACACCAAATACAAACACATCACAATTGCCAGCATTTTTGACTAAGCAAACAAAATTTGAATGACAATCATATGTTACAACTCATATAATTTCATTTCTGAAGTTCAGAAAAATATTAAGTGGCAAAAAAAACTACAGTTCATTGAAAAATGTAGACTTTCAGATGTTATTGGTTGGATTTTCTTTCAAATATTACCGACTAAAGTATAGTAATGATAAATCATTGTGCAGCATTGTAAACATTATAGTCTCGTTAGGACCTCCTGTTTGGGACAAAAGTAACGAAGTCACATGATGTCAAGAAATCACTACTCAAAAGAAGTTGCCTTTAATTATTTCTGACTGTGTACTTTGTGGAACACTTTTTTCATTACAAACATCACATAAAAACTACAGTATTTGTATTCTGTAAATCTCTTAAATTAATTTTTAAACAGTTGCAGTACCTTCTATTCGCCTTCACAAATCCACAAGGAAACACAGATTTGACATGAGCAATAAGGTTCGTCAATGACGGGCTAAGTAACGGTTCAAGGTAATGAGGCAGTTTGCGTCCGAAACCTGGCATGGTTCTGTAAGACGCAGGCACTATACCTCGCTGTGCTTTTTCAAAGTCACGCTTTACCACCTGCAACACATTACACCGGTTTAGACATAGTGGAAGTGAACTGTTAAATCAAAATCACTTAAGTAAATCAACCAGGCTTACAAAGAGTACAATTCTTACAATACAATAGAACTATTTATAACTGACTTCTCGGGATAACCAACCATGTATCCACGAATTTAAGCAATTCTGTTCTGATTATGAGAAAATAAACACAGTGCAGAGTACAGTTTAGTAATAGGCCTAAAAAATTTTACTTTTACGGCTACTTAAAACCGCAATCGTTTTTGTGGTTTGCTTCTACAAAAACTAGATGTATAACAGCATTTGGACATCATGAGTCCACTGTCCAAGCTGATAAATGACTAATGCTGCAACTATGGGAAAAACACGTCTCAAATAGTTCTTTCAGCACTTAAAGAAATGAAAAATTTTAGATTTGACAAATCTCTAATGGCAATTACAAAAATATACAAATTTACGTTTGTTTATAGAAAAGCTGACAAGACATGTATAAAAATAAAACCCAAATTAAATCTTAGCATTCACGTTTTGTATTGTAACATGGAATGATCACAAAATCGTGTAACCCGTAATAAATAGCTCATAAATCACAAAGGAATACCATTTTGAGATTTATTTCTTGAATAAAAAAATAACTACTTACTTTAACATTGTCGGGGTCCAATAACAGTTTTCTGCTAGACTTGTAAATCTGAGGATACCGTCTCCGCAATGCTTGTATTACAGCTTCCGAACAAAGGGCACGCAAATCCGATCCGCAGTAGCCAACAGACATCTCAGCCAAATAAGTGAGAGTAGTCGCTGACGGAGGATGTTCCCATTTCGAAACATGAATCCTAAGAATTTCTTGTCTCTCCTGTAAATAATTAAATGAGCATTAAAGTGTGCATTAAATGCAACACAACAATTTAGATAAGATCTGTCGCAGTACTTTTAAATTGTGTGAAACATTTTTTCAAACAAAACAACTTTGCCTAAAAGTACTTTTATTACTGATAAAAAACAGTCTCAGAATAATAAATTTTTGCAATCATTTTACTTATAATAAATAATTTTATTTGCATTGTGAATTATAATTTTTCTTAAACTTATCATCTGGAAAGTGGTACAGTGGGCAAAAGAAGAAAAACATATGCTGACTGCATAGCTTAGAGTAAGCACTCTGAATAAAAGTACAACTCAAGTTTTAATCTAACCTTAACTATGCATGCAGAGCTCTGAATGAGTTGTTTTTTTATTTTCTTTTTACGTCTAGGATTCCGATGGTTGGAAACAAGCCATTAAAATCAACAAAAAAACTCTGGGAAACTGGCAACAGTGACCCGAGCAGTGAAAACAACAACAGAGCCTGGACTGTAACGATGTACAAGTCACGTGTGTCACTTGGTCAAGCCGAATTTCATCGTACATATTTTAATCGTGTAATTGTACTCAGTGTTTGTGATGTATGTTTTAAATGTTTTGTTTGGCTGTGACGACCTTGACAGAGGGATTTAACATTTTGTATCACGGCCTGAAGATGAAACAATAGTTTTGAAACCGCGGTAGCCTTTACGAGGTGAGTGGATAGACCACTGACGTTCTCGTCAGTAGAATAGGTCATAATCCTACGAAAATAACAAGATTTAGGAAACTCAGGCTGTACTGCTCCACATGCAACAGCAGAAGTGATCATCTCAAATCAGATAGACATTTGTCGATGTACAACCAGAAATTGAAAAAAGGGAAGTGGTAGCAAAGGGGCTTCCAACTAAACCTATAAGCAAACCTCCAACTAAACCTATAAGCAAACCTCCTAGGAATCAAACCTTTATGAGAAGACATTATTTATAGAGTCATCTATAACCTTTAAGTTTAATCTTTGGTGGTCACCTAATGCGAAGCGGAGTTGCGCTGAACGAAGCAGACTATCTATTCAAAACTGAACCTGTAGTTTTTAATATAAGTGCAGCCAATGAAAGCAAAACAGAGCTGAGCAGAGCCAAGCGGTATCGCTAGAGTCTGCTTTGTTTCAATGGCTGCACTTTCATTAAAAACAACAATGTCGGCCTGACATGCTCACAACTTTGCTCCTCATATGGTGGTCACCCGACCTTGGAGTTATTTAAAGTGCATGTTACAGGGCTTTGTGGTGATAATTATGTTGAAAAATAGTTAAAAGTATGCTCCGTCAAATGTGTATAATATAAGTCGGTAAATTGTGTATTGAGAATTTGTTTAACTTCAAACCGAACTTACGTTCTGAACAGCCCTCTTACCTTCATTTTTGTTTCATTAGTTTTGTAGAAACATAAGTTGACTGAAATGGAATTTACATGTTTCAGCTTCAGCAGTAAATACTTTCAGGCTAAAAGCAAGTGGGTAGGGCTTACAGCAGTGCAAACATTCTGAGGGGAGATGGTTAATAAACATCTAAAGAACAAATGTTGTATACAATGTATATTTTAAAACATAATTGTGTGTGTGTGTGTATGTGTGTATGTATTAAAATAGCACTTCTCATTATTGTAATAACTGTACTTTTCTGCTTGCCTTATTTCCAACACCTTAATTGTGATTCCTGTTCTCCATGTCCATCCCACTACTTCCTTCCCTCAATTATCGTAGATAATCGATATTTTACACTAGTAGTTTACTGAAGTATCAAAAATTTGATTTTTTTTTAAGTACTTTTGAAAACATTCTTAAAATTGTAATATGCATATTGTAAGAGAAAATATTAAAGTTCTTTTACTATATAAAAAAGCCCAATACCTTATTTGCAGGAAGTGGAAACAACAATTCTCTATCAAATCTTCCAGGTCTTCTCAACGCAGGATCTATCGCATCGATTCTATTGGTCGCTCCAATGACGACAATTTCTCCACGATCGTCTAGACCGTCCATTAATGCCAGCAGTGTCGACACTATACTCGCATGGATTTGGTCTTGTTTGGCGGATCTTACTGGTGCTAGGCCGTCGATTTCATCAAAAAATATTATAGACGGTCTCGACTGAAATGCCTGAAACACGATAAGAGGAACAAAATTTGTAAAACTTTAACTGCTCAAAGGAAGATTTTCTTCGATGCTCTTACAGCCTACTTAACATGCGACTGTGTCACCAGATTCAATTAAAATAAGTGTTTGCACAGGTACTTTTATTTGCCAAAAGATTACAAAAATAAAAAACATAACTTATTTATTTGAAAATGAACTCTCAAAGTGGTCACGATGGTAAGACCAAAATAACGGACCACTAAATAATCAGAATATGTTTTGTGTATTAGATAAAGTGATCAAACATCAGCGAAGTTGTAATAAAGTGGTGACAAAGTATAATGACTTTACTACATATTCTACACATAACATACATTGGCTTTTAATGTTCCAAATATAAATTTCATATTGTGAAACTGTTTTTGTACTCATAATGTGACTTTGTAAAGTACTAGTAATTACTAATTAGTAAGTGCTGTTGGTAATATATCTACTGGAAGTGCTACAGTCTTCAGTGTATATTTTAAACATATATTTGAACGTGATTCTTTCATCAAGATACAATTGTCACAACCATAAACAAGATAACATAGTATTCAGAGCAGAGTAGCTTAAAATAATATCAACAAAGATCGACTCAAAAAAGCAAAATTAATTTAGTATTCGTTTGGCTTTTAGTAACATTTTTATACTAGTTACCAGGTAATCAGATTTTAGGTACACTATCGATTAACCGTCATTCTTGAGACCGTTCGGGTGATGGATAACACATACAGACCATCCGTACTTTCAGTAAGTGATAAAAATATCTTTTTTTTTTAATTTTAAGGCGAAGAGCACATAGAGGCTACTATCGTCTCCGTAAATGTAAGCGTGAGTGTAAAGTGTTAAAGTCGTAAGTGTAGTGTTGTGTGTGTTAACACTCGGGTACCGCGAGGGACGTCTACATCCTCTCAATAGGTGCAGCTAGTCTGCACCCCCTGCGGGGATATCTGTTTAAAGCACAGAATGTTTTATTATTATTTTAAAAATATAGTAAAACTCTTATATTTTCTATTTAACTCTAACTATGTACTACACAAATTTTACATATATAGTTCTTTAATACAGTAACTTATCCGTACTTAACCTTCTGACAAGTATTCAGGTAACATGTGTGACAGCACTGCGCGCCATTTAGAGTACTCACATGACTGTAACATGATCGACTTATATGCTAAATGGCATTATCAATGTGTGTTTATCTTTCAACAGAAACATTCATATAATCCCTCAGAATTTGTTGACACTATTTGAAACGTTTCTATCTCATTCCATTAGATGTTAGGATCATTTACTTTTCGATGATCAATGTTTACTTAGGATACCAATTAGTGTCAGCTGCCTGTAACCTGCTATAAATAAGTCATATCTATTACTGTGCTTTGTCTTGTACAGAAGGTTACTTTTATTATTGTTTACAAATTATTTAGTATGGAACTGTTTAAAAAGGTTAGGTAATAGAATTAACCAGTAGAAACTGTTGGTTAAAAGAGTGACGGTTAGATTAGATTAGACTATATTCTAGAGGAAGGGATTTGTTTAACCCCAGGCACTGCGATCAACTGACCTATTGTGCAACTTACCTCTTAAAATACCTAGTTCAGCAGATTGGTGCCCCTAATAAGTTCCAACAACCCACTGACTAGCTCACACTGCTGAAGATCCTTAGGGTCTTGGAAACCAAAAACCCCTAGCCTCCTACTAGCAAGAGCCTCACAATCATAAATTATGTGACCTGCAGTTTCCTCCTCCTTCCTGCACAATCTACACACAAGAGTGACGGTTTATCGATACTCTGATGTAATTTTACCTGTTCAAACAAAAGTCGTAATTGACGTTCTGATTCCCCGACCCATTTACTGAGGCAATCGGCACCTTTCCTCATGAAGAATGTGACCTTACGTTCCCCTTGACTGCACTCGTTTGCTAAGGCTCTCGCAATTAACGTTTTACCCGTACCTGAAAAATTTTAGATATTATCCAATTAAAAATATTTATAATAATTAGTGTAATGTGGTAGAACTAGATTGCCAACTAGAACAGATACATAAGCAAGACTGCGGACCTCAACAAGTGTGTCCGTCTGCTGGTAATGCACTACATACTTGTTAACAATATGAATAATCATTATATTTGACAAAAATGGTATTTGTAGACTCAGACTCAAGAAAATATACAGGATCATGTCAAAAAAAATATTTCAGTTAGTTAAGAGGTAAAATTTTTAAGGCAAAACATTTTTTTTTTAATATCGCTTGAAACTAGAAATGATACTGATTATAAAAACATATAATTTTTGCTCATATAGAGTTTATATAAAGCTGCTAAACCTCTCTGAAAGTTCAAAATTTTCATGTGCCCCCTCTAATTTCAACATGATAAATTTAAACAAATTTATAAACCTAGTTTGGATCAAACAAAAAACAATTTTTTAGGATATATCAATATCTTACATATTTTTATATTAATAAACCTCAATAACAGTATGTTTTGAAAAATTCTCTAACATTTTTTTTTTTGCACTGTTCGACTTTTGAGTGTGGTTAAAAGTAAGTAGAATATTATTAAGTCATATTCATATTTAGGCATCAAATATATATTAAAAAAAGCACCTAAATAATATGCTGCAAATGATAGTCCGTGCGATATGTTCTGAATGGGCTAGTCTGGTCTGAATTGCAACAGTGCACACAACTCTGGACTGAGTCGCAACAGTGCAGATGACTCTGGTCTGAGTCATGATAGTGCAGGAGACTGGTATGAGTCGCAACAGAGCAGACAACTCTGGTATGAGTCGCAACAGTGCAGACAACTCTGGTTTGAGTCATGATAGTGCAGGAGACTGGTATGAGTCGCAACAGTGCACACAACTCTGGTCTGAGTCGCGACAGTGCAGAATACTATTGTCTGAGTCACGACAGTGCAGACAACTCTGGTCTGAGTCGTAACAGTGCAGACGACTCTGGTCTGAATCATGATAGTGCAGGAGACTGGTATGAGTCGCAATAGTGCAGACAGCTCTGGTCTGAGTCGCGACAGTGCAGACGACTCTGGTCTGAGTTGTGACAGTGCAGACGACTCTGGTCTGAGTCGTGACAGTGCAGACGACTCTGGTCTGAGTCGCGAACGTGCAGACGACTCTGGTCTGAGTCGCGACAGTGCAGACGACTCTGGACTAAGTCGCAATAGTGCAGGAGACTGGTATGAGTCACAACAGTGCAGACAACTCTAGTCTGAGTCGCGACAGTGGACAACTCTGGTCTGAGTCGCGACAGTTCAGACGACATTTAAGTGAAGCTATCCACTCTTGCTAATAGTTTACAGAAAGTCACCTACAGGTCCTCTTTTCAATAGACTATAGCACTATTAAAGGAAGTTTATTTACATTAATGACTATGATTGAATAAGCAGTAGGCTGAAGAAAATTATTTGCTTGGACAAGGATCGAATTAGGGTATGTAGTGTTCAAGCACTATCATTACCATTGCCTACAAATACTTTCAGTCCTTGCAGTGGATGAGGAGTAAAGAGGTGACAGTCTTTCCTACAAATATCAAGTGTCTTTAATTCAGTGATTCGTGAGTAAACAATCCAATAAAAATACATTTATTTATTTTATACACAGGTAGTATAAGCTTATATGTGCAGTTTAAGTCCTTGATTTACATCACAATCCTCCACGTGCCAGCTTCATTCGAGTATAGTCAAATAATACAAGAGTTAAATTTCTTCAATAAATTGTGTTTTAATACATTTGTTCCACCTACCTGGAGGTCCATGAAACAAAACACCCTTGGGAGGTTTCACATGATACTTTCTGAACACTTCCGAATACATCATTGGAAACACGACCATTTCTTGTAAACACCTCACGTGTTCTTGAAGGCCACCAACGTCTGAGAAACGAATAGAGGTGTCGAGCGAAATAGGATCAACATCAGCCAACCTACCACTGGCTGCAGGCATGCCTCCGCCCACTGCTCCAGCCTTCTCCCTGTCTTTGTCATCTTCTTTCCACTGCGGCAAGCATCTGGAAATTATAAACGGTTTACAAACATTAAAACTCTCCCACTGGTTCACAGATTATGCGTTAAACAGCCATACAACAACGCTGGATGTACATTGACAGTGATAAAAAAAAAATAATCAAGGGACATTGTGTCTGAGGTGGTTAAAATACGAATCAGTCTGATCGCTGACATTGAGCAAGCAAAACAGTAGATCCGAAAACACAATTACTGTTGTAAGTTTTACCCATTCTATTAATGCCAAGCCTTATCCTCATTAGTCTAAATGCCGTAAAGTATAGATGTTAAG
This sequence comes from Callitettix versicolor, assembly GCA_022606455.1. Lineage (NCBI taxonomy): Eukaryota > Metazoa > Arthropoda > Insecta > Hemiptera > Cercopidae > Callitettix > Callitettix versicolor. The sequence continues at coordinate 13,645,416 of CM040185.1, read as the reverse complement.
AAGGAAAGAGAAAATCTTCATAACTGAAGATGAAATTTTAAAATTCAACAACGAATAGTCATTTGCGCAATATTTTTTAAATTTAACTTTTTACATCGAAAATAAATCTTTAAATAAGTTTACTTACAAATTTACTTGAGACATTCTACAGTTTAATTTGGTACAGTATATACTTTACTATGTTATAGGCTATTGAAGCTTTGCTTCTTTAGGCGCGTTATAGTATTTTTTGTATGAATAAAAAATATTGGTTTCGTGTTACGCTCGAGCTTTATAAGGTGAATCATCGTATACAGCTTATGACAATGTTATAGCTTATACGCGATGGCATTTTAATAATGAAAATTATCGTTGAAATCCATATAAATACTATGTATATATGTGTATTAATTAATTAATAATTATAATTGAATTTATCTGTAAATTGTATTCATTTGTACTGGGCTTTGCACAGCTCATCATGTGTTTTGATAAATGAATAAACTTATAAAAATGTATATAAACAAAAAAATGATATTAATTGATGTAGAGATTATAACATTATGAGACAAAGATATTGCATATAACAATTTAACTTTAAAAATTTTTTTTTTTTACGAGAGCCGATAGATAATCTAGCCTAATGTTATTGATTTTTATGTACACATCAAATTTTTGATACTACAATTAATTTAATACTCAAATATTGCAGAGTTAATGTTTACAAGCTCGTATTTTCTAAATTTAACATTTTAAAATTAATAAAAAGGTCTTGATTTTACTTTGGTTTTCTCTCGCAGATTATAAAATGAAAAATCTACAGTTGAATAAAAATAGTATTATCTATTGAAATATTAATATATGTAAAGTCATAATTTGGTACTAAAAAATGAATAATATTTATATATGAATTATTTTACAATGTTATGAGCATATATGTTACTTTCTATAACAGTTAGAGTAAGCAAAGCTTCTGTCAGATAGTCTGCTGACTGTCATGTTTTTTTATTATATTAGCTTTTCAAAATATTAAACATTACTTATTGAATCGCTTAAATAACATCACAATGAATTATATACAAAATATCAAAACTATTATCACCTCCCTAAATGTAAGTGTGAGTGTAAAGTGTTTAAAAAGTTGTAAGTGTAGAGTTGTAAGTGTAAGTGTTAGACTTGGATACAGTCAGGGACGTCTATATCCTCTCAATAGGTGCAGCTAGTCTGCACTCCCTGTGGGGAATTTTACTTTTTAATTCACTTCCTAGTGAATTAAAAACTATTCATAATGTGAAAGCTAGAAAGCTAAAATTAAAAAAGTGGGTTGTGAATTATAGTGGACAAATGACATAATAACATAGCAAAATAAAATTAAAAATAAGGTATAAATGTAATAAAAATATTATATTTTGGTCAACTATTTTTGTTTTGCTTGGGATTAATTTTATATAATAATTGAACAGAGGAAAATTATATACGTTCTTCTGTTCTCATTTCTTTTAGTTAGTAGTTCAGAGTTCTTACTTTTTTTAGGCTGATACCAATCCTGCGAACAGGTACTTTGTGTACCTCTGCAGGTACCTGAATACTATTGTATTTTCGCAATGTAAATCTGAATTGGTTAAATAAACAAATAAATTACAAAACAAATAATGAAAGTGTTACAAGGAATAAAAGCGTAATATTACCCAAAACTTGCAAAAATTAAGTAAGAACAGTTATGTAAGAGCAATAAATGTATAAAATTTCCTACTCCGGGATATGAAAGTATTGTCACTCAATAAGAGCACTTTACGTATAAGGATGAAAAAATAGATGTTAATTGTGGTTGAGTAAAGGCTGATGGCTGTCAATGTTCAATACAAAGAATGCAAAAAACATATTGTAGGATAACTTTATTTGAATACTGTTTAATTTTGTAAATAGTTTTAACGTACAAGTCTGCATACAGGGATTTGTTTCTCTTTGCGGTTACATGTCAATCACTGTAAAACACTGGTTTAGTAAATAAATAATAAATATTGAAGTGTGGCATCTTGTTTTTACTTAAACTTTTACAGTTGTAAGAACATATATCGTATGTGATACGTGTGTACTGCAGCTTTATTTCCATTTTTTGAAAAACATTTTGCCAATATTTTTATGTACTATATTTTTATGACTCAAAAAAATTATGAAAATCGAACTGTGAGACAACTGTACTTCTAATACACCGTCTAATTTCAAAAAAACTACTATGTTATTTACTATGGTTTATACTAACAGCTGAGTTAGACAATGTGGAGTGCTAAATTTCCGCAAGCCTATAACATTTAAAATTTTACATTTTGATATTTAACCCATTGGAAACTGGATTTTACTAACATGCTATTGGCCTTCAATACTGAATTTTTTCAGTAGTTTACACTAAGATTATGTGCAATAATAAAAGCAAGTAACCTACCAATTTTATCCTACATAATGTTGTTGTAATTGTTAACACATATTTAGCCAACACTTTTAACACTATATTAACATTTTTTTATGTTTATATATTTACACTATGTACATTTTGTTTCCTTTTTTTAAAATTTGTCCGACTATGATAAATTTCAAAACAATTTTCCAAATGCAAAGGAACACTACATTTTTTGCACTGGTAAATTGTTTCAGATCTTTTTCCTTTTGCAGTACATACTCTACACTTTCTAGATGGCCTTGCTTTGCTTGTTGGGGGGATTTTCCCTATAAAATGTCACCAGAATTTTAGTTATATTTGGATTAGAAGTCCACTGCCAATCATTTACTTGTAGGTTATGTGTAGTATTGTCTGCAATTAGGCCTATTTTCATAGATCTCATCATCACTGTTATCACTATCACTACTGTCATTTTCAATAATACTTTCTTGCTCTTCATTATCACTAATCTCACAACTACTTTCATTTAAAATATCCCCAACAAACTCACTAAATGCACTCGAAGAAATAAACAATTCCTCACGAGAAGCCATGTTTCTACAACTGTCAAATTCGTACACAACTTCAAAAAGAAACTGGAGGAAATTAACGAGTAACAACGGAAATAAACGAAGGAAAAATATCTCATAGATTGAAAATAGATTTATATTTCTATATTCGACTTTTAGGCTAGAAACATACGGCAAAGAGATGAGGGAAGTAGAGGACGGACATTGCGCGTCTTTAGTACTTAAGCCATTGAGAGAGAAGGACAGGCAATATACGTCTTTCGTTACCAATGGGTTAATCAGATCCTGATACAATTTTAATAACCATCTCTCTTTGTAAAGAATTGAAAAACATCTATCTCTATAAAATCAAATCAGAATTTTTTTCTTCAAAATAGTATTCTACATTCGTTGATGTTATACAAATTATTTATGTCTCAAGGGTTTTAATTAATTCTAAATCTCAAAATGTCAATTATCTCACCTTGATCTAGTTTTTGCCGACTTATTTTTTCCCTTTTTCCTTTCAAATCGTTGCTCTTCGCTTGAGGAAGAAGAAGAAGAAGTAGACGATGAGCGTCTTCTGTGTCGTCGCACTTGATTCAACACCGCTCTCAAAGTTCTCGACGACCTTCTGACAGGTTGATCTGTGCAGACACAGAGTCAATATAAAAAAACAGCTGTTAATTCTTATAATAAACATTAATACAAATGATTAAAGTAAGGCCCACATTTATATTCCTTTCGTGTCTTTAAGGTTAAGCCCCGAGTAACAAGTCTAACATCAACAAGGTTGATTCATAAACCTTCCTTATCTGAACTGCTCTTTATCAGGGTCTGACTTTAACACTCTGCAGATGGATGCATTTACCATCAATTATTAACGATGGACCAGGCTTTTGAGGACCGACTACCATTTCATATGTAAAGTATCAATTATTTTAATTTTTCTGTAATAAATAATTAATGAAAATATAAATTATTTCTTCCTTAAACAAAATTCTAAATGAACAAAAATTAAATCTTATTTTTATGGACACCACGTGACATTATTTTATAGAAAACTGAGCCTTGACAGTGAAAGAATAAAAGGCAGTTGTGTTGTAAACATACGAGGTGTGTAAATTAAGTAACGAAACTAGTAATACAGTGTTTGATGTGACAACACAGGGGGTGGCACTAGACTTTGATCGGCAGCAAATGAACATGTGATATGCCTTCAGTTTGTAGTTGCTAGAGTTATTTGCTTTCATATAGTGATTGTTTTCGTGAATCAGTTATCTAGTGCATTCTAAAAATGAGTGACATAAATATCAAGCAACATTGTACTATAAAGTTTTGCTTCAGACTTGGACACAGTGCAACAGAAACTTCTGCAAAACATCAGTAGTTTTTGCCTATGGAGGCAGTGTTTTGTCAGGGGCCCAGGAGGAGACTGAACTTAAATGAACCATAGAATGGAAGGTCTTCTTCAAGAACTGATGAAAATGTTGACAGAATCCTAGATCTTGTGTGTTTAGATCATCAGGTGACAATCAGAATGATTGAGGAAGAGTTGAATTTGACTCATACCATCAGTTCATCAGATTTAGATGAATGAATTCGGGATGAGGAAAATATGAGCAAAAATGGTTCCAAAAAACCAAATGCATATCAGGAGGGAAAAGTGCTTTTTTTTGGAACTGATTGAAAATTACCCTTACTTTCTGGAAAGTGTCATTACTGGTGATGAGTCTTGGGTGTTCCAAAATGACCAAATATCAAATTCATACTGACATGTTCACAAAGAGTTTATACTTGAAGGCTCTTCTACCAAAAGGTTCAATGGAAGACTTGAAAAATCAACACTTCTACCGAAAGATTCATGGAAGACTTCAAAAAAAGAGTTATACACGTGAAACCAAACTGGGTGTTGCATTACGATAGCGCATCAGAGCACAGAATAATTTTAGTCATTGAGTTCTTTGGCCATAGAAGACATTCCTGTGGTTCCTCAGCCTTCTCAATCGCCTTAGTTCATTTCACTTCTTGCTCTTCGCTAGACTGAAAAATCATCTCAATGGACGTCATTTAAGGATACTCAAGAAACATTCAAAAAGTTGTACCCGACCAGCTAAAGGCTATTACTTCAGTAAATAAGGTTGTACCAAGTTTCAGCACTGCTTTGAGGAATGGAAGAACTGTCTCCATTGCTGTGTAGCTTCCCATGGAAGATATTTTGAGGCAGACAATATTGATTTGTAATTCTATTAAAATAAAAACACTTAAAAAATCAGTCTCATTAGTTAATTTAGGTACCTTGTATGTTTTCTTGAATTTCATACGTACTTTTTTATACGTATTGTTCAAGGGTGGGAAAGAGAAGGAACTATAGTTAGATGAAGTATAGTTAGTCGTATTTTGTTGTGGGTAAATAGGAATTTTTCATAAAAGGGCCTGTGAAACCCAACAGTTTATATAGATAGTTTTCATTATTGTAAAAAAACTAAAAGCAGTACTAAACTATGTTTGAGAAATGTCAAAAATAAAAATATGTTTCATCACATGAAAATATGTGTTAATAATATAGCCCATTTTGTTGTAGTTAAATTTTACAAAATGGCACACATAATTATAACTTGAACCAATTGGAACATTTCTCATGCTATGTCAAGTAACGAGACAAAGTACGAGGGTTGATCAAATATAAACGAGACTGATTTTTTTAAAAATTTATTGCTTACTTACAAATTATTCTTGATACAACTTATTTTTCTACATAGTCTCCCGCACGACGAGTAACACATTTTTCCCACGGATTGGAAGTTTTTTAATTCCATCTTCGTAAAAAGTTCTCGGGCGTTCATTGAGCCATTGGAGCACGAAGGTCTCCACCGCAGAATCGTCTTCGAAACGCTGGCGCCTCTTTGAGTGGCCCAAACAGGTGATAGTCGCAGGGTGATAAGTCTGGACTGTATGGGGGATGTTCCATTGGTTCCCAGCCAATTTGATCGAGTTTAAGCCTCGTAGCGTTCGCCGAATGTGGTCGGGCATTATCGTGAAGAAGAATGACGTTTCTCGCCGGTTTAGATTTCCTTTTCCTACGAAAAGACTGTTTTGCGGCCTCTAAAACATCACAATAATATTGTGCGTCGTTGATGGAGGAAATCGACGTGAAAAGCCCCTTGATTGTCAAAAAATACAGTGGCCATTACCTTCCCGGCCGACGATCGTGATTTGGCCGATCGTTTTTCTACTGCTTCCCGTCCTTCGGCGAATTCCTTGTGCCAAGCAAAAACGCGAGCTTTTGACAGGGTCCTGTCCCCGTATTGAGCCGTCAATCTACGAAAGATTTCAGTCGGATTGACCCCCTCCTTGGCCAAAAACTTAATAATAATTCTCTGCTCCACGGAAACGTGCACTTCACTCTCACTCATTGTATAGTTTTATACTGAAGGGTCCGAGCGGAAATGTTGCCCGTCTACGCCCATCCCAAACCTCTCAGGCTACCTGAAACCCCACCCTTTAGAGTTCAATGTCCAACGGAAAAGTTTTTAGAAAGTCAGTCTCGTTTATATTTGATCAACCCTCGTATGTTGAAAAATTTTGTCGTTTATTACAATTTTCTTTGTAAATAGTCATTGCGATAAAAAAAGTATAATTTTTTTGGCAATGGACTCAAGTTGTAGAAAATTGTAATGCTGTTGTAATCAGGTCTCTGACTAGAATTCAGAGGCTTGTACATTACTGGCTCTATGAACATGACACCAACGGCGGCTATGGAGATCATTCTTCGGTTTCCCCCATTGATATTTACATCATGGGGGAGGCACGCAAGGCAGCACATAGACTGCAGGTAGGTGGTGTCTGGCTATCCTCAATATTGGGGCACGCTAGAATCACAGAAGATCAGTGACCCAATTCTAATGATGGGGACTGATCAGATGGTTAAACGGCACATGGTTTCTAGACCCTTTGATGTCAAGTTGACATTTGAGGATGGGAATAGTGTGTTGGAAAAATCTGGAGACATAGTATGGTATATAGATGGCTCCAAGACAAAGTCAGACACTGATGCTGGGGTGTATGGCCTGAGACCAGGAATAAGTTATTTCCTGAAACAGCATACAAGAGTACTCCAGGCTGAAGTGATGGCCATTAATGACTGCTTTTGGGAGAAGTTGAATCGGGGCTTCCAGGCATACATTCATATTCATACCGATAGTCAAGCAGCAATAAAAGCACTTGTGGGTCCTATAATTCCAAGCTGGTCTGAAAGTGTTGCAGGAACCTCAACTCTATGTCCCTGGGCAACCAGGTAACTTTACTGGGTTTCGGTGCATAGGGGAGTTGGAAGGTAATGAGGAGGCAGTCCAACTGGATGGACTTGGACCTACATCTGAGTTTATCGGACCTGAGCCAGCTTTAGGGACTTCTCTATTGCTGACCAGGTCTGATTTAACAGGTGGATTACTAATCAAAACCAGGTAAGATGGGATAACTTTCATGGGCATTCCTATAGTAAACATCTCTTAAGCAAAGTTCCTTTTGGAGGACTCAAAGGGGCAGCAGATGTCTTGGGCAGAGCAAAACTCAGGAGGATCATGGGGCTCATTACCAGGCACTGTAGTCTGTGGGTGCACATGAACAGGATAGTTATGTACTATGGAGAAACTGTGCTTAGGCTGTGCAGGAAGGAAGAGGAAACTGCAGGTCACAATTCATGACTGTTAGGCTCTTGCTAGTAGGAGGCTAGAGGATTTTGGTTTCTAAGACCCTAGGGATCTTCAGCAGAGTAGGTTGCTGGAACTTATTTAGGGCACCAATCTGCTGAATTAGATATTTTTAAGAGGTTTAGTTGAACAATAGATCAGTCGATCGCAGTGCCTGGGGTTCTACTATCCCTTCTTCTAGTCTCTAATATAATCAGGTTCATTGGACAATAATTGATGAACTATGAATTATAAACTTAATTATATTTGTCAACAGCCCATACAGTGTTCCAAATTCATGCCACAACGATTTGTCCAAGCACTTAAAAATGTACCAAATCTAAAAATGTTAATTGTATTTGCTTATTTCTTAAAACATCTCAATCTTCTTTTTTAATAATCTTATACAATATACAAAACTTAAATGAAAACAAGTTAAGTTTACAACAACAAAAAATATAAAGTGAAATCTTAACTGCAGTGTTAATGCGCTTTAGCGTCCTAAATTAGAAACAATAATTACTGACTTACCAACATGTGCCTGAAACCTCTCGACAGTGGGTTTGGTTTGACGCAGATGATATTTTCTCTCTTCAACTCTTTTACATCCTCTCTGATGTTGCGCAACCTCCTCACCTGAACTACTTTCAGATTCGTCACTAGAGTTCACTGGAAAAAATTTAAAAAAATTAAACAAAAAATAAAACAATATGGGAAAATTATACAAAAATAAAATGCAAATATATTTGAAGAGTTCAATGGAAAAAATTTAAAAAATTAAACAAAACAAAATAATATGGGAAAATTATACAGAAATAAAATGTAAATATATTTGAAGAGTTCAATGGACAAAATTAAACAAAAAATAAAATAGTATGGGAAAATTATACAGAAATAAAATGCAAATGTATTTCAAGAAAATAAATACTTGTTGTACAAAATTAGTTTGTTCCATGTATGTCTTATCAACTTAAAATTTATAGCAGTGTTGCAAATTTGCTTATTTAACTAACTCTGGAAAGAAAAAAAAAATACTCATTCACTGTTCAAATCACGGTAAGTGTGTTGTTGAAATGGTACAAGATGCATTACGTCACAGACAACACAGACTGTCTGTTGGAGCGGGTAGGAAGGAGAATGGAAAACAAGTGATACTGTTTTCAAAATGTGCATCTGACTCATTAAAAACTATACTGTATAAATCTAGTAAAATGAGTTTCATTCATTACATAGGGGTTTTGTACTTTAGTTTTCGTAATATAAGGGTTTTGTGCTCTACTGCAAGCTGAAAAAAATGCATTACATCGAAGTTATAAGCCAAAATACTTAATAACTTAATACAAGTGTTTTTAACACAATGTTAACGTAGATTCGAAGAGGATTTTTAAAAAATCATTACACTGGAGTATTATATCGAGATTCAACTGTATTTTGATTTTCACCAAAAAAACTTAAAAACTACAATTTTTGAAAAATTTAGAAATTGTACTAACCGAACATACATGCAAAATTTCACTGAAATCGCTTATTTGGTTTTGTCACCATCAATGTGTAAATACAGATGGACAGACATCCAAGCCAAAACTACTTTTTTGGACTCAGGCGAACTGTAAACAGATACACCCTGTCAAAACTAAAGGACTATTGCCATAATTTGTACAGTGAAAAAATGAGAAACTAGAAACAATCGGAAAATCCTTCATTTTAGTCAACTTTATTAATTGGCACCCATTTAAAAATAAGAAGTTATATTTACCCGCTTTTCTTTCTGCCACTTCCCTTCGACGGGTGCGTTTCACACGTGAATACATATCTTCAAATGGTCTTTCTCCTTGTGGCACGTTGTTTTGTTCCGCTTGGTCTGCTTCTCTCACATCTTCAGTTATTTCTTTATCAATTGTTCTTCTTCGTTCGCTTCTTCTTGTTTCCACTACCACTTTCCTAGATTCACCTCCATCTTCTGTATCCAATTCATCCGTTTCTCCTGGTACTTTTAGGTGCTCTTCTTCCTCTTCTTCAAGTTCTACCTCTCTCTTAATACCCAAGTCTAGAAAATAGATCCTACAATTAGTTTGTAAAAAAAAAGTTCTGTGTTAAGTTTAAATGAAATTGGTCCGAAATTGTGAATACTAGAGTGCTATCATACATACAATGAAACCTCTATTACACAATCAACTCATGTTCCTGATTTTTTGTCCGCCTATGAGAGGTGTCCATCTATTAGAAATGTGGAATATATATATATTTATTTATTTATTTATTTAAAGACGTTAAGCACACTGAGGCTATTGATGGCCTCCCTAAATATAAGTGTGAGTGTACAGTGTTAAGCACCCCCTGCAGGGATATATATATATATATATATATATATATATATATATATATATATATATATATATATAAGGTTATCAAAAATCGAAAAATTTTATTTATAAATATTTAACTTCTAATAAAGCCAAATATACCTTACAGTACTGTTTTTAGAACTGAACAATAACAATGTGCAACAATTCATAAAAAATATCAAGATACAACATGCCATACGTCAAAGTCGATCCGTAATGTCGGAGTCAAACAGCCTACAATATTCCAAACAACAGCATTTTATGAATGTAATAACTATATTTAGTTAAAGTAGATGAAAACCGTATATGTACCGATTTTAATAAATAAATAATCGATATTTTGTACATATTACATTATCAGAAACAAGTTTAAAATTTTGTATTTTGGAAAAATGTCTGTGGCAAGATCGGTTAATTTAATTTATGCAAAGGAAATTACATTGAGGCAGGCCGTTGTCATGTGATAATGAAAACTGGACAGACTGGTTGCTAGATGGTAGATTCCAGAACCTTCTACCGCGTAAGTAAAGATAAGGGCATAAAACATCAAGCTGTTATTATGTGGTTAAAAAAACTATGTGATTGCTAGGCTATAGAAAAAAGGTAGCATATTTGAGATGAGAACCTTTCAATGCTTAGCGTTTTAAAAGAGTCACACATTAATATAGAATTTTCAATGAAACTCGGAGTCTACCACAGAAATTCATTCTTTGTTGAACCAAATATACAGTAATGAATGTTCATTAAGCATTAAAATTTCTGAATAATTTAAATAATTCAAAGAAATGTAAGAAGAGATTAACCTACGTCCAGGTTCAACATCAACAACAGACGAGAACACTGAAAAATTGGTCTTAATCTGAAAAGACCATCAACTGAGGATTTGCACTGTTGCAGAGATTGTTGGAATCGATAACGAATCAGTTTGGTACATTCTGCGTCAATATTTTAACATGAAGAAAGTTTGTTCAAAAATTGTGCTAAAAAAATCTCACACCTGAACGATTATTCTCGAATTATGTGTTGATAACGTAATCCATTAAAAAAGACCCTAAAACTCTTTGAAAGAGTAACAACATGTTATCCCGAAACTAAGCTCCAATCAATGCACTGGAAGAGCCCCAATCACTGAGACAGAAGAGAGCCTAAATGTCCAAATCAAAATCAAGGTCATGAATATTGTGTTTTCGATATCAATGGAATTATGTAAGTAAATTGCGTATCTGAAGTCAAACCATGAATAAAAATTACTGTCTCATCCTAACTATTCTCCATGAAATAATATGAAGAAAGTGTCCTGAGTTGTGGAAAAAGATGTTATGGATTCTTCATCAAAACAACGTACTGGCCCATACTACACTGGTTGTCAAGATGTTTTTGGCTAGGCATGGGATCTCTATGCTGGAACACCCACCCTATTTACTAGACATTGCTACACTTTTTGTTCCTGAAAGTAAAATCAGCATTTGAAGGCAGGAGATCTGAGCCAAATGAAGCTTTGAAAGAAAAATGAATGCAGACCCTGAACATGTTTTCAGGAAATGACCTGAAATACAGTGATACCCCAGCTATGGGTCAACCAGGACAACAGCCATATCGGACCAAGGGCTGAACTTATTATAAGTGTTTTCACTTTGTTAAATTATTTCTAAGCACATGTGTAAATATAGAGATAACATTGTGCTGTGCTACAGAAATAAACATTGTGCTGAGTTAACACAAACACTGATTGATGGGAGTTTGGTTTTTGTAAGACAACAACAAACAATATTTCTTAGTTATCTGTTCTTAGAATGCCCGCTCCTATTCCCTTTTCTATCATCATACCTAATTTTACTTAGTGTCATCAACTCTTTCACTGTGTGTAATTTGATAGCCTGTTAAAAATTTAAACAGTTATAATACAATATTATTTTGTTACATACTTTTGATTTTAAATTTAACAAAACATTAAGTGTCTTTGTGTAAGAGTTTCAAATTGTTAAAATTTTGGTTTCGATTTTTTTTTAATTAATTAAATGGGCCCTAAAAGAAATACTTGCGGCAGTGGAAGTAAAAGACAAATTTTAACTATTAAACTAAAAAAAATTACAGTATGAATTAAAAAAAAATGCAGTATTGGTTTGTCGTGTGTGTGTGTGTGTGTGTGTGTGTGTGTGTGTATATATATATATATATATATATATATATATATATATATATATATAACCTACATGATGCAGGAATAGACTCAACAGATGTTGAAGATAGACACGCATACAGGAGAAAGATGCTCGGTTGGAAGGTCCCAGAGAATGAAATCCCAAAGAGAGCAGGGGTAAAATGGACGGAGGAGCGGAAGAGGATCCATGGGGACAGGATGAGGGAGGTGTGGAGGATTAGAAGGAACAAAACATGAGTCGGAGTGCTTTGCGTGATCCAACAGGGTCTATGCGCAGATAATAATAATAATAATTATATATATATATATATATATATATATATATATGACATAATTACATTGCATGAATTTAGTTAGTGTGACTTCTGTTCTGTGAATTTTCTTCATTCTTGACGTATGAGGTGAGACCTCAATTATTTTTTTTCTATATAACAAATTAAAATGTTTTTGATAAATCTATATTATAAATGCTGACTCGCTCAGCAGTCTTATCAGATAACAGTCTTAGTTCTAGAACGAATTAAGAAAGTTAACTGGGGTACCACTGTTGTACCTGCCAACAGAGTGTATTTATAGAAGGGTAAATTTTTAATAAATACAAAAGAATATGTTTCTGTCATTTAAAAAAAATGTCTGCCTACTAGAGATGTCCATCTATCAGTATCCATTTAAGATTTCATTGTATATTTTTTAACGAGTCCATAAAAATGATAATTTGTAATTACACGTTATGAATGGTGACATGTAATTACACGTCATGGTTCCAGGTCTGGAACTTTTCCAATAGATCATTTTACAAATAACTTGACTACCAATATATTTCAAATAAAAACCATTTATTTCTTCTTTACCTGGATGGTTGCTATATGAATTGCCATACATAGGGTAGCCTCGTAGAGTTTGTGCTCCGACAATCCAACTATCACTGTAATTGTCATACTTTAATTTACGTTGACGAGTACTTCTCCTGATACCTAAACAAAAACATGAGTATCATGATAACAAAATCAGTAACTCGGCTGTCTAAATATATTTTTCATTTAAGAATGACAACTATAAGAAACTAACAAAATTAGAACTATCATAATTTAAAAATCTGAAATTTGTATTCGGAAAATCACTAAACAGGAGGTTTTTAATTGAATATTTTTTATATTTTTGTGTCTATATACACTGCTGAAGACTAGTGAAAAGCAAATGCAAAATGTTTTTATAAATTAGCATTGTATAACATAACAATCGAGTAAATGATAAAATTCCAGTCAGGTTGAATAATCGTGATGTGTGACAATTGTTAACTACTGATTCGACTTTTAGCATAACACTTCCTCTTCCTTGGCTCGATATCACTATTTAGTTTTTTTCAGTTCAGTTAATTGCTAATTAACTGGTAAGTGCTAATTAATCAAAATACTAATAAAAAAATCAGTGCTTTATTATTACAAAAATTATACAAAATAAAAATAAAATTGCAAAGTTTACAGAGTTACCATTCAAAAACATTTTTTGTTTTTTTTTAATAAAATAAATAAAAATATAAGTAAATCTTATTGCATGCATTACTTCAGCATGATCCAAAAAACTATCTGCTGGGATGATCAAACAATTTTTTAAGTTTTTGCCTATAGAAATAATAATTATATACATATAAATATACTAATAATAAACCACTCTCATTCAGAATTAAATTAAGAAAGATTTTATTTACTTTATAATTTAATTACAATATTTAAAAAGCAACCATGTACTCACACATATCAAAAAACAACACATTTTTAAATTAAATAAGAGTGGCCAAACCTAACTGAAGAGAAAATATTGAACAGATCTCTGTCTGTTAATTGGAAATATTAATCAATATTTCCAACAATACCTGTTCCCATTGCAAACTGACGATTCACTTGACTTTTCCGTCGATGATTTAGGCCTACTTAAACTGAACACCTAAACATGTGTTACTGCTGATAAAATGATGTAAAAAAAAAACAAAGTAGGTTAAATTAAAGTGAAATACCGGTATAACTTAATTTGTGCTATCTTATTTAGTGAAAAATTGTTTCAGAAAGGTATTCTGGGATATTTAATTTCCCAACAAAATTAAATTGGTACTGTAAAACTAACTTTAGGTCTTAATGAATTCACGATTTCATTTAGCAAAACTAACCTTGAACTGGTAAGTTGGTTTTAATACACTCAGATTTAAATTTTGGATTAGATTTTTCAGAATTTTCAGTTTTAATTACACAATTTTTCAACTCTGTCTGCAACAATAAACCCATGTTAATGCTTATAATTTAACAATACTTTTCATAACTAACAACTGTTTTGTATTCAAAACAAAACTTAAAATTGTAGCACTTTTTGAAACATTTAATATCATCTGCCTTATTACATTTTAAATATTACTGAAGGTTGGTATAACCAAGCAGTAATATCTGATTATAACACTAATCAGCTGTTTCAAATTTCTTTAACCCTTTTAGTGCTAGGCATTTTTCTGCTTGCAGTAGTCAGAAGTGCCCCAGGTATTTTTTTCTCACAAACTTGTTTTAATTGAACATATATCATATTTTAGGGCTGGTTGTGATGTTGGATTCTGCGTGATGCTAGCGCACAAATGTATATTGATATATAATAGCATATTGTATGCATCACGTCTCAAATTAATTATAATTAAAATATCCTGTGTTTCCGCCCAGGATCGAACCAGGGACCTTGCACGTGTGAGGCGCACATGTTAACCACTACACTACAGAAACTACGAAGAAGTTTGACCGATGTAAATATACAAAATGTATCATAAATTTAATTTTTATATTGGAGTTAAGTAAAAGATCAGTTGTTTCATAATAATTCATATCACAGTTATTTCATTGAACAGGTGATAGGCTTCATAAGTTTTAGGTTATGTCATTTAAATTAATAAATAAATAATTTATTGTAATAAATTATTGTAAATAAATAAATTATTGTAATTAAAATAAAAAAGAAAAAGAAAACATGATTTTTATTTTTGGTTCAATGACAGAATTTCTTCTTTTTTTTGTTTATCTTTCATTAAACAGAAAGTCTGACATAATGTTCAGTGCTAAAGACAAATTGTAAAAATTAGTCATCTCACACCTTTCCTACTTAAAAAGTGTGTTTTTTTTGTGTTTAACATCCAACTACTATGCACACTTGGGCTAATGCAGACGATGGGATAATTTATAGCATATGAAAATGCCAAGCCCTGGCCAGGAATCGAACCCGCATCCTCGGGGTGAAAGCCCAGTACACTATCAACTACGCCACCTAGGCGGCTGTGAACAAAAACATATAACAGTCTATTTGTCTGTAAAAAACTTTACTTTAATGTTTACTGATAGAGAATGTAGGCATGAGTCATCTGTATTAACTTTTCCTATTCCAAAGTACAAATTAAACGAAAAACAGTAGAGAAGACTACAGCTAACCATTCTAACTATTATTCCTACCAAAGACTACCTGTGATTTTTAATTGTGATTTACTGTCACTGTGATTTGAGTAACTGCAACTGGAAAAAGTAACATATTCACAGTATTATGTGTTACTGTTAATTCATTGTCAGTGTTATGCTCCCTGGAGGATAAATAATGAATTGCCTTTTAATTTACTAAGTATTTTAAAAACGTAATTTAAAAATTTAAAAAATCATACACATTCCGGAAGGAAAATTAGTATGTCCATCCAACTATTTGAAAAAATTTAACTAAAATGTGTAATATAACAAAAATAAATATTATTTTTGTGAGAGCACAACTTTCTTTATCTGCTAATTATTTGTGGCTAATAATAAATAATGAACAGTCACAACTAACCTACAAAATCTAGTATAAATTCCAGTAACCCTTTTGTTTAAAAAATTCCATTAACATGAGTATTTACTCATTGTTTACGAATATCTTTCAAGTAATAATTTTGTTGTATATATTTATAATTTAGATTGTCCCAGTTTTTAGTAGTGTTTATATGAATTTTGAAAGGTAAACTTTGAAAACAATATTTTGAGACTGGTAAATCATAGAATGATTGTTGAAGGTTTATTTTAAAACTATTGTTCTCAAATTTGAAGGAAAACAGTACATTTTTTAAATTTAAATCCTTCAGAAAATTACACATTTCCTAGTGCAAAAAGAATGGTAAGAAATTAACAGTAATCATCAGCTGTGTTCAATATCAGTATATTTAATAACAGCTGTTTTAATATCAATACTCTGAAATAACAGCTGTTTTATATTTTATTTATAGTAGCAGCCTACAGTATTTGTTTGTAGTATTTGTTAGTTCCTATATTTTGTTGTTACTAAGTTAAGTCTTGTTCTCAAAATTGAAGGAAAATTGTACATTTTTTAAAAATTAAATCCTTCAGAAAATCTACAAATTTCCTAGGGCAAAATGAATGGTAATCATCAGCTGTGTTCAATATCAGTATATTTAATAACAGCTGTTTTAATATCAATACTCTGAAATAACAGCTGTTTTATACTTTATTTATAATAGCAGCCTACAGTATTTGTTTGTAGTATTTGTTAGTTCCTATATTTTGTTGTTACTAAGTTCAGTCTTGTTCTCAAAACTGAAGGAAAATTGTACATTTTTTAAAATTAAATCCTTCAGAAAATCTACAAATTTCCTAGGGCAAAATGAATGGTAATCATCAGCTGTGTTCAATATCAGTATATTTAATAACAGCTGTTTTAATATCAATACTCTGAATGATATATACTTTATACTTTATTTACACTTTATTTACACTGAATGCTGCTTTATACTTTATTTACAGTAGCAGTCTACAACATTTATTTCGTTTGTAGTATTTGTTACTTACTATATTTTGTAGAATTAAACTTAGCAAACGGTTTTTTGTTTTGCATTTTTTCCTTAAGTTTTCAAGAAATTTTTATGAAGTTGTAACTGTAAAGAAATCTAAGATTGAATTTTTATACATACAGTCATATAATTTCTTTTATTATAGTAGGACCTGAACTAATTATAACCTGAAGTGGTTCAGATTACCAAATTGTTTGGATTATAAGATTATCAAATGTAAGCATAAATGTGGCTAATAACAGGTTAACTGTATAGTACTGTACTTTAATGGGGTTTAGACATAATAACATGCTACAAAATGACAGAAAAGCCTTCTACTTCATACAGTAGAACATTATTTTGATATCATTCTTGGAAATGTTGTGTAGAGATGATTAGCAAAGTGTTCAATTCTTATAAGGATAACATTGAAGTAAGCGTGGTTTACAAATCGCTAATCAGACAACATGAATCCAGATGGCGGTATTCACAAAATATCTTGCTTTCAATATTTACAGAAAAACACCACTTAGATTTTAGGTTACAGCTGATTTTGCAAATCTTTGTTTTGCATTGTGTATCACTGAAAGAAGATAAGTGGACTACGCAATTGTCCATATCCAATATCAAAGTAACATTCTATGTGTTTAACATCATGGCACTTCCTACACAACACGCGACCAACCCAGATACTCTGATGGAAAGACAAGGAAATTACACACAAAAAATGACAAAATGCAGTCGCATACAAAAAATTAAATATATTACACTTGAGTGTTTTGAATGTTAAGTGGGGTTTTGTGTATAACCTTGAATTGAAAGTATCATTTACAAAACATTCTTTTCATACAGCTCTGTTTTAAACAACAATGAGTTTCCGTAGAACAACAAATGTTGCCAAATGAGTCATGTTCTATTCCACTCGGACTTAAATGTCAGTAAAGAATAAGAAGTAAAAGTAAAAAAGTAAGAAGTGATTACTGTTGCACTTATGCAATATTATTATTAATGGATTATTTTAAATAAAATATTTGAATAAATGAAATATTTTTTTATATAAAATATTTAATATGCAATATTTTTACATAAAAACATAAAGAATATTCATTGTATCAAATAAAAAAGGATAATACACTACAAATTAAACTGTCTCTAAGCCTAAGTGAAGTGGGATAAACTAAACATACAGTTCAGTTTTGAACAACAATGAGTTTCAGTAGAACGACAAATGTTGTCAAATGAGTCATGCACCATTTCACTCTGACTTTTCTTCCTACGCTCTTTAGCAGAATTCCATCCATTTCTGTTTAGCTACCTTATGTTACTCCACATAAATTTTTCATCTACAGTGAATGTCAATGGTGTAGAGAGGAAATTATCAACAATAAGAAAAATGTTCGACAAAAATATCACACCCAGATAAATTAAAAATCATAGATAAAAGAGATCCTACTGTACTACAGAGGTTTTGTTAGAATCGTATGTTTACAGGACCTTAGACATGTGTTCCACTATTCAATTTATTAGTTAACTCCTTACTCATCCTTCACAGTACGCTAAGTGTAGGCTTTGGAAAACAGTGGGCAATTACATAAATAATGGTCTTTTACTGGACTACTTGTGACGTGGGTGTAATGTTCACTGTAAACATAACTTTCCCTATATAGAATGGAAACTTGAGTACGTCACAATAACGTTAAGTTTACGTTTAGTTATACTTCATAAATAACACAAAAGCTTTATAGAAGGTGCAAGTGTCATGTTAAGAGTCATATGTACAGTATAATACTCTTTTCATACACAGTACTCTAGCACATAATTACGAACTGTGATATTTACAACCCATTTGGTATGTTTACGTACTGTACCGATTAGTGGATATTTATTGAAAGTTATTTACGGTATCAGAATTTGTCGGTCACATGTAACTACACCAAAAAAGATGGAAACAACTATGTAGCGCAAACTATTACAATGTGTAAAATCATGTATTCCTTGCCAATTGCAGTTTTTAAATAATTTTATTTATTTATTATAAATTTTGGTGATCACTCGTCTCCGTATTAGTCATTCCTTGCTAACGCATGGATTTCTGATGGAAGGCGGAGATCCACCTGAATGCGAGTTCTGTAGGGAAACCATCACAATAAAACATATATTGCTCGATTGTGTTGGTTTCCAAAATTTGCGTTTTATTTGTGGACTGAGTAATTGTTTGCAGACGATGTTGGGAGATAGTGCCTCGGCCCTTGAACGGGTCTTAGACTTCTTTCATCGTCTGAATTTTGTAAATAAAATTTAATTTATATTCTTGTTATTATTTGTGGTAGGGCCCCATTACAGCCCTGAAAAGATTGTTTATATTTGCTGTTTTGTTTTGTTATTTGTTTATTTTTGTTATTTAGTTTTAGGTACGTTTATATTTATTTTATTTTATTGTTATTATTGCAGGGCCAATTTGCAGCCCTACAATAATTTGTGTGTTGTTGTTTTTCGATATATTATTGTTAATATATTATCTTATAATATATTAGTTATATATTAATATATATATACACGAGGGCTATTCAGAAAGTAGATTACGTTTTTGGATAAAAAAAAAACTAAGTACAGGAAAAAAATTTTATTATATACATTTGAAAGAGGTACTATTTTTCGACATAATCGCCAAACAAATTTAG
Source organism: Callitettix versicolor (assembly GCA_022606455.1). NCBI lineage: Eukaryota > Metazoa > Arthropoda > Insecta > Hemiptera > Cercopidae > Callitettix > Callitettix versicolor. The sequence continues at coordinate 13,625,782 of CM040185.1, read as the reverse complement.
ACATTTGTCATATCGGTGAACTAGCTTTGAAATTCCCGTGTCGTAGAATTCGCCGCCTGTGGCGCCAGCCAGTCAGTCACGCCCGCGCGGAGATCTGCGTCGTCATCAGCGCTGTGTTGCAAGCCAAGTCTTCATCTTCGGAATAAGTGGAAATCACTAGGTGCCAGGTCCGGACTGTAGGGTGGATGAGGAAAATCTCCCACTTGAAGGCCGTCAAGGCGTCTTTTGTTCGATTTGCCGTGTGAGGCGGGCATTGTCGTGCAAAAACAACACTTTTGCACTCAGTTTTCCTCTCCGCTTGTTCTGGATAGCTCGTCTTAAAAAGGTATTGCCAAACATTACGAAACTTAAGACGAGCTATCCAGAACAAGCGGAGAGGAAAACTGAGTGCAAAAGAATGTTGTTTTTGCACGACAATGCCCGCCCTCACACGGAAAATCGAACAAAAGACGTCTTGACGGCCTTCAAGTGGGAGATTTTCCCTCATCCATCCTACAGTCCGGACCTGGCACCTAGTGATTTCCACTTATTCCCGAAGATGAAGACTTGGCTTGCAACACAGTGCTTGATGACGACGCAGATCTCTCGCGGGCGTGACTGACTGGCTGGCGTCACAGGCGGCGGAATTCTACGACACGGGAATTTCAAAGCTAGTTCACCGATATGACAAATGTCTAAATTTGTTTGGCGATTATGTCGAAAAATAGTATTTTAGTTCCTCTTTCAAATGTATATAATAAAATTTTTTTCCTGTACTTAGTTTTTTTTTTATCCAAAAACGTAATCTACTTTCTGAATAGCCCTCGTATATATATAACTAATAAGTTAATATATTATTGTTAATATATAATTGTTAGTTTTAGTCACATATCTATAATTGTTATTTTGTTTATTTGTTATTGTTATTATAGTTTGTTATTTGTTTTCTTATTAAACTTAAATTTTTGTTTATTTTATTTGTTCTTTTATATTTTAATTTTGAATATCGGTGATGATAACCGCATCGGTTTTTTGCCAGGGAAAAAATTTTAATAATTTTTTTACGGCGAAAAACCGTGAAGGTTATCATCGCCGTGGCAAAAATATAAAATTAAAGAACAATTTCTTATAAAACTATAATTCCAAATAAAAAAATAAATAACATACGAAATATAATAACAATTACAAATATATGCCTAAAACTAGTTAACAATAATATACAACAACAAAAAATCAATGCACACACAATTTATTGTAGGACTGTCAATTGGCCCTAAAATAATAACAAACATAAATCTTAAATATAAATACTTAAAACTAATTTATAAAAAAAAAAAAGCTTTTCAGTAGAACTTAACCCGAATGTTTGGTAAGCAATTTTTAATGTTAAAGTAGAGTAGTATGTTATTGAAGTATTGCTGGCCTTATGAAAAAATGACACTACACTGTTTTAAATACAGTTCAACTTTTTTTAAATGTTCTTTTATAATAGTAAAATGCAACTTTTAAAAAAATCATTTTTACACAGCAAACTTAGACAAATAAAATTAAGAAATATTAGAGTCAAAACAGAACCATTAAAACAAATATCAGATTTAATATCCATTAAAACAAAGTATACATTGGGTCTTGAATTTTTACACTTCGATATATCTGAAAAAAACAAAATGGCTTAATAGTTAATGATTGCTGAAAATAAATTATAAACAATAAAAATTAGATTACATTTTTAAGATTATTAGTTATTTTTTACTACTACTCAACCCTTACTACTCAACCCTCAATGTCTCTAAGTTAATACACAGTACGGAACCTCTATCTTATTACACAGGTCGATCTCTAACTTATAACACGATACTGTCGAAGGAAAAACGATTCTCTAAGTTAATAAATCTCTAAGCTATTACACTTCCTGACCATTGGGGTGCCAGATGACTGAAGGGATGCAGAATAGACCACCTGTACTTTTGCAATCAATAAAAATAACACTGTAGTCTGTTTACAACAAAGAATGTTTTTTATTATTACTCTGGAAAATGTAGTCAGACATATAAATTTTCTATTTACTTCAAATTATTTATCACACCAATTTTATATACACAGGTCTTTTAATACAGTAAATTATCTGTACTTAACCTTTTGACAAGTATTCAGGGAACAAATGCGAGAGCACCGTGCGTATCATTTACTGTACTCAATTAACTGTCAAATGATCGACTTAAACTTTGAATGTATTATCGTAAATAGTGTGACAATGTTTATCTTTCAATAGAAATATTAATGCAATCATCCAGAATTTGACACTATTTGAAGAGTTTCTATCTCATTTCACAAAGATAACAGGATCGTTTACCTTTCGATTATTAACGTTTGCTTAGGATAGCAATTAAGTGTCAGCTGCCATCCACCTATGCTATAAACAAGTTGTATCCAGTTAATGTTTTGTATTGTCTAGAAGGTTACTTTTATTATTTATTAAAAATTATTTACTATCGAAAATTGTTTAAAAATGTCAGATAACAGAATTAACCTGATGGTCAATAGGAATTGGATTAAAAGGATGACAATCAAGACTCTACTGTACTAGATTTTCACAATGTGAAACTAATTACTAAATCATAAAATAAACTTTTTGATTACCTTCAGCGACCTCTTCATCTTCCCTTCCAGATTTAATGATATGTCCATTCATAACAGGAGTCGTTCGGGAACGTTTGTCATTCGATGGTCCTTGGTCTTCGTCTGGTGAAATGCGACGTCGCTTCACCAGGTGTCTAGTCCTGAAAAATTGTTTACGATTAAAATTTAAAATTAGATTATACATAAGAGTAAAGAAAAGTTTTATAACGAAAGATGTCAGCATTGCAGCCTTGCGATCTCACTGTCCTCGTCTCCACACATTGGTTTTGCTGTACAAGTAGAAACAACATGCCCAATACAAAAAAAGAATAATGCTAAGGATTCTAGGTATCTGCCTATGAAATAATACTAATTTCATTTTTATGAGTCTAATGCCCTTGGACCGGTGCTCTATTTGTTGTATACACGAGATATTCCAGAGGTTGCTGATTCGATTGTTGTCACATTTGCTGATGACACCGCTATCCTTGCTGTTGATGCCTGTGTTAAAAAGGCCACGAATAATCTACAAAGTGCAATGGATAGGATAAGTACCTGGACAAAGTGCTGGCGAGTTAAACTGAATGTGACAAAATCAATGCATGTAAACTTTACCAATAGGAATATTGCCACCCATCCAGTGTTTATCAATGCTCAAGCTGTTCCTTACTCCAACAATGCCGAATACCTGGGGATGGCCCTGGATATGAAGCTCAAGTGGAAAGTCCATGTAAAGAAAAAGGTTGAAGAGCTTAGAATAAAATATAGAAAACTTTACTGGCTGCTTGGACGTAACTGAGCTTTCAGTGCAGAATAAAATTGTAATATATAAACAAATATTGAAACCAGTATGGACATATGGCTTACAATTTTGGGGTTTTACAAAACCGTCGAATATAAAAATAATCCAAAATTTCCAAAACAAAGACTTGCGAGGAATAGTCAATGCCCCTATAGTATATTCGTAACAATGATTTACATCAGGACTTGAACATCAGGTTTGTCACAAACGAAGTTAAAAAATGTGCAACTAGTCATAATCTACAGCTTCTTACGCATGAAAATTGTGAGATAGAGGCAGTAGTATGTGAAGTGGCCGGCAACGTTCGCCACCTCAAGAGGACTAAACCTCATTAACTGCTCCACTGATGTGAAGTAATTTATTAATGCTAGCCTACAAATCTGATTTTGTTGTAGATGTAAACCATTGGTCGATCTTGTAAAGATTGGTTATGAGTATTAAATAAATAAAAAAAAGTGAGTCTAATGCACATTAGAACTAATATTTGTTGGCCCTTAAAGGTTCTACAAGACTGTTAACTTGTAGGATTATTTCTACTACTCTGTTGATGATTTACAAATTATGATTCATCAAAGATAAACATACAAGGTGTGACTAGATAGTGTTTGTATTTTCAAAATGGCAGCACTTAAGAGGCTACCGTAGAACCCTACTTACCCGTCATTCTTAGCACCAGGTAAAGGTTGGATATTAAAAAGGGCCTAACAACTTTTTCTTGTTACAGTGTCCAGGAGAAATATTGGAAATCTGAGCGATTGTCAGGTCTGCTGCAAGCTTCCTAAGCACATTTCCAGATGAGAAAGAAGTCCACACATTCTTTAAATTTGGCTGAACTTCCTCTTTTTACCCAAGCAAGTTGTGTCTCATATATTTTTCTGTTTGTTGGTAGGCTGTTGTATAGCAGTTCTGTAGTGAACATACACACAATGTTCCTCCTCGATGTTCTGCCGAACAACGATTTTCAACTTGTATTTATACTAAAAATTATTGCGGAAACTATAATTTCTTAGAGATTCATTGTTAAAACCAGAGAAAGAACGCACCAATCAGGATGAAACTACTGTGTACTGCGATACAATGTGGCGCAACAGCAATAATGCTTGGGTAGAAATGTGATAATCTAGCATATATTACACCCGAGATACGCAAGCACTACGAACAAGTCAGAAGGAATATTGGTTGACGGGAGAATTGTAAACTAGATTGCAGGTGCAGGCTGTTTGAAAACTGGGGAAAAGTTCGGGAATTAGCGTGCATTTTTTCCAGTGTTAGTAAGGAGAACTATGTTGTGTAACTCAGTTCCTATGACACTATGCCATATATTTATGCCATTATAATTATTTAGAAACCACACAACTTCAAGAGGTGAGTGAAAAATGTTTAAAAGAAACGTAGTCTGATACAGTAATTGCTTGTCAATTGTTAAGTCTGACATTAAGAAGCAACATGTGCATATAAATAATGAACTGTTTATCTGTGGTCTATGTACTATGCATGCTGTTACACAGACATCCACTTGAAGGAAATGAATGGTCTTTGCTATCATTATTTGGGTGTTCATATTATAGTTTATTCTGTTTATCAAGCCAAGAGGCAACACCAAAACAGTATACATAATGATATGTATACATTATCAGCATCAGTTGAAAATGCATCTACACATTATACAGACTATCATAATACTGCAATATCATGACTTAAAACAGAATTATCTGATGTGTATACTTTATCAGCATCAGTTGTAAATGCATCTACACATTATATAGACTATCATAATACTGCTATATCATGACTTTCTTGACAAAGCACATCCAGTAAACTACATACGAGGGTGGTCTGATAAGTTTCCGACCTGAACATGAAGATAGCAGCACTCGTCGGTGGCAGCACTTGAATTTCGTTGTTCATCTGTTGACAGTAACTCACCTAAGTTTCAGCCATTTTGAACGCGCAGTTGTTATGTAACAGTCGTTTGAGTGAGTTGATGTGAGTATTTTTATGAAAATGGACAAAATCGAGTATTGAGCTGTCATTAAATATTTGTTTTTGAAAGGCAATATGCCAACGCAAATCAAAGATGAGTTGGATTCTGTGTATGGGGACTCTGCATCATCATTTACCACAGGAAATTTTGTGCAACTGAATTTAAACGTGGCCGTAAGAGCTTGGGAGACGAACGTTCGGGACGTCCAAAAACTGCAACTACCGACAAAAACATTACCAAAGTTCACCAAATAGTGCTAGATGACCGCCGAATTAACGTGAGAGATATAGCAGATGTTATGAACATGTCAAAAGAACGTGTTTGTCACATATTAAATCAACATTTAGACATGAGAAAGCTGTCCGCGCGTTGGGTGCCGCGTTTGCTCACATTAGACCAAAACGTGTTCGAATGAACATTTCCAATGCTCTGTTGGCGCAGTTTAGGCGCCGATTAATTACTGTAGATGAAACTTGGATCATCATTATACGCCCGAAACAAAAATACAGTCCAAACAGTGGACTGCAAAGAGGGAACCGGCTCCAAAAAAAGCAAAAACTGTTTTTTCGGCTGGGATAGTGATGGCGACTGTTTTTTGGGATAGTCATGGAGTTATTTTAATCGACTATCTTCAAAAAGGAAAAACCATTACAGGAGCATACTACGCATCATTCATTACTTGACAAGCTGAAGTCAGAACTTGCGGAAAAATGGCCACATTTGCAGAAAAAGAAAATCCTGTTTCACCAAGACAATGCACCGTCTCACACCTCAGCGGTTGCCATGGCAAAAATCCACGAATTACGGTTTGAACTGCTTGACCATCCGCCCTACTCACCAGATCTAGCCCCAAGCGACTTCTTTTTGTTGCCTCATCTAAAAACTGCGCTCGGAGGACAGAGATTTTCGTCAAATAAAGAGGCAATCACCATCATGAACAATTATTTTACAGAGAAAAACGCCGAGTACTACTTGGACGGGTTACAGAGATGGGAGCATCGCTGGGAGAAGTGTGTAGTGGTACAAGGAGACTATGTTGAAAAATAAAAAAAAAAATTCTGAAAAAATGTCTTGTCTCTTTGTTAGGTCAGAAACTTTTCAGACCACCCTTGTATGTATTTCCTAAAGTGATGACTCATTTGGCAGAGTTGGTTATGTCAAAGTGACGGATATTCAGTGATCAAATAAGCCGCCAGGATCTACTATGATTTAATGAATTATCCTTGTAGTTTTCAATAAAGTTTTAAAACAAAATTTTCACAAGAACTTTCACCTTATCATCCACTTTACAAAATCAATATTTGATAAAGAACTGAAAACACAGCCCTTCCAGAATGCTATATTTTCTACTGAAAAAAGATGTTAACGATATTCAGGATAAGGACAAAAAACTACCCCTTCCAAACCGAAGAGCAAACCTAGCCCCTCCTATTAAGCAGTGGCTTAAAACTTTCCAATTACATCTCTCACCATAATGAAATCCTTAACTGACACATTGGACTGTAATTAAATAAGTCAACATTTAGAAGAGATTAGAGATCTGTAAGAAAATAATAAATATTTTTAGCAAACATAAATACTTCATTATTAAAGGGGACTTGGTGGTTGATGAGGCAAAAGTACCAATCAGTCTAATATGTTTCTGAGCTGTGCACCTTAAGGTTCTTGGTTCTAGCCGCTTTTCCCTTATATTTACGCTGACCCCTCCTTATTAGTCTAACTGACATAAGTATGGATGTTAAAAAAAAACCTTTTTATTAAATGTCTCACATTTAAATGTAGTACTACATGTAACACTATATAGAAATATAATATAGCTTAAATGATAAAAACATTAAATTAAAATCAAGTTATTTAAATAACTTTTTTAATACATATATTTTTAATTGAAATTATGTTTTCGTGAATACAATGGAGGAAAAATTTTCTGGGACTTAAAAACAGTAATTTTATAAGATAGGTGCTACAAAAATACCTTTCTTTGTACGAAATAATAGTTTTACTTCAAATAAAATATTAATTTTTATCACTGCACAAGTAATATACAAATCTATATTCCATACAAAACCAAATCAGATTTGGTTGTACACCTGTAATTTTCAAGTGGAAAAACATTTTATTTATATGATTACAAATTCAATAGTTCAAAAGTAACATAAAAATTAAATTATGAATCAAAACAAAACTGCCACTGTTGAATGTCAACAAACTTCAATATGAAAAGTTTTTAATATATTCAGTAAAAAGAAAATAATTTATAACAAACGTGTTAAGTGTAATAAGTGTTAAAGTGGTGTACATATTTATAAATACTATTTTTTGGCATTTTTCCAAAAGCATTTATAAGCTAATAATTTCAGAAACAGGCCATTATGTATTAGTAGATATTTTTTGCATGCAATTTGTTTACCCTTTCTCTAACTTAGAAAAATGTGTTCAGTATTAATAATTATATGAACTCGAATACTCACAAATTAAAACAATTAATGCAGGAGTACCTCAGGGAAGTGTTCTTGGCCCTGTACTGTACCTTCTGTACACTAGAGACATACCAGTTACTGGGAACACCACAGTAGCAACTTTTGCAGATGACACAGCAATTTTAACAGTTGGGGACAATATTTTAGAAGTCACAGAGAAATTACAGAATGCCACCAACGCACTAAGTCAATGGAAAAAAAAATGGAGAGTAAAGCTTAATGAAGCAAAAACTGTACACATTAATTTTACGAATAGAAAATATGAACCATTACCAATAATATTAAACGAAAGGAGTATAACATATGCAAACAGTGCTAAATATCTAGGAATGACACTCGATGCAAAGCTCCGATGGAAGGTGCATGTAAAAAAGAAAAAAGAGGAGCTACAGCTCAAATTCAATAAAATGTTTTGGCTTATTGGAAGAAATTCAGAACTTTCGATAGACAACAAGATACTGCTATACAAGCAAGTTATAAGACCAATATGGACCTATGGTGCACCACTCTGGGGATGTACAAGAAAAAGCAATAGTAAAATTATTCAAGTTTTTCAAAATAAAGTATTGAGAACGATTGTCAACGCCCCTTGGTATGTGAGAAATGAAAACATACATAAGGACCTAGGTGTTGAATCTGTTCAGGAAGTCATAAAAAGCTCTCGGTTAAGCATTATTGCAGGTTAGAACAGCATAATAATACAGAGATTGTCCAACTACTATGCCGCAGTGACATCACAAGAAGGCTGTAGAGGACCAAGCCAATTAACCTCTCCAGGCCGTAAACACATTGGGACCAGCCGTCGGACTGCACCCCAGCACACAGTGAACACAATGATAAAGAAAAATTACTAGATGGGGTACGCCTCAGTTGTAATATATATATATATAAAATAATTATATAAAATTAACTGTATATGGAAATTATAGTTTCAAAGATTAAAAGTGAGATGCCTCTATTGGTATATCAAGTTGCAAGTTCATAAGATGTTTGGAATCATCCAAACATTATCTTTAATATTTACATTACAAGGAAGAAAATGTGTACCAACAATAATTACTTAATAACTCCGTAAAATTGCTTCTAGAATGCAGTAAAGTAATAGTATAAAGGAGATCAGTTCATAAAGAGCACTTTGTAAGGTGATTACCTTACCTTGGAGGTGGATTTCTTGGAGTAAACATATGATCATCATCGTCATCATCAGACTGGCTGAGGGAATAATGTGGATGAGAAGTCATAGCCATTCGACAACTCCTCACATGGCGTCCAGGGTTCACAACTGAAACAAAATTAAACGTCCGTTATAACAGTTAAATGAATTACTGAACAGTATAAAAAAAATAGTATTTCTGCATTTTCAGACCTCATGCTAAAGTAGTTTTTTCAACATTTTTTTTGTTTTCTTTTTATTGTTGTTATGAACTTTATTATTAAAGTAACACACACATATTCACCCACAGAAGATTCAATTTATTGTTACAATTTACAATTGTAAACCCTTTTCAACTGGACTATATTGATGGCATTGCTGTTTATTTATATGGAACATATTACATTTCATATGCACAATTACTAAGCTTACTACACCCAGCGAGATACTGCTCTTGTGCGTTATCACAATTCAATAAATCATTTATACCTTAACAGTTATTGTGTCTTGTATTGGTAAAAATAACTTTTAAACACTCAATATCCGTGTTTTCAACCAACAACCAAATCGGTTAGGTCCTGAAGTTAAAAAAAATATTGTTTTCGCTAAAGAAAAACATGTTACATACTTAACCGTATTTTCACCCAAGAATCAAGTCGAGTTAGTTTTTATATTTGTTTAAAAAATATATTTTTTTCATTATTGATAACACACATTTAATTAATCATTTTCACGATGAAAACATGTTACTTACCTTCACGTGTTAGTCATTGCAAAATTATGTTTGTCACGTCTATTAATTTTTTTATAACTTCTCGTTGTTTCCACTATGGGAATATAATAGTGTTTCAATGCAAAATTGACTGAAAATAACATGCCCCAAAGTGCATTTTTACCCAAAAAATAAAGGAAAAAATTTAACATTTACTAGGATGATCAGCCTAATAGTTAAATAGCCTACTAGGTCGACAGTTAAATAGTAGGTTATTGCTGATTGACTTTTTTTAATGATTAAAATTATTACCTGTTTTTAAATTTTACCATATTAAAGAATTAGAGGATTTCAACTTACAAAACAGAAGTATTTATAAGGCTACTTTTGTTTTGAAGTCAATATGATATATGATCAATAACCTACTGAAAGTATATTTTCTAGACAAATTTAATTGTAGTCCTACTATTTTCAAATAGACAATGTCTAACATATAATAATGAAATTAAATAGCCTACAGATAGGCCCTTAAAAGTCAGATTGGTTTAATTTAACAAAATTAAGCTTTTTATTGGAATAATATTTCTTTCACAAAAAATAAATATTTATTATTTTATACAATCTATTTATTAACATGAAAATATTGACTCAAAAAATAAATTAGCGATAATCTTTGAAGGCGCTAACTTTTTTTACTATTTTGAATTAGAAAAACAAATAGATTAAATAGTTACTTAGAGGTTACGAGGTCTGATAGCCCCTGGTACCAGGACCACAGAGCCTATTGTCTCTGAAGTATTATTTCAAAATATTGGTTCTCTCAATGAGTTTGAACAGTCTACTGACTATCTCATTCATCCGGAGATCCTCACAGTTCTGAAAGACAAATACTCTTCGTAACTAGCAACAGCCTCATAATCACGGATTATCTGATCTGCAGTTTTCTTATCTATTCCACATAGCCAGTGCCTGATTTATCTGTGATATTAATACCTACCCTGTACAGATACACCCTCACTACTGTCCCTCTAAGTCCACTTCATTGTACTCCCACTCGACTTAAAATGAAAACTAAGTAGGCTTTTAGAAAAGAAACTTTACTAGATACTGTTGGTCATGCTAGTCAAAAATGGCAGGCCTAATAAAATCACATTCAAGAACCAATTAAATTTTGAATAAAGTACAGCAACAGATAACAGTTTACACATACAAATTGGTGGCCTTGGTCTATTCAACTGAATGCTGACAATATGTGGACTAAGTTACATATCTCAGTAATATTAGTGAAATGAAAAAAAAACTTGGAAAAAGCACATTACAATGTGCCTACAGTAACCATATTCAGGTAACTAGAATATTAGATAATGTATGTGTATTTGTAAATATGACCATTTTTTATACACAACCCAACAATTCTGACCAATTACAACAATAAGATTTAAATATAAAATACAAGACCACCAGATTATGTCGCCTTTTAAACACTGTTTGAATCGGGCCAATTAGATCTGCTTGCAAAATTGTCTGAACACTAACAAGAGTTGATGAAATTGGCTCTACAGGTTCATCTGAACAGTGCCAATGGCTGGTACAATAACCTACTTTAAGAATATAAATTATTTCATGTTTTTTTGATCTTTAACTTTTATGTTTTGTATACGTTTAGAAATAAAAGTAACTGTCAAAACCATTTATCATAATATATTTACATTTTTTATCTTTAAGGACAAGGAAATGAACCTTTTATCACCTTCTGTCACTGACAATTCTAGTTTGCTACAACAAGCAGAACATGAATTTAATATAACATGATAGCACTTAAAATGATAAGTTCATAAATTTTGATCCATACTAAATCATATCCGTAAGTGCTAACTACTGCCTAAGAATGTAATTTCGCATATCATAAACATATCAAGGAAGCACTAGACCTACTTCAGGATGAGTTGTATCAAGTGTTTATTATATAAACGTCAGGCAGAGTTATAGCCAGCTGTTGTGACTTCATTAGATAAGATACTAAATGTGATATTACATAATAATACAACTTATTATTTTCATTAAAAAGAAAAAAAACAAACAGTAAGGCTTTTTGCATTAGAATAGCTTTTTTAGAACAAAAAATTGACTATAGTTTTAGCAGTAGATTGGAAAATCAATTGATATATCTATCAAATTTTAATATTTCTTAATAATAATTTTAGGATTTGATCTAATATAATAATTAGAAAATTGGATAAAAAGGTCAGGAACAAAAATATATTTTTTTATATACTTGTAGAGTTTTGAGGTTAAAATTGTTTATAATAACAATATTTAAAAACAAAATTATTTCAGTTAAAAGACACTATCAAGAATTTGTAAACATAAGAACACAATTAAAACCATTATTCTATCTTTGATATTACCAAGGTTGTATGCTTGCGTCAAAACAGCTATATAAGCCAAAACATCTATGGCCTAGTATCTGAAGCCTGAGGCAAAACATATATAAATTGAAGACCTAACCTTTGAGATCTTGCACAAATAATCTTAGTACTATTCAACGCAACTTCCAGATAGGGCATTGCAGTCAGATTTAAGCTCAAATTTATATGGGCTTATTAAATACAACTATGACAGGTCTAGGCTAAATTTTATAATAATAAAAGTCGAATATCCTAATTAGAACATTTAGTAAGTTTACAGATCAATGTACATGGGACATCCCCCCTTTTGTCGGGAGTCATAAAAATGTATGACTTTTATCAGCCATAAAAAATTCTAATAAAAATCAGACAGGCCAAATTAGTTACTTCCCTTTAAAGCCTAGTTAGGACCTGTACTATGTAGCCTATAATGAATATCAGTATAATTTTAAAATAGTGCTACAATAACACTAACAATACCAAACAAAAGTACTTTACAATCTTATTTACAAATAAGGGCCTTTAGAAGTCATTTGTTACATCACTAAATCTAATCTTATATTCAAGCTTTCAAAAACATTAAATATAACAAAATATAAGATAATGGCTTTCATACATTAGCAAATAACAAAATAATAAACAAAATCTATTTTATTGTTACTGGATCTAAAAAAAAACCCAACAGGCATATTCTATACAGGAAGTAACTTTGCCATTTCTAATATTATATTTTTCATACTCTTGAAGTAAAAACCTATATTCCAAATATTTATTTAGTGTTAAATTTTGGAAGAAATAACACTAAAATGACGAATTACTACAATAAACTATGTATTTTCCTCATTTTGTAAGGAAAGTTGAATGAACTCTAAAATAAGGTCACAGAAAGATTGTTAATCAATGAATACAATTACTCACCATTAGTAAATCTTAAACTTCGTTTGTTACTAGCTATGACAAAACGATTTCTAAGTTCTCTGCTCCAAACTTTAGTAGCTTTAGATGATGAATAATCTGAATTATCTTTATCAGACATACTTGCACTTTCCAAGTCCTGAAATTGGCAATAAAAATGAAATATGTATACTTTCAAAGTATCGTTCAATCCAAATTATGAGAACAAACTATTCAATATAAATATTTCTTACAATATAGAAAACAATATCAACGTATAATGCATAACAGAATTCCCTAACAGAAGCCAAAACAAAAAATAGGCTATTCAGTTAGGCTTACCTTTTGAAGTTCAAGTTTATTTTTTAAAGAATCTTTTACAGGCATTTTTGATTCTGAATCAAGATTTGATCTTTTTCTCACCATTTTTTCAAATACAATGATAAATAGCAACCATTTTAAGAGAACTAATTCTCTATTTTTAACAGTTCCACAAAAGTCCCCAAAACACGACCGCCATTTTTATATTACCTAGCCTTTTCCTTCCTTGTCACTACTCAGAATTCACCCACCACTCAACAGCATCTGGAACCATTTCCCGCCTTTGACCTTGGATTTAATGATATAACAACTATATTCCAAAGAGAGTTTGATGCTTTAGAAGTGTATATAAAAACATATTAAGTAAAATATTGGGAAATGTAATAAATAGTCGTACCTAAAATTATTTAAAGTGATATATTTAAAATAAAGATAAGATCTTTTTAAATAAAAGGTACAATTAATTTTATATAAAATTGTATTTATTATAATATTATATATTATTGATGATTATATTATTCATATATTAGATATCGATAATATTGATAATTACATTATATTATTATTTATACGCATTCATTGAATATAACATTAATTAAAGATTTCATTTGTGAACCTCTATGTTCAAATTTGAATTTTGTGGAACGAGAACAGATGTTTGAAAATAAATTCAGGCACCATAGAACTGTCAAATACTGTACATGTACAATTAAAAAATAATAATAAATTCGTACAGGTACAGGTAATGTTATTAGTATTTTTATTAATCGTAATTGGGGTATGAATGTTTTTATACTTATTAAAGTATAATTACTATTTAAAATTTCAATAAAATCAAAGTCATATTTCATTAAATAGTTATTTTTAAGATAGTGCAAATGCACATTTTTTAAGAAGTCATTTTTACTTAACCTATTCATTTTGAAATGTATTAATTTCAGTAAATGATTAAACAGAACAAAAAACCTAAAATCTGTATAACCTTAGTTTCATAATTATGGTATTTTACTACTAAAAGTTTTACATGAAATTATTCAATCAAAATTAGCTGATCATATTTTGTAAAAATTAGGCATTTTAACCTATTGATAAGGTTATTTTTACATGAGCTCAAACACTTTAAAACTTTCTATAGTGGACTTTATTGGTACAAAAACTTTTTGTTAACATTACAATTCCAAATTTTGGTTTTATTTTTATAACAATAAAAATAATAATTGAAGTAAAAAAGACAGTTGTGACATTTTTAAGTAAAATTTTGTCAATATGTACATGGACATTTTACATATTTATGCCTTTGCAATACTTTTACAAAATTAATGATTTTTAAATATTTTTTTGGTATTTATGGATTTAGATACTTTTACTAAAGTTACGATTTTTACAATTTTTATTAATTATATATTTTATTATTGAATTAAGATATAGTCACCCATAGAAGATTAAATTTATTATAATGAATTACAATTTTAAGCAATTTTTAATGGAACAGTATTGCCAACAACCAAGTCGAGCTAGGTTCTTAAGTTTTGTTTAAAAAAAAAAGTTACCTTATTTCATGTGCTAGTCGTTTGAGATTGTGTTTTCCCCTTTATTTTCATTTTTTCTGACTTCCTGTTGTTTTCGCAACTTCATATTTTGGATTGTTGATATTGGGCATAAAATGAAGTATTTTGGTTTAAAATTACCAAAATTGACAAAAGTACCTAAAGTGCATTATAGTAATACACATTTTATTATTCAATTTAGAAATATCCTTTTACAGAAGATTAAATTACTTATGGTAAGTTTTTAACAGAACTATTTGTAATGTCATTGCCATCTACATAGCAATTATGCATGGAGCTATGAAGCATGCATAATTTTTATATGCCAAGAGCAACTGCTTTATACGCATTATAATACTAATTACAAATTGAGTGACTCACACAGTAATATTGTTTAAGTTATTTAGATTAATTTTTTAAAAAATTGTTTACTTATTCATAGACTACTGTTTAAATTACTTTTACATATTAAATAAAATGTTTTTGACAGAAAATCACGTTTGTTTTTATGCATAATAGTAATGGTTAGATTATGGAAGTAAACTTTTTTGATTTTTCAATATCTTTTTCAGTACTTTTATATTTTGGTACACTAAAATGTTTCGGTAAAAAATTTTGAGAATAAAATTGGTATATTTTATATTACAAATAGGCATGAAATGAGGAGTTTTTTGTAGGAAAATATGAAAATAGTTGCAAGTCATATTAATGCATAAGAATTTACCAAATTTTATAACTGAAAAAGATTTATGTTATATCACTGGACAAAAATTTGAACCTGCAGTCAGTAGGTCCGACATCAGGGAAAACACTTTAAACCAAACTCCAAATGATCATAGTACATCCTACTTTACTTTTATAAATCTAACCTTGTCTGTTTTATTAGTCTAAGACAATAAACCAATTAGATGCTAGATTAACCAATGTGCTCTGCAAACAGCTCATTAATACGTTTAATACGTTCTGCAAAGTTCTACTTTATTGCAAAGTTCTCATTATTAACAGCTGCAATGTTAGTGATAAACAAAACCACTTCACTAATTTTATTAGTGTTGAGGTGGGTAGTGAATTTGCTGCTGGATAACTGAATAATTAAAAATCTTTTATTATAATATTTGTGATGCCGTGTTTCATTGTAGTAAGTCATTTATATTTCCATAGACTACATTCTATTGGAACTGAAGTATCTTATGTTATTTGGTCCAGGTTTAAAAAAATACTGATACAGTTGTTTTTGAGTACACAATTTTTATATTATAAAAAAGAAGTAATTTCAGAAGAAGGAAAATATGGTAAATGGTTCCATAACTATACTGTCCGGACATCCAATCATTATTGCAGCAAAATATATCTAGGCTTTAATCTAAGCTACATTAATTTTTTTTCTCTTGTGACTTCATTGCAAAATTATAAGGCTATTTTACTTTTTCCAGGAAAAATGATAGTGTGTTTGAGAAAAATAAATAATGTTAAGTTATTGCGACAATTTGTAACAAAAGCAGAACCAGCAGTACCATGTCTAAAAATAAATAATTTTGATTATAACCAAGATGACTACACTAATGTGACTCCGAAAATTCTTTCTCATATAGGAAAAAATTTGCATAATCAAAAATATCATCCTCTTGGTTTAGTGAAGCAACAGATAATCAACAATATCTATTCAGCATTTATCGGCCATAGAGGTACTCCTATATTTGCGGTCTTTGACAATTTACATCCTGTTGTTAGTGTTGAGCAAAATTTTGACAGTTTATTGATCCCTGCAAATCATGTGAGTAGAAGTAAAAGTGACTGTTACTATGTGAATAGACGGCATTTATTACGGGCACACACAACAGCACATCAACTTGAACTTCTACGTATGGGTCTTGATAATTGTTTAATTATTGGCGATGTTTACCGAAGAGATGAAATAGATCCAACACACTATCCAGTATTTCATCAGGTGGATGCCGTGAGACTATGTGATGAACAGAAGGTATGTGAGTTGTTAATAAATTTTGGTTATATTTATATTAAATTTTGCAAATTCAAAATCAATACTGTCATCTTAATACCCTTGCCTATTTTTTTTCCTAAAATATGATTACATATAATGATAAATTAATAAAAATTCAAATAAATAATGAATGGCAATTGAAGTTTTTTTTTATTATTCAGAATTAATGGACTAATGATCGTACACAGTTTCTGTAATGAATATGGGGGATTGAAATTAACTGTAAGGGAAAAGTGTACAGCAGTAATTTTTCTCAAACCTATATAAACTTAAAACTTGAAATGTGCAAGCTTGAAGAAACAGGGTGCTTTAACCTACCTTAGACATATAGCTCTAATTACTCAGCACTTCTGAGATCCAGATTATAGAACCAAAATCTATTTGAAGTCTAGACCTAATTTTATAAAATTGATAGGCCTAATCCAAGTTTTTCCACTTAATAATCCATGTCATGCCATTGGAAGAAGATATTGATTTTCCCCATTAGCTCATCTCCCAATCTTTTTAAATTATTAGCCAAAATTGTATGTTGGAACTTATTGTACAATGTTCTTCTTCTATTTTCTATAACTATATGTTCTAGTTGTGCGGCTTAACAGGTGCTGAAATAAAGATATTTGAAACAAACATTACCGAAGACACTGAAAATAAACAAGCAGAACACACTGCTGAAGCTACTCAAATCATGGAGAAAGAATTGAAAACAACACTACTTAATCTAGCAAAAGCTTTATTTGGGAAAGGTTAGGACAAATTCATTACCTATTTGTTTATATTTTTTTTCATAAGCTGTTAGTAAAGTTTTTGATTAGTCCAAAAAATTATGTACATTTCTCTATTCTAAGTTAAATTATCATGTTTTGAAATATAGTTGAACTTGGTTATAATCAAGAAAACAAACATTGTTTAATCTGAATACCTTGTAAACGTTATGTTTGTACGAAAGTACTGTTGTGTGAAAAATCTAACACAGTTTTGTATGAAAGTTAAATATGTGTAATTAAGAATAAAAACAACTGAAACCTTTTTTTAAAAAAATGGTTACCTTAAGAACCTAACATAGTTTAGTGTAAAAGAAGTACAGCAATTTTACAATTATTACAACACTATAAACATGATTATTATATTTAAAAATGCCATTATTAATAAGAAAAACAATAACATGAATGTAATCCCAACGCAAATTGACAAAAGGAGGCAAATCGCAAAGTTCATGAATAATGGCTGTCATCACAATAAGAACTAAATGAGATTGTGATAATATGCATGAAAAATATATTTATAAAATCATACTTATCATAAGAAATTTAATTTTCCTTGAGTGAATATTTCTTTATTCAATAATTAAGTTTATAATAAAAGGGGAAAATGTTTAAAAAAATATTAATAAAACAAATGAAAAGACGTAAATACCCTTTTTAATTGTTTGATTACAAAACAAATGTTAGGCTACTTTCCTGACTTGAAAATTTTGTACTTCAGCAGAATAACAGTAATGTTGATAGGTGGGTATAGTGCCTTTATTAGCAGTAGTAATTCTGATGGTGCTTAATTGTTAGCTGGGCAACTTCCTTATCTGCCAAACAGTAAGTTCAATCCACTCAGGTTTCTTCTCTTATGTGTTTGTGTGTGTGTGTGTGTGTGTGTGTGTGTGTGTACGCGCGCACGCATAAGTTATCATATGAAATAGATAATTAATGTGACAACTAAATTGTAATGTGGAACTGTATCAGTGAAAAAATATTTGTCTCTTTAAATATACCTTATATAAATGATTTTTTTAATTCATCTGCAGGGGGTATTTTTTTCAAGGATTTTTATTCTTTGACTGTTGTCTACATGAAGATGACAAAGTGTACATAGCAAAAGTTTTGACACATAAGTGAGTATGCACTATTTATTGTTGCTAAATCTATGGTTTTTAATACTAAAAATTGGTGCTACATTCGAGTTGACATAGTATTTGAGTATGTTATAACCAAGTTTGACTGTAATTATAAATTTGTTTGTTTTTTTGAAAATCTATTTTTCTGTGATATTCTATAGACACCTATAGTACTTGTGTACAGATGTTGAACACCGATGGGTGTCCACTTACTTTCCGTTCACACATCCATCTTGGGAATTAGAAGTTAAATTTGCTGATGATTGGCTGGAAGTGTTGGGTTGTGGGATTACTAGGCATGGCATACTTAAAGCAGGTAAAGAATAATTTACTGATCGAGTAGCTATTAGATAATTTCTAGAATAAGCTACTTATCTTGTAAACTGGGTAACTTGCCTATCTGAATAAATTACTTTATCTACGAGGGTTGATCAAATATAAACGAGACTAATTTTTTAAAAAATTTATTGCTTACTTACAAATTATTCTTGATACAACTTATTTTTCTACATAGTCTCCCGCACGAGTAACACATTTTTCCCACGGATTGTAAGTTTTTAATTCCATCTTCGTAAAAAGTTCTCGGCGTTCATTGAGCCATTGGAGCACGAAGGTCTCCACCGCAGAATCGTCTTCGAAACGCTGGCCTCCAAGCGCCTCTTTGAGTGGCCCAAACAGGTGATAGTCGCAGGGTGATAAGTCTGGACTGTATGGGGGATGTTCCATTGGTTCCCAGCCAATTTGATCGAGTTTAAGCCTCGTAGCGTTCACCGAATGTGGTCGGGCATTATCGTGAAGAAGAATGACGTTTCTCGCCGGTTTAGATTTCCTTTTCCTACAAAAAGACTGTTTTGCGGCCTCTAAAACATCGCAATAATATTGTGCATTTATTGTGCGTCGTTGATGGAGGAAATCGATGTGAAAGGCGCCTTGATTGTCGAAAAATACAGTGGCCATTACCTTCCCGGCCGACGATCGTGATTTGACCTTCAGAGGCGCCCTCTTCCGCCACTCCATACTTGCCAATCAAAAACGCGAGCTATTGACAGGTTCCTGTCCCCGTATTGAGCCGTCAATCTACGAAAGATTTCAGTCGGATTGACCCCCTCCTTGGCCAAAAACTTAATAATAATTCTCTGCTCCACGGAAACGTGCACTTCACTCTCACTCATTGTATAGTTTTATACTGAAGGGTCCGAACGGAAATGTTGCCCGTCTACGCCCGTCCCATACCTCCCAGGCTACCTGAAACCCCACCCTTTAGAGTTCAATGTCCAACGGAAAAGTTTTTAGAAAGTCAGTCTCGTTTATATTTGATCAACCCTCGTATAAAACTTCTGTGGTCAGTAATTAATCTACAGTGCAAACCTGTCAACAGTCCTGCTTTTTTATGGCAAGCAGTAATTTAGGTTTGCGTGAAATATTTTACTGAATGCAGAGTGTCGAAGAGATCTTTGAAAGAATAGTTGGAGACTGTGCTAGTTTTACCACATTCAAAAATCACAGGAGGAGTATTTTCACTTACTTGAAAAAAATATAACTTATTTAAAGATAATTTGAATACTGAAGTAATACTGAATACTGTAATAACATTACAGTGAAATTAGCATCACGGCAAAATGAATATTTTGAGGCTTTACTTGAATTCCAAACAACAGTAAAGAAAGCCACAATGCTGTAAAATAAGGAGCACAAAAAGTAAAATACGTTATAGGCTACATTTCAAAAGTTTTTATTGTTTAATTTATTAATAATTCTTTATTTTTTTAATTACAAGTTTCTACAAACAATACATGTAGCAAAAACCCGTAACATATTATGAATAAGACGATCTTTTAGGCTTAAAACATTGTTCGACTTCTTCTGATTCCTAGCTTCCATTTTCCCTATCATTCCACAGATCTTCCTCAATCCCCTCTCACTCACTTCCTTATCAATTCATTCTCTCTAAGTTTAGGTTTTCCTCTTTTTTGCGACCATGTGGTATCCATTTAAAAATCTGTTTGGGAAATCGATTTTTGTCCATCTTTTGAACATGACCAAACCATCGGAAGTTATTTTGTTGATGCCGTCTACAATGGTGTGCTTCACATCCATGATTTCATGGATTCTCACATTTATTTATCTTTTCCTGTTTGCACAAGCTGCGGCTCTTCACCAATATTCCATTTCTGTAGCTTCAAAACATTTTTTTGTTTTTTATTTCAGTGTGATCATATTTCACTTGCATATAAGATTATACTTTTTATAATTGTATTATATATTCTGTTTATTTATTTTTGATATATGTTGATCCTATATGATGCTGTTTACATATACAACCGTAATAATACATATACAACCGTAATGCTGAATGGTAACTGTAATACAACAGATATTCATGTATATTATTGAGAGTGTCCGATCAGTGATCACACGCCTCGGTGGCCTAGTTTATAGCATACTGGGCTTTCACCCGAGGACCCGGGTTCGATTCCCGGCGAGGGCTTGGCATTTCATATGCTATAAATCATCCATCGTCTGCATTAGCCCAAGTGTGCACAATAGTCGGACGTTAAAAACAAAAAACAAAAAAAGATGCTGTTTAGTATCCTTATTGCTCTTCTTCCCAAGGTGCTGTGTCTTCTTCCATTCTTTTATCACTGTGTCCAAGAGGCCATCGCTAGTAGGTTGTACACCCTTTGATATTTGTGTTGTGTTCCAATAGAAGATTCCTGCACTGCCCTCCGATGCACTTGTACTCCGTTTTGTTAAGGTTTACCTCAAGTTTGTTTACTGCTATTATAGAAGTACTCATTTCTTCCGAGATTTTCCTTCCTTCTTTACATTTTTGGAAGAGTGCCTTGAGGTGTTTAAACAACTTTTCTGTTCCGTATTTAACAAGTTCTCCAGGTATGTTTCCAGGATCAGTCGCTTTTCCATTCTTAAGCTGTTTTCATACTTTTTTTTTAATTTCGGCAATGGTTAGTCTTATGGGTGAGTCAATGATGTGTATACTTTCATGACGTATATATACATGCATTTGGTAAGAACTAGGCAACAGATAAAAACTTTAAATATATACTAAAATAGCACTGCTCATATCTATTTTAGTTACACACACACACACACACACACACACACACACACACACACACACACACACACACACACACACACACACACACACACACACACACACACACACACACACACACACACACACACACACACACACACACACACACATATATATATATATATATATGAAACTAACTCAATTCCGTGTCAAATGAAAACAGTATTAAAATGAACAATCTTAATTTTCATTCCAAAATCATGTTGACCACCATTACGAATTGTACAAGCTATTGTTATGAAAATAATTTTATGAAACCCAATAAAGTAATTAAAATTGTAGCTAATAATTAAAAGGTGAGACACTCCACTCCTGTGAGTTTATGAGAAATCAAATGTTCTATTATATTTAAAACATTATTTAACTAAACTCAGCTCAAAATCAAAGTGGAATGCAATTTCAAATTTAAAAAAAAATTAATAATATAAAATTATTAGATTTTAACTTTTTAAACAACTTTTATTTTTATGTCTGTCTTTGTAACAAATAACATTTTAGTACTATTGTTAATAAACGTTTATATTTCATAGCTGGAACACCGAATAAAATAGGCTGGGCATTTGGTCTTGGATTGGAAAGGCTTGCAATGCGACTTTACAACATCCCAGATATCCGTTTGTTTTGGAGTAGTGATTCTGGTTTTTTGTCACAATTTAAAGTTGATGACCCAAACACAAAGATTATATATAAAGTAAGTACATATAAGTGCTCTTTTTGAATGACAGTAATGCATATTATTAATTAATATTCATTTTAATAATGCATATTCATTTTATTCAGAACTAGATGGTAAGTTCATTAATAAAATACATCTTTACAGCTTCACAGTGTCAGCCTTTTTTTATAAAAATTAATCAATTTTATTTAAATTTATGTATTTCAAAAGTATGTACGTATATTTTTATCAGCATACATTGAAAACACATCCCTTAGGCACTGCAGTAAATTCTGCCTAACCTGACCAAAATGCTATTGCCAACACTGCAGCTTCAAAAGTCAGTCTCAATTTTGCCATCGTTTTTTTTTGTGTACAATGAAAGGAAAACATAGTCCAGTCAGGAAAGGATGATATTTTGATAATATTAATTATATTTTTGTCAAATATTGATCAAAGTTTGATCAAAAATCCATGAAATTGATTTTGTCAAAGATCTATTATCATAGAAATTTGTCATTTGTTGCTCCTAACAAAAATTGTAGTTTGAAAGCAATGGAGCAAAAATTGACAGTGATACTAATCTAAAAGACCCAACATCTAAAAACTAGTTTGACAGATTTTTGCTCAAATTGTAACCCTGCACAGTCATCAAAATTCATTTTTTATTTTATTTTTTTCTGGTAGCTTTTAAACCGCAATTTTTGGAGATGTAACGACTCGTCATACTACTCAGTCTTTAGTTAAAATATCTAATTTCAAGTAAATAATGACTTTTAACATGTTCTGGCATGAACTAATCTGGAAACTTGTACCGAGAAACTAAACATTGTACTTTGAGATGTGATTTTTTCAGCCTGTGAGCGTCTACCCACACTGCATAAACGATATCAGCTTCTGGTTAAACGAAAAAGCAGAATACCATGCTAACAATTTTTACGAACTTGCCCGTGAAGTAGGTGGAGATATCATTGAACAAGTAAGTCAAATACAATTTTGAACAAGTAAGTCGAATACAATTTTGAACAAGTGAGGCAAATACAATTTTGAACAAGCAGGTCAAATACAATTTTGAACAAGCAAGTCAAATACAATTTTGAACAAGCAAGACAGATACAATTTTGAACAAGCAAACCAAATACAATTTTGAACAAGTAAATCAAATGCAATTTTGAACAAGTAAGTCAAATACAATTTTGAACAAGTAATTCAAATACAATTTTAAAGAAGTAAATCAAATACAATTTTGAACAAGTAAGTCAAAGCAATTTTTGCAAAAGCTCTTAATAACACTTCTCAATTTATCGTGGCTTAACTACAAAATTATCGAGATAGCGTTACGCACTGTAACTGATTTTATGACAGAAAATACAATACCGTCAATTTTGTTTCTGAGTATAGTACAGTGCACAATGCAGACAGGTGTTCATCTCTTATGGTAAAAGTCTTTGATTACTGTACACTCACACTTGTTAGGATTTAGAAAAAATATTAGTTTTTGGTTGCTGGTTTTGAATATGATAATGAGGTCACAGCCAAAGAATGAACACTATTGACAAAAAGAAACATAGGCGAAATTACGAAACTGCTGATGTACTGCCTGTTGCAATAAGCAACATGGTATGTAGAACAGCAGTTGAAACAAAAGCATGGGGAAGAGGTAGGGCGAGAACAGTCGATTCTGGCGGGGCCGGAAAGTCAGTTTACTCCGGGTGACTTTTCTGTGAAGACTGTGTGGCTTTTCTGTTCCAACTGGGCGGTGCAGAGAAGTGGCAAATCGGCGCTAAAAGTAAGTAGACGATTATTTAGCGTACACTTCTTCCCCCTTTTATCATTTTGGTTTAAAGGGATTAATATATATTTTGGGATTAATATATATTTTGTTAGGAGTAAGGCCGATGCACCATTTGTTAGGAGTACGGGTTCCTTCGAATAATTTTCTATCGGTGGTTCATTATAAAAATTACCTTTAATTATTTGCTATGTTCTACCTTACAAATATTGTGGGTGGCAACCCCAAGAATGAACACTACTGTCTTATGTAAAATGAAACGTTTCCCAAAATATGTATTAATCCCTTTAAACCAAAATGATAATAGGGGGAAGAAGTGTACGCTAAATAATCGTCTACTTACTTTTAGCGCCGATTTGCCACTTCTCGGCACCGCCCAGTTGGAACAGAAAAGCCACACAGTCTTCACAGAAAAGTCACCCGGAGTAAACTGACTTTCCGGCCCCGCCGAATCGACTCTCCTCACCCTACCTCTTCCCCATGCTTTTGTTTCAACTGCTGTTCTACATACCGTGTTGCTTATTGCAACAGGCAGTACATCAGCAGTTTCGTAATTTCGCCTATGTTTCTTTTTGTCAATAGTGTTCATTCTTTGGCTGTGACCTCATTATCATATTCAAAACCAGCAACCAAAAACTAATATTTTTTCTAAATCCTAACACACTGTTAATATGAATTATTACGTCTATATGGTTCAAGTAAGTAGTAACATTAGTTCACAGCTGCACTGGGAGCAACACTAATATAGTACTTTCTTACCATCTTACTTCTCTGTAATTTGAAACATGTACAGTTTGCCATTTCTGACTAAACTTAATGTACACTGCATAGAATTCGAAGAAAGGCTTAAGGTTAAAAAGCATTTATTTATCATAGACAAGTGATTGAAGAAATCAAAATAAGGAGACTTTTGTAGGTGTACATTTTTTTCAAGAAGAGGTAACAATAGTTGCCCAATAGTGTTGAATGGAGAGTTTTTCCAGGCACAATGTTTACTTTTGTAAGACAGCACAATGTTTATTTCTGTAGGACAGCACAGTGTTTATTTCTGTAGGACAGCACAATGTTTATTTCTGTAGGACAGCACAGTGTTTATTTCTGTAGGACAGCACAATGTTTATTTCTGTAGGACAGCACAATGTTTATTTCTGTAGGACAGCACAGTGTATTTCTGTAGGACAGCACAATGTTTATTTCTGTAGGACAGCACAATGTTTATTTTTGTAGGACAGCACAGTGTTTATTTCTGTAGGACAGCACAATGTTTATTTCTGTAGGACAGCACAGTGTTTATTTCTGTAGGACAGCACAATGTTTATTTCTGTAGGACAGCACAGTGTTTATTTCTGTAGGACAGCACAGTGTTTATTTCTGTAGGACAGCACAGTGTTTATTTCTGTAGGACAGCACAATGTTTATTTCTTTAGGACAGCACAATTTTATCTCTATATTTACACATTTGCTTAAAACAAAATGAAAACACTTATAATATGTTCAGCCCTTTAGCCTAAACCTAAACTGTTGTGTAGATCATTTCTCATTCCGTAAATGAGGTCGTTGTTCATGTCCACCATAAGCTGGAGTATCACTGTATAGGGGCCTAATGAATGGTATTATAACATTATAATCAGGAATGTAATAATGTGGTTTTTACTATACATTGAATCCAGTTTTAAATTTTCTGCCTTAAATTCAATGATGTGAAGTGGGAGAAAATATTTAAAATTAAGCGGCAAATACTTTATTAGTTCAAGTTATTTAGCAGTGTTAATAAAAGATTTACAAATTTTTACTAGTATAAAATCTTCATTTTCAAGGACATTCATAATATAGTACTTACACAACACTATATATCACAGACTGGTTAAACATCAGTGGTTATAAATACGTATGTTAAATTCACTTTAATATAATTAGATCTTTTTTAGTAAGGCTTATTCCTGTGAATGTTAGCAATTATTTGTATTCTTGTCTAAAAAAATCAATTTTTCTGTTCAACAGATAAAGTTAACTGATGAATTTAAAAATCCCAAGACAGGACGCACCAGTCACTGCTACAGAATAATGTACCGCCATATGGAGAGAACGCTGAAGCAAGAAGAAGTGAATATTATCCACAAACGTATTGAGAAGGCTGCGACGGAAAAATTGGGCGTTACAGTAAGATAAACTATAGTATTGTGAGCACTGTATATATTAGGTTTTATAAAAAGTAAATAATTTCAAGTGATACAGCTTTGAATTTATTTAGAGTATCTTATGCCCTCGTATATTACAAAAATGTGATATTTTATCCGTGACAAAGAACCAGATACCTTGACACAAGTTAAATCTTCATTTTAATTGACATTGACAATAAAACGTTAGTCATGATTACATAATGGAATTTTATTGGAAAGTTTTATTTTATTTTAAAGAAAAGAAAATCTTACTATGAAATTTCGTAGGAGACAAAGAAAATAAAAAACATCATATAATAGATGATATGGCCTTGTTTGCTGAAACAATGGAGGAAGCAAGGGAGCAGATTCTTGAATTAAAGAAACAAGCAGCTAAAATAGGTCTAAACATATCTTTTGAAAAGACCAAAATCATGACAAACAACAAATACCCAAATAAATACCTTAAAATCCAAGAACAGAAAATAGAAATTGTAAAAGAGTTCAAATATCTTGGTGAATGGATTAGTTGGAATGCAGATGAAGGCAAGGCAATGGAATCCAGGAAAAACAAACTTGAATTGGCCTTCCAGTTGGCGAAAGAAACATACAATAAGAAATCCCTTTCATGGGGGTCCAAAATTAAACATTATAAAACAGTGATCAAGCCAGAAGCACTGTATGCAGTAGAAACATTAACCATGAATCGCATAGGCCAGATAGAAAAGCTTGAAATAACGGAAAGGAAAATCTTAAGAAAAATTATAGGAACAAAATTTCAGGATAATAAGGTAGTATATATAAGAAATGAAGCTCTTTACAAGAAAATTGAAAAACTGTCAGATACTATGAGAAAAAGGAGAATAAATTTTTACAGCCATCTTCTTAGAATGAATTCTAATAGATTAACGAAACAAGTGTTTGATTTTTTCCATAATCGTAAAACAAAACCGAACTGGTTTAAAGAAATTGAAAAAGACCTAATAGAATTAAAAATTACAGAAAGTTCATTGCTTGACCAAACTGCTAAGATAATTACCAAAGACGAAAGAATAAGATTCCAAAATAAAACCTAAACCTATCATTTCAGAAGAGGAGCGGAAAAGATCGGAAAGAATGAAGAGCTACTGGGAACAAAGAAAAGTACAGCGCGCAAGAAATGATTAATTCAGCGTACCCCAAAGAGGGTGAAACGAAAAGAAGAGACTTAGTAACTTTAAAAAGTGAATGATTTAGTGTACCCCAAAGTTGGGTGAAACAAATAAAGAAGAGGAAGAAAGACTTATTTTTTATGGTACTGTATAAGGTGGAAATTAAATAACTATATAGGCGTTACAAAATATTTTATTGATCAATTATATTACACAGTGTACTCTCCTGAAGTGTACTCTTCTGTCAGTTTGTTACTTTTACTTTCACACTTCGATTTGTACCCTTAAGCTCTAATTTGACCTTAGGAAATAAAATAGTCACAGGAGGCCAGATCAGGCAAGTATGGTGGGTGGTTCAATATGGTGATGCTGTATTTCGCAAAGAACACTTTCACAGACAAGTCAGAATGGACCGGTGCATTGTTTTGGTGAAGTATCCAGGAATGCTCTTCCACAAATCGGTTATTCATCTTCTCACCTCTCACTTGTTCATGAAGGGCTATGAGAACCTTGACTTAATAATGTTGATTGGCTGTTTCACCTTCAGGGACCCAGTGAATGTAGACAATTCCAAGCTTGTCAAAAAAAAAAATCATGGTCTTGAATTTTAATTTACTTATTTTCACTTTTTTGCCAAGTAGAGGTGATGCATCGATTGGCGTTTTGTTTCAGAACTATAGATAAGAAATCATGATTCATTACAAGTAATCACTCTGTCTAAAAATTTGGGATTATTATCAATGTTGTTTAAAAGGCCAGTACAAATGTTCAGTCTCGATTATTTTTGCTCTGAAGGGGGAAGTTTTGGCACCATTTTTTCATAAAATTTGATTCATGCAAAATCTTTGTTAAATCCTGAGATTTCGGAAAGAGCTCGGACACTCATATTATAATTTTCATGGATCACTACCAATTTTCTGGATGTCATCGTCCAGAGTGACCAAAGGATCATCTTTGGTTATTTCATCATCTTAAGCCTTTTAAACTGCTCAAAACTTGGGTCCAATGTAAATATTCATTTCCGTACACTTCCTTTAACATGGCATGAGCTTCTGTAACAGTTTTCCCAGTTTTACAAGAAACTTGAGGTTAACTCGTTTCATCTAAACATTGCATTTATTGACAAAACACTAGCGAAAGGACTTGAACAGGCAATTGCTACAGTGAGACTGAGCGAAGTACAACCATGCCTATAGAGCTCAGGGTGGGAGAAGAATCAACAGGCACAGACGTGTTTAAACCTGCTGCGATGTGCTTTCTGTTTCCTGGTAGCAGCACCAGTCTAGTTATTTAACTACCACACCTTGTATGCAATTTTCAAATTTTTCTTGATTATGAATTAAAAAAATTCATTTTTAGAATACAAAATAAAAATATATTAATTTCAAAAATGTTTTAACTGGGCCCACCATGATCCCTGTTGGATTATAGCACTTCATAAGCAAGTACTTAGGTTAGTAATGTAAAATTCCCAGAAATTTAAAACTCGGGGAAAATACTATGAAAATTTTGCCAGAAATATTCCAAAAATCCATAAATTCCCAGGAATTTAAGTTTATTTTAGGCCGATAAAACATATTTAAGATTATCTATTAAAAATTAACAAAAAAAAGGAATAAACCTTATTTAGTTGTGAAAGTTCTTAGAAAGTTCAGAATCAAATAAAAAAAAACTGATCATGAAAATACAACAAAAAAACTTATAATTTCTCGTCTTGCATTGGATTTAACAATATTGTTTGCTTTTAAAACAAAACAATATGGGTTTTCTTAATGCTAAAAAAGTTAATGATTAGGCTTAGGCATAACCTAAATTAAAAATTTGAATAATTAAGTAAGAAAATGCTTTAAAAGTTAGTAGTTAACACTTACTACCTAGTAAGATAATATTTTTCAGTAAGTAAGACTTGAAAACTGCACTAATTCATTGTCAGTTGCATTTAACTTGGCAACTTATACTCAAGGACTTATAAATCAATATTTTTTAGTTTGGTTTGTAATAGAACATATAAACTACAACAATTTTATTAATTTTTAAATGTGCAAGTTCAATTTAGAAGCACCAGAAACTGACAAAGTACTTAAAAACCTAGTCATATCTAAATTTTTTATAAATTCCCACTTTTTGGGAACTTTTAGGCCTTTGGGAAAATATCACATCACTAATCTAGGTAAAGGATTTATGTAAAGTGAACTAGGAAATATTAACGCACAATAAAAACAATATCGTTGGTTAAATAACAATTTATTGTTTATTAAGTACAGAACCATTGTAGTATGACTTTAGATCAACAAGTGTTAAGTAAATACAAAAATAAGATGAGCAATAAATGAACTCCAGTTTGACAGAAAGTCATCGGCAACGTTCTGTCCTCATACTAATTACTTTCTATTTATTTACATTACATTATCTGTTTCAATAATAATGATTTTAGAATCTAAAAAATAATAACGTTAAAATAACTATGCCAAATTCAAATATACATTTATACAAACCAATAAACAATCATGGAACTGAACACAACATACTTGTATTTTCTACCAATTAAGTACAGTAGAGCTCCTTTAATCTGAAATAATTAGGACCGACCCTTTTTGGATTCAGCGAAACCGAACAAGAAATATATCAAATACTAACAAAGGTGTTGTAGTACTGTACATTAGTTATTTATGGTACAGTATTATGGCTAAGTATAAAAATATCTTCCCATGCCTACTTGATGATGTATTATAATACAGTGGAAATTACTTATAGTAGACACCGCATAAAGAAGAAAATCGTCTACAGTAGACAAAACCTTCGGGTCCCTTCGAGTGTTATGGAGATAATGCATACAAGGATCGTATAAAGTAGACACCGTGTAAAGTAGACAAATCGCGTACAGTAGACGCTAAGAGAGGTTTGTTGGGAGCAAAAAATCAGATAGAGTAGACTCTCAATGTTTGTTTGTTTTGATTACTCATCAGTTCCTTTTCAATACCTCCACTTAACACTGGCCTGACTCACTTTTAGATTAGTTTTAGCCAAGATGTCGAGAAGAACACAACTTACCATAGAAGAAAAATTCGCTGTGATTTGCCGTTTTGAGTTGGGTGAGAAGGCCAAAGATTGAGCATCATTTTTCCCAAGAAGTGATTGCGAAAAAGAAACAAACTTTAATAACCCTTTACTTCAATAAAAATTAATTCATGTTCTCATTTTTCATTATTACATACAATCTTCATGTTCGAGTATATACCGAGAAGGTAATTCATTTACACATTTTTAAATGTACATACCTATTTCACAAATAAAAGCTTTTGAATTTCAGTATGTGTGTATTTTAAATTGTATGAGCCCCTGTTCGTGCGCATCGTTTACAATAGACTGTCAACTATGTATATATGAATTCTATCACCTGTAGCAGACTGTCAACTGTACATGATACATCGCATTAAGTAGAAATCGTTTATAGTAGACGAGATTGCCCAGTTCCTTGAGTGTCTACTATAAACGATTTCCACTGTACTTTGAAAATATGAGCAATATTTCAATCAGTGTGGTACAACAGTACTACATGTATACAGTACCCTGAAATTCATTCAGCGTATTCCTGGCTGTAAGGCAGCAAATAACATCTGATGAGTGGTTGTTAGCTGACGATGAAGGTCATCAAACACTTAATGATGAGAAAATCAGATTCCCCAAAATGCTGACAATGGATAAGGTATGCCTAAATCAATGCTGTAATTGTCTTTGTCTGCTGGCATGGTGCCAAGGCTATATCAATGTTTTTAAGAGACTGTCATAATACTGTATCCAAAGGGAAAATTTCTAAACTTCCAGAAAAATATAACCCAGTTTTTTAAAAAGTAACTACACAAAAAAGTACTTGTACAGTACTTATATGAATAAAATGACGCTGAACTCATATGGATCAGATTTTATAAAATCTCTGTACATAAATAAACTATTATGATCGTGTTTTTCAGTAAGTGCGGTTATTTTCAATAACTAAAACTTTAAAATACACATGTATTTTTGAATTTTATTATGTTGCTTTATTATTTTTATTCAAAATATACTAGTTTTTGTTTTATACATTTTTTTTAATCTAACCTTATTTTTATATTTTTTGTTTTGGATTAAGCGGATTTTCAGGTTAGTGGTACTCTACTGTAGTTTTTTGTAGTCTTCTTTATCAGATGAGACTGGATTACAAAAACATTGTTTCAATAATGAAGTCTTTAACCTGATAAAGTCAGCAGCACAAAAAAATTTTCTTCAGATTGGTGTCAATGTACAAAATAATTTTAGTAAATTTTTAACAAAAATTACAAAATACAATGAATACGCAATAAACGATACCAGGGTCGTAGGCAAATTGATGGATACTAAAATGACTTCTTTTAATTAGTTTTGCCTAACAAACTTGCGTAATAGAATGCTAATAAAAAAATCCAGTTACTACGTTTAAATTTCAAAATGTAAGCAAAAACTGGATCTTTTGAAATTTTAGCATGCTTTACAATTTTAATTTTTTCAAATTTTAAAATGCATACAGCAGAATTTTAGTACATGATGACTTAACTCAAGCCTTCACATTTCATTCTTAAAAAAAAAAAAACTAGAGAGAACCTGACTCATTAAAACGTATATTTAACACGAACGTCAATACTGAATTGAGCTACTCTATTCTGCTATTATTGTCAGATTGTATAAAAGAGTTATACAGACGACTCAAACTGAGGACTAAAAATTAATTTAAATATTATCGCTTTTTACATGCATTCAAGGTAACTTCAAACTCAATCTGAAGTTGAATTACCTTTTATTACTGCTGCAATTATAACACAAAGTTTATTTCAAACGTCTCCTATATTTTGATAACAAAAATCTGTATTACATTTTTCTAAATTTGGACTCCAGAAACATATCTAACTTTATACCCTACTTACTCTGTAATCCCTAAAGGTATGTTATTGAGACACTCATAGGCTTATACAGTATGCGAGGGGATGTTCCGACATCATATTCAATTCAATATTGGGTATCAACATAATATTGGGAAAAAATATCAATATTCTGACTATATTGGATGAAAATTATCGATTCTCGTAATATCAAATAACTTGTTTTCTTTCAATATAATTACACGTTACACTAATAATAACTGAGCATACATTATTATCAACTAAATGGTTGACAACCGCAGTGTTTTAATATGAAAAAAATTGTTTAAGTATTGAATTCAGGAGTTTTAACCTACGATTCATGAAAATTACATATTACCAAAATGAAAAAACTAAATACATATTTACTTAATACTTTAATATACAAATATAAGAAATTAGGTACATTAAATAAAACAATACATTCTATAAACTATAACGATGATCATTATTAATTAAATACCTGTAAATGATTAATAATTTAAACCTATTGTGAACCTAATTCTTGAAAATTCCATTTTACTAATGAGGAAAAAAGGAACATACACACGTAGTAATAACAATAATGTAAAAATACCAACAAAGTTTATTAAAAAAGCAACAATATTCTCTAGCATGAACCTAATTCACAAAAATTACTAAACTTTATTACTGAGAAAAAACTAAGTACACACTTTATTATTACTGTAAAGTACAGATACAACAAAGTATATTTAAAAAAAAGCAATAATGTACTCCTGATGCAGATATCAATAAGTTGATAAGAAAAACATAGGCCTATGCCAAATTTGTTAAGAATTGGCATTTAATAAAACCTTGTGATACTTTGCAGTATACGAGGGTGGTCTGAAAAGTTTCCGACCTCAACATGAAGATAGCACTCGTTGGTGGCAGCACTCGAATTTCGTTGTTCATCTGTTGACAGTTACTCACCAAAGTTTCAGCCATTTTGGACGCGCAGTTGTTATGTAACAGTCGTTTGAGTGAGTTGATGTATTTTTATGAAAATGGACAAAATCGAGTATCGAGCTGTCATTAAATGTTTGTTTTTGAAAGGCAATATACCAACGCAAATCAAAGATGAGTTGGATTCTGTGTATGGGGACTCTGCACCATCATTTACCACAGGAAATTTTGGGCAGCTGAATTTAAACGGGGCCGTAAGAGCTAAGGAGACGATGAATGTTCGGGACGTCCAAAAACTGCAACTACCAACAAAAACATAGACAAAGTTCACCAAATAGTGAGATGACCGCCAAATTAAAGTGAGAGAGATAGCACTTAGATGTTATGAACATGTCAGAAAAACATGTTTGTCACATATTAAATCAACATTTAGACATGAGAAAGCTGTCCGCGCATTGGGTGCTGCGTTTGCTCCTGTTAGATCAAAAACGTGTTCGAATGAACATTTCCAATTGTTGGCGCAGTTTAGGCGCAATAAATCCCAGTTTTGGCGCCGATTAATTACTGTAGATGAAATTTGGATACACCATTATACGCCCGAAGCAAAAATACAGTCCAAACAGTGGACTGCAAAGGAGGAACCGGCTCCAAAAAAAGCAAAAACTGTTTTTTTCGGTTGGGAAAGTAATGGCAACTGTTTTTTGGGATAGTCATGGAGTTATTTTAATCGACTATATTCAAAAAGGGAAAACTATTACAGGAGCATACTACGCATCATTACTTGAAAAGCTGAAGTCAGAACTTGCGGGAAAACGGCCACATTTGCAGAAAAAGAAAATCCTGTTTTACCAAGACAACGCACCGTCCACACCTCAGTGGTTGCCATGGTGAAAATCCAAGAATTACGGTTTGAACTGCTTGACCATCCGCCTTACTCAGCAGATCTAGCGCCAAGCGACTTCTTTTTGTTTCCTCATCTAAAAATTGCGCTCGGAGGACAGAGATTTTTGTTAAATGAAGAGGCAATCACCTTCGTGAACAATTATTTTGCAGAGAAAAACGCCGAGTACTATTTGGACGGGTTACAGAGATGGGAGCATCACTGGGAGAAGTGTGTAGAGGTACAAGGAGACTATGTTGAAAAATAAAAAAAAAATTCTGAAAAAATATCTTGTATCTTTGTTAGGTCGGAAACTTTTCAGACCACCCTCGTAAATAGTTAATTGTTTATTTTCAGTTTGCTCAGTAACCAAAATGTGACATAGTTTTGACTTATATCGCCATACAATATTTGAGTGCTGGTACTTCAATATTATCAAAACACGAATATCGATACCGATCAGTATTGAAATATCAGAACATCCTTAATTATGCCCAGAGTGTATGATAGCTATTGACATTAAATTTTAGTAAATATTTCCAAAAAAAAACTTGGTTATACTACGCTCACACTTTGTAACTAAATTATATAAAGAATTTAACAAATACTTGCGGCACGCTACTAAACATATTGCCTACAGACCCTAAATAAACAATACAAAACAATTTTTCATACCCTTCCTGTAAATCGCTAGTTAATTTTTTTTTGTAACAAACAAAAAAAGACTTAATGATCTGGATACTGGCGAAGATTTAAACAAATGTTTAACGCCATCCTCTAACAGACATTTTGTTTGTCATAAAATCCCTTATTAAAAACATTTCAACAAGCCAGAAATAAATATCTTTTGAACGATTAAGTCAGCTTTTAATCAAACCATAATGATTCGCTACTACTGTAGTGTGATTAAAAGGAGATTCTTACCAATCCCTGCAAGAAAGAGAATGGCTGAAATAAAATTTTGGATATATTACAACACATTAGTACACTCAGATTAGTGAACATACAACATAGGTTGGGATGTAAACCATAAGGAGACATTTAAAAAAATTATTAGAATAACAAGACTAATGCTGAAAATATTTCTTTTAAATTTATACATATTTAGTTAAATCCCCTTCAATATATAGATATATATTCCTATTTCCTACAATATTCCAAGTGAGTTTTCTTTGTTCGAAACAGTGCTGGAAGTCTTCTCCAGAACGTTAAGAAGAGTTCATAGACGTGTCGCTTTTTCTTTCACAGCTTCAACAGTCTAAAATCTTGTTCCTTCTAATGCAATTCTGACTTTAGGGGGTCAGGCGAATGGTTTAACAATGAGATGTTATATTTGCTAGAAACGTCATGACAGACAATGCAGCGTGAGCCAATGTGATGTCCTGATGAAGAAGCCATATACAGGTCGTTTTTTTTCTTACTTTTTGACAAAGCTGAGCAAGGAACTTGTGGTAATAACGCTGATTAATAGTTTGACCTTCGGGAATCCAATGAAGGTACACAATGCCATGAATATCGAAAATACAATCATCACTCTGAATTATGATTTCCTCTTTCAAGCTGTTTTAGCTCTCAGTGAAGTTGGAGCCTTCAGATGCATGGATCGACGCTTAGTTTCTGGATCAAAATGCAAAAAACCAAGATTCATCACATGTTATCACTCTTTCCAAGAAGCCGCCTCAGTGGTCTAGTGGATAGCGTACTAGGCTTTCACCCCGAGGACCCGGGTTCGATTCCCGGCGAGGGCTTGGCATTTTCATACTCTATACATCATCCCATCGTCTGCATTAGCCCAAGAGTGCACAATAGTCGGACGTTAAACACAAAAAAAAAAAAAAAAAACTTTCCAAGAAGTTCGGGTCAATTTCAATGGCATTCAAAAACGACACAACAACCATTTTCACAAGCTTCTTTTTGTTCTACTGTGAAAATTGTAGACACCATTTCCGTACACATTTTCTGCACGATAAAACTTTCTGTTATGGAAAATTTGTTTTCTTTGGAAATTACGGTTTCAGCAATCACACGAATAATTAACTGATAGATCAGATCAAGTTTACAATTTTTTTTAATATTTGTATCTGTTTTTGATTTGGAAGGTGACCGGGAGAACATTACATTCAATGACTTCTCTAAATATTTAGACCATTAAAAACCCCACGCACATGATAAAACATTCATTGCCATATACTTTTTAAAAAAATATAAGTTTCAATAGCAGTTTGTCCAAGTCTCAAGTGCAATTTTATGACGATTCTTTGCTATAATAAAAGATGTAATAATAAAAGGGCCTGTGTTTGAAAGATGGGGAAGTGTGGAGGGGGAGGAGTAACACCTCATAAAAAACCCAGGGTCCATCTTGCTTCGGATGGTAGCACCCTGTGATAGAGCCCCTGCCTAGGGTTACTAGGTGAAAACCGGCCAACGGTCTCAATGGCGGACGAGGAAATGAATTTCCCAACGGCGGAGAGAGCGGAAGAGCTACCTCCAGAATTTACAATCTTGGTTGTATCACTGTGACCTTTGGGTCACTCAAAATATAACTTTCATTATTCATGGAAATGTGTGATGTGAAAGAATGAAGAGCTACTGGGAACAAAGAAAAGTACAGCGCGCAAGAAAGGATAATTCAGCGTACCCCAAAGAGGGTGAAACGAAAAGAAGAAAGAAAAGACGTAATTTTTTTGCTAAATAAACATTTTTTAGATGTTATCCAAACGAAGGCCACGGCCAGACTAATATGCCTACAAAAAACTGGAGTGGTAATAATTGAAAGAGAAAGCTTCACACTACACTGCTGTCGGTTTACAAATTTGGTGTATACACATTTTTTATATAGCAGCATTAAGTTTTGTTAATCAATAGCCACACCTCATATAACAGGAGTGGACACCCTCATAGTAAAATAAAATAAATGGTACAAAAGTGAATTTAACTGAGACGTGTATCCACCAATTAACATCATATTTGGACCACAGTTGTGATTAATAGAGTATGATCGGGAAAGACAGGAAAGCTACTAATAAATAAACTATTCTGAGTCATAATTTTTACAAAACAGACAATACTAATTACTGATATGCTTACTTACAGGAAGGGTTAAACAGAAAAGTCTTAGGTCACACAAAAATACATCACTTAAATCATCTAGTATGAATTTTTTTAAATTAGTGCCCATTTAAAAAAAACTGTTACATTGTCAATTTCAAATATACTAAGCTACAAAATTGTACACTTATCCTACATTTATTTCTTAGCCCTAAAAAATTTTATTTCATTTTGGCACTAGTGAATTACAAAGGAAAAACCAATGAACACATAATTGGATAAGAATTACTTAACGTTTGATATCGAATAGGAATGAATTATGTGCATGAAATTATACTTTTGAGAAACGGTAACAAAATGGGATGAAACGTAACGATCTGAGAAATAACAAAAGATAGAAAAGGATTTGCAAGATACTGTTAAGTTTTAAATGCATTAAAAGGAGGCCAAAAACTCCAATATGGGAAGAAGGATATGCTGGAAGATGTATGATATGGTAATAGATCAAATATACATAAGAGTAATATATGAAAAAGAAGGAAATGAATTGTGAGGATTTTAAATTAATGTGTTATAGTAAACATAACCTATAAGGTAACTTATAGTTTAACAGTACACAAAAATTGTGCTGCTTATAATATGATAAACAATAATTCAGGTAATTGCAACTCTTAACTATTAATACTAAAACCTAAATAACCAGTTGCAGCTGTCTCACTGATATGTTGAAAGTTAATTTTCAAAAGTAGTTTTTTTTTACCTTACCATTTTTTAAATACATTTTTAACTTTTAAATTACATTTAAAATACGGAAATGAAACCTAACCACCGTCAAAAACCATTTCTATTAAGAACATTTTTGAAAGTTCGAAGTACTAATTTATAAAGTTTTTATAATGGTAAAATCAAATTTTCAAAAACATTTAAGACAAAGAACTTTTAAGGATTTTAAATAACGGCTATTTTGAATGGATTTTTCTAGGTAATGAACTTGTCCAAGTTATTGCAAAAATTGATTTTTTCAAATACTGAATCTCACCATGGCTTGAAGACTAATAGATGCATTTTAGACATTCCAATAGCTCATTTTCCAATGACAGTTTGTTGTTGTTTTCCAATGGCTTCCGCTGGCTCACGCCATCTTTGATCTTGCTTCCCAGTAGAGGCCAGGGAGGTCTCCTCTTCTCTGCTTCTCTTCATCTAATTTTCTGCAGACCAGGAGGTGGTCCTTGTTCATGATGGTGTCTGGGCATTCACGCAATGTGCAGTTGTCATAGTTTAATATCTTAATTTTCTTCAGGTGTTCATTCAGACAGTCGTGTCCAGTTGTCAGCCGAAAGACCGCGACAGATGTCCTCCTCTGAAGATCCTTGACCTTTCTATACAAGTCGAATACATTCTCATAAGGCTTGTTCTTTATATCTTCCTTGACTTTGTAAATTCAAGATAAGATGTTCGCTTCAGTGCACTAATCCTAGCCTCCAGTGTGAGCATTCATTTTGGTTTCTGCACTATAAGGGTTCCTTGTTTGGCCAGCTTGTCTGCCCGCTCATTCCCCTGTATGCCTACATGTGACGGGATCCACTGCAGAACCAATTCCTTGGTAATGTGTTTAACTATTTTGTATTCCTTCTGGATCGATTCTATCATAGTTCTAGTCGATTCTGGATCAACGCGGGGGACAAAGTTGATCGCGTCCGCAGCACACTTTAAGCTGTATGTGTCCCCTGGGTAGTGCTAAATGATCAGCAATGATGGCAGATGTTTCCCAAAGTCAAAACAAAAACCAATGACAGTTTGTTAATTGGCACAAAAGTAACTTTGTTTCTGTGTAAGCCATTTTCACATTTCACTGAGATAAACTTAATCAAAAACAATTAATCACCAGAAAATCTTCACAGAAACAGTGGTCACGGTGGCTAGGACACTCAACAGTGTGCTGCATCTCTCAACTTGCACACCTTAAAATATTAGGTTCGAAACCACAGTTAATGCTTTAAGCATAAACCTTTTTATTAATGGTGACCTCCTTCATCCTCATTAGCCTAACTGGTATAAAATATGGTTTAAAAATAAAAATTTTTCAGAACAAAAGGTTTTTGTTTATTTAATTGCATTTATTTGAACCTAAAAGTGAGAAACAACCTTGTTGGGCATTTCAAGACAATTAGACCAGCATTATAACCTGTGGAACAGTTAACAAATATTGCTGCAAGTTTCAGGTATTATTCCAAAAAGTAGTACAGATGTGGCTCTAGAATGTAGGCATCGAAACCATAAATTTAGTGTTCAGTGAAGAAGCTATATGTTTGCTTATTGCTTCAGTGAATATTTATATATAAGATACTAACTTACAAACAACAACTGCTGTAAATAGTACCAGGTTAACTAGGTACTTTGCATAGTTTGGAACTCCTTATATTCCTAACATTTTAAATATATTTGTCACATTATTCCTTACATACGATAACGTTCCACACGTTCCCTGATTTCTCCTGTTTATGGACAATGTTTATACTTAAATCAGGATCATTTATTCAGACTTATTTTCAGTTTTCTTTAATTTAAAATTTGATACTTTGACTTTAGAAATAATCTTCGTACACAACAAAAATTTGAACAAAACCGGATTACCCATGTAAAAGTTCAGCTTAATTCGTATTCGTTTTTATTTGACCTCATTTCTACAACAATGTACATAGTTAAAAGTTGCAACAAACAATAAAACAAATTTGTATACAGTGTTTGAATGTAATTAATTTAAGATAGGCGATTACTTGACAAAATTTTCAAAATGTAAAGCTCAAACATTTACGCAGTGGTCCTGACAATATGATTGCATCACTATAATCACTAATAAAATAATTATGGAATAATGAATGTGGATTTAAAAAAAAAAAACATGGTTCAGTAATGAATACATGAAAAATGTTAAAAATCACAAAAATTAAACTGTATTTTACAGTGGAGCCTCAACTTACGAATGACCTTACTAACAAAAATTTCAATTTACGAAATGGGATTTTAGAAATTTTCCTTCCTAATTTACGAACCGAAACGACTCGAATCTGTAAAAACTTGTATTTTTCTTAGTGATGAAATCCATCACATCCACAACCAAAATAAAGGGAATTCTTGCAAAATTCCACAAATTTGTGGAAAAAAACACCATGAAAAAGTGTTTACAAATAGGGCAGCCAAACATTTTGATGACATTTGCCTAAGGAATTTCAGAAACATTCTTAAAAATCGGCAAAAACAATTGTTGCTGGACCGTTATTTCAGCAAACGTAAGTCAGACGAAACTGTGGGAGGTGAAAGTGAACCCAAAAAGGTAAACGAAAGTGATGATAATTAAAAATTAAGTTCTAAAAAGTGAAAAAATCATTTAAAAAATAAAAAGTGTTAACTACAACCTTTGCTGTCACATCCTCCACGAACTTCACTACGATCCGAATCTTTAGACGTAAGAAACTTTATTTCGTATCAGTATTATGTATATGTAATCTAGTAAATATTATGTGTAATTAACACATTGTTTTTATTTCAGGTGTTTTATTAATGCATATTTCTTCCATATTTGACATAAATATATATTTTTTTCATTGTATGGGAAGAGTTTGGGGGGGTGGTGAAACGAATTAGACAATTTACATGTAAATTTGCCTTAACTTACGAAACGACTTCCGGAACGAATTAAATTCGTAAGTTGAAGCCCCACCGTATTCGTATTGGTAAAAGTTAGTTAAAATTAATTTACTGTAAAAACAGTGATTTTAAAAGCAGTGATTGCAATCATACTTCAAAAGATCACTGGATAAAAATGGACAAGTGCAGACTGAAAAGCCCTATAAACTGAGAATCCTTTAAAAATTTAAAACACAATACAGCTGATTAAACTGCCTCAAGTTTACAATA
Organism: Callitettix versicolor; assembly: GCA_022606455.1. Lineage (NCBI taxonomy): Eukaryota > Metazoa > Arthropoda > Insecta > Hemiptera > Cercopidae > Callitettix > Callitettix versicolor. The sequence continues at coordinate 13,584,438 of CM040185.1, read as the reverse complement.
AAATCCGGTATGCTATTTTTGACACTGCTGTTCATAGTGTTAACAACAATAATAATACATAATACTATTGGAAATAAATATTATTCTGAATGAAATAAAATGGCACAATTTTTAAAGTTGAATGTCTTTTTTTATTAGCGATCCAGAAAATCAAAGAGAGAGGATCTCGAAATGTTTAAAATATTAAACAAATATTTGATGCAGCACAATTTAAAATTATGCTGCTTCCGTATATATTGTGCCACTACTATGTCACTTAGAAATAACAATTTATTTCTACAAACAACACAAAATAAACATATAATAATTCTTACCTATGGATAAAACTTGATCGAATAACAAGTGCCTTATATATATTTACACAATGTATTTATATATGTACAAATAATCACATACAAGATGCGATTAAAAAGGATAGATTTATTTTAAATACAAAAAAAAAACAATTTATATTTTGTGGGACGAATTTTCAATATTTCTTTTAAAGTAAAATATTACTATTTACAGCATATTGTCATTAAATATGAGATAAAAGTAAAAAAAGTCATATATTTAAGTTTGACATAACCGTCAAAACAATAGGATTGTTGCTCCCCATGTATACAATATTTAATAATTTTTTATTATATGTTATTATACATTCTAATAATTCAACTTAATAAAAAGCAAGAAAATCATTGCTTGGTAAAACGTCATGTTAATGTAAAGAAGTAAAAAACCACAAACAATTCACAAAAATATTTATTTCGAGTAGTGATATAATATACCCAGGAATTTAAAACACGTGGAATTTTCCTCATAAACACTGCCGGAAATATTCCAAAAATCCATAAATTCCCAGGAATTTAAGTTTATTTTAGGCCAAGAAATATTTTTTGTAAAACTAATAATTTTGCACTCCCTTCCCTTCTAATAATCCTTGTTTGTTAGCTCTTCATGTTCAATGTGTTTATGCAAGTTTAAGTGCCTAAAAATGTTTTTTCAGACAATAAAATTGACAGTTGTTCAATCTTGAGGTAAAACTGCCAGACAAATAATCAAAGCAAATAACTATGATTAACGAGCCAATAGCTCGTTTGCATGATCGAAACGAATTTCCGATTTAATAACAAAAGTTCCAAAACGAAAAGTAACAAAATTTAATAACACAAAAATGCAAACAAATAAAAATACAAAAATAAAACATCATTACACAAAAAATTATAATTTTTTTAAACTGCAAATTAGTATTTCAAATTACAATCAAAATGTTTAATATTTATCAATGATTACGATGGTTTAATACAATTAAAAAAAAGTAAAAAAATGAAATAAATTTTTCACGATTTTAAAAGTCCATTTTGAATTGTTTGGATGAATTTTACTGGGTCAAAACATAACGAATTTGACCAAGCTATAACCAAAATCAATTTTCATGCAAAGTTTAAAATCAAACTGTACGAAAAATGCAAATGTAAATGTACAAATACACACACACACACACACACACACACACACACACAAAATCAATTCTAGGTGTTAGGATCAACACATATTATGGTCTCAGCTCTGGGTGATCGCTCTGATCAGCCTACTCGGCAGGTTCTTAAATTTTAGGAGCTTTTATTACATCATCAATGTTCAAGGTTTATTAATCCAATCATATTTATCTGTACATACAAATGCACACAAATCCTGACATCGCGGTTCATTTTTGCATTTTTATTTTACATTTTATTTTCATTTAATGCAATTTTAATGTTTTAAATGCTAATTTATACAGTTTTTAACACTGATTACGATAGCGAAATCAAATTTTTATAGAAATTATTGCGTAAAAAACTTACAAAATTCAAGGCTTTTCATTTTTGTATTTTTATTATAGAACAAAAATTTAATAAATTTAAAATGTTTTTATTTTAAACAAAAACAGCATATTTAGGAAATTTGCTTCCATCAGGTCAGCGAGTAGCGTCCTATAATTACAAATACAAGTTGGAATAGGCAAACTACAATATAAGTCAAAAAGTGACATTCTGTAAAAACAGAAAAATATAACGCATGAATGTGAAGTTCTGTTTCGTAAATCGCATGGAAAGATGTCGTAGCATATAGCCAGCTTTGAAAAAAATGCTCAAGTAAGCATAAGGTCTGATAAAGCCCACCGAAGGAACCAAGTGTGGAGCGTGGAGGGGGAACCACGAAACACAAAGCGGCTGGAGGGGAAATGTTCGACTGGCAAAAATAGCCCCTAGAGCGAGTGGCCTGCGATCTAGCGGACATGATCGCACAACCTTAACATGATGGCTATTCTAATAACCCATTTTGCAAATGAACTTTGTTAACAACAGACTGAAACACCATGCTTTGAAAAACTGCTTGCAAGAAGGACAGACTATTATATCCTCCTGAATCTTATTTCTGTTACTTTTAATAAACATATGTGATTATTTCCGTTATAACTTTAAAACAGAACAGTCTAAATTAGACCTATGTAATATAAACGCTACACAAATCTACCTACATAGCAAAATGACTTTCATTGCTAATTTTTAATGGTGATTTAATTATCTCATATTTAATGTCACGTGCTGACATAACACTTCACTATAAAATGCTTTCTGAAATTTGTACGTCATTTTTTTACTTACTGAACCCACAATGACTTCGTCTGTTCATAATGCTAAATTTGTACCAGTATGTAGCTCGAGAGAGGTCAGACTGCGTCTAAGTCCAGGTGGATGTGAATATCCGAAGCCGCTAACTTCACTAATGTTTTCTTCACTCGAAGTGCTGGCAATCGAACATTAGGATTCTGATGCCAACATTCTCGTATTACTTTGCTCACTCCAGATAATGTCTAACAAAATACATTACTTGTTACTCATATGAAAACTACTGTTTAGTATTTTAGTGTAACAAAATAAATGGTGCAATTTTTATACATATTTTTCACTATACTAATCTTATATATAAAGTTTAAAGTGTGCGTTTGTGCATGTGTGCGTGCATGCGTGTGTGTGCTGCAACTGCCAGTTTCCAAACTGTTATAACAGATAACAGATTTTTTTAAATTATTAATGAAATAAAAGTAAAAACAGTAAAAAATAAAGATCAATGCAGGAAGGCTTTGTAATTAACAATTTTTTTCATTTATTTATTTATTACAATCTTAATCTTACAGATTAAATGAGTAATACATATCATTGATCTAACATGTATTGGACTTATCGAACTAAATCATGTGGCTTATAACGCTTAAGTCGTCTGTTGTCCAATTCCACATCTAAGAGTTGGATGGCTTCGACGTTCAAATGTTGATGTAGTCTCTTCTCGTGCCGAGAAGCGCAGTCTTGTGTTATCTCCTTTACATACTTCAAATTTAGGTCTGCATGAAGGTCATCATTCCTTTGGTACCATCTTGTATTTGTCATTGCACGAATAATAAGATTTTGTACGCGCTGGATAATCTGTTGCCCCAAAGTTCAGCACCATATGTCCAAATAGGCCTAATTACTGATATGTACAATAATCTCTTGTGGTACAAGGCCAACTGAGATTTTCGTCCATCAGCCGATACAAATCACGCAGTACAATTACAAAATAAATATAGGCCTAATCCTTGAAGGCTCATAACTATGTGTATTTAGAGATAAAAAAAGGGTTTGAATTAAGGAATGCGAAAGTAAATTTAGTTACATTTTTAGTAGACTTTGTAATGGAGTTTTAAAAAGGAGTGAAAGAGTGGCAGTTCTTTCAAAATTAGGCTATTGAAATATCTGTGACAGTTTGGATATTTTGGTTGTAACTGTGGTTTTTCATAGTTTTGAATTGTTTAAAAAGACCGTTAATAAAAGATGACAATTGTTTGAAACTGCAAAATAAGAACCTATTTTTATATAAATACATGTAATAATATAACAAGTTTTTGTATTGTTGTGTTTTTAGTTAAAATTGACTAAATGTTGTTGTTTGTTGTTGTTGTTTTCCAATGGCTTCCGCTGGCTCACACCATCTTTGATCTTGCTTCCCAGTAGAGGCCAGGGAGGTCTCCTCTTCTCTGCTTCTCTTCATCTAATTTTCTGCAGACCAGGAGGTGGTCCTTGTTCATGATGGTGTCTGGGCATTCACACAATGTGCAGTTGTCATAGTTTAATATCTTAATTTTCTTCAGGTGTTCATTCAGACAGTCGTGTCCAGTTGTCAGCCGAAAGACCGCGACAGATGTCCTCCTCTGGAGATCCTTGACCTTCCCATACAAGTCGAATACATTCTCATAAGGCTTGTTCTTTATGTCTTCCTTGACTTCGTTTGTAAATTCAAGATAAGATGTTCGTTGATAAGATAAGATAAAATTGACTAAATTGATTCCTTTAAACTGGTGAACAGAAGTGTAAATATTACTAACATAAGACATTAATTAATAACGTATAAGACCTGTTGGTTTTTGTTTCTAATGACAGATATATTATGTATTAGTCACTGACTGAAACTAATTAAATGTATCATAGAAATTTTAATCAAAATTATTTCAAATTTTACATCATTTGAAAACTTTGTACGGCATTTCTTAAAAATTTATCCAGTGCATTTAGAATTTGAAACAGGAACATTATGGGAACTTATAAATGCCCAATGTGTAATTTTGTATTTTACATTTTTTATTCTTGTCTACAACTTTATTACATTACCAAAAATAGTGTATTGAGTAAATTGAAATTACTGCGAAGTTATGAAGAGTGGAAATTATTGGTGTCATATGCAGCAACCTGATAAGTAGAATTGTCATTCAGATTATTTAACCCATTGGTAACGAAAGACGTATATTGCCCGTCCTTCACTCTCAATGGCTTAAGTACTAAAGACGGGCAATGTCCGTCCTCTACTTCCCTGATCTCTTTACCATATGTTTCTAGCCTAAAAGTCGAATATAGAAACATAAATCTATTTTCAATCTATGAGATATTTTTTCTTCGTTTATTTCCCTTGTTACTCGTTAATTTCTGCCAGTATCTTTGTGAAGTTGTGTACGAATTTGACAGTTGTAGAAACATGGCTTCTCGTGAGGAATTGTTTATTTCTTCAAGTGCATTTAGTGAGTTTGTTGAGGATATTTTAAATGAAAGTGGTTGTGAGATTAGTGATAATGAAGTGCAAGAAAATATTGTTGAAAATGACAGTAGTGATAGTGATAACAGTGATGATGAGATCTGTGAAAATAAGCCTAACTTACAGACAAATACTACACATAACCTAAAAATAAATTATTGGCAGTGGACTTCTAATCCAAATATAACTAAACATTTCAGTTTCACTGGAAATTCTGCATCAATCCGGTTATTTCAAGGCATCTGAATAATAATAGTAGCGAGTTAGATGTTTTAAATCAATTTTTAGGTGACATATTTTCGAACCAGGTTGCTAATGAAACAAATATTTATGCATCAAAATATTTTAGCATTTGGTGATAACACCAATAAAAAAATACTTTTTGATATTGTTTTGTATAATGCTAGTGTGATACATGGGATTGTCACTAACAAAAAACAGCATATTTCTGAATTTAGGGTAAATATAGCTGAACAAATTCTACAAAGTGTTCATCTACCAGCCAGATCATCAGCAGGCAGACCATCAGCTTCTGTAGATACACCATTGCATCTTAAAAGTAAATTCTGGGGACATTTTATAGGGAAAATCCCCCCCCCCCAACAAGCAAAGCAAGGCCATTTAGAAAGTGTAGAGTATGTACTGCAAAAGGAAAAAGATCTGAAACAATTTACCAGTGCAAAAAATGTAGTGTTCCTTTGCATTTGGAAAATTGTTTTGAAATTTATCATAGTCAGACAAATTTTTGAAAAGGAAACAAAATGTACAGTGTAAATATATAAACATTAAAAAAATGTTAATATAGTGTTAAAAGCGTTGGCTAAATATGTGTTAACAACAATTACAACAACATTATGGAGGATAAAATTGGTAGGTTACTTGCTTGTATTATTACACATAATCTTAGTGTAAACTACTGAAAAAATTCAGTACTGAAGGCCAATAACATGTTAGTAAAATCCGGTTTCCAATGGGTTAAGGTCCTTTTCAAATGACACACCCCGGGGAGAAAGGGTTACTTTATAAAAATATAAATAAGTACAAGAGCAAATCAAATTACAAAATTGTATGACGATTCACATAGTAGTTTAAATTTCTATTCCGAACAAATATACACACAAATTTTACATACAGATTTACAATGATTATATAATATTAATATGATCTAATGTGAGTTAACTTCTTCTTCATCCGGATCACCCACTTTGGGGTACGCCAAATCAATTACTTTGATGTGCGTTAGCTGCCTTCCGCTGTATCCAATACTGCTTCATTCTATCCGAGGCTGCCTTCCTTCTTTCATCCGAGACTGCCTCGCCCCTTTTAGATGTTGGTTTTTCTTGGAACCTTAGGTTTTCATTATGTAAAAGTTTTCGCAGTTTAAGTACATCGTCAATCATCTCATCTGATATCGCCAGCTCAGTTAAGTCCTCCTGGACCCGCCTGAACCAATTACTCTTCGTTTTCCGATCTCTGAAGAAAGCAAAGATCCGCCTATTAAGTCTACTGCTGTTCATCCTACTAATATGGCCATAAAAACTAAGTCGTCTTTTCCTCATGCTATCTGAGAGTCTTTCAATTTTGAGATACAGGTTTTTATTAGAAATCAACTTTACTTCATTATTTCTAAAGTTTTGGCCCAATATCTTCCTTATTAACTTTCTTTCCTTCTTCTCCAGGTTGTCCAATAATCCCTTATTATTGAGTGTAAGAGTTTCAGATGCATATAAAGCCTCTGGTTTGATCACAGTTTTATAATGCTTAAGTTTCGAATTCCAGGATATAATATGTGAGTTAACTATTAATTTAATCCTTAAAATTTGCTACTGCTGAAATCTGTTTTAACGTAAACGGAATAAAAAAACATGTCAAAATAAATCAGCCTTTTCAAAGGTTGACATGTTTTTCTAAGCCTTTTCAAAGGTTAAATTTGGCGATGATAACCTTAAAGGTTATTCGCCGGAAAAAAAATCAAAGGTTAAAATAAATCAATTTTACTCACAATATCTGAAGTCCACCGGTTCGGTAAAACAGGCCTCTGTTGGTCTATGCACACCACTTTTCTCATATCTTCAAAACTAGGATCAGATGGCACTTGGTCATAAAAAGGTGGTTTATATTCTTCTGCTATTCCATTAGAAAGCGTCCTACGACACACTTCCCACAATACTAAACCCACAGCGTACATATCTGCTCTGCGGAGCGCCTCGAAACACTTCATGTTAATGCTATAACAAAAGATACATTAAACTCCCAATGATCATCAAACACTAGCCCGCTATATACTTTTTGGTGCAGCTCAATTTCGGATTATAAATCCGTTCATGTTTATTGGAAATTTAGGGATTATATTTCCAACCACTAAAGCATTTTCTTACATGAGCTTACTACTAAATGTACAGTATATAAGTCAAAAAACGAATAAGTTAGAAATAACAAAAATACAGAATATTATTGACATAGATTTAAACTACATTTCAAAAATTCTATTATTTGGCCAATTTAATATAATTATTCAGAGAAGTGAATTTAACATAAGAAACGTACAATTTTATGACAGACGACATCTCCCTTAAATATGATTTTAGCCAATTACACAAGATATTTATTTCATCTTTAGAGAAAATTATGGTAAGAATTACCAAGTTTTCGCTTCATACAAAATTTATATGTAATTTTTCCAATAAGAAATTGTAAGTTTTTTTAAATTACGAAAATCATAAAGAATAAAATGTTATATATATATAAACAACCATCAGACGACTGGTTGCGAATATACACTGACGGATCTAAAATCGGAGGTGAAACAGGGGCGGGAATATTCTGTGAGCATTTTTCTCACTATTTTGCATTAAGCTCGGACGCCACTGTTTTTGAGGCAGAGCTATTTGCAATCGATGAGGCATTGAGGCAAGTAATAACGAGGCCATGGTTGAATAATAACATAGTGATATTAGTTGACTCTAAATTGGCATTACAAGCAATTGCTGACAACACATCTGCAGGCTCTATGATAGAATCGATCCAGAAGAAATACAAAATAATTAAACACATTACCAAGGAATTGGTTCTGCAGTGGATCCCGTCACATGTAGGCATACAAGGGAATGAGCGGGCAGACAAGCTGGCCAAACAAGGAACCCTTATAGTGCAGAAACCAAAAAGAATGCTCACACTGGAGACTAGGATTAGTGCACTGAAGCGAACATCTTATCTCGAATTTACAAAGTCAAGGAAGACATAAAGAACAAGCCTTATGAGAACGTATTCCACTTGTATGGGAAGGTCAAGGATCTCCAGAGGAGGACATCTGTCACGGTCTTTCGGCTGACAACTGGACACGACTGTCTGAATAAACACCTGAAGAAAATTAAGATATTAAACTATGACAACTGCACATTGTGTGAATGCCCAGACACCATCATGAACAAGGACCACCTCCTGGTCTGCAGAAAATTAGATGAAGAGAAAGCAGAGAAGAGGAGACCTCCCTGGCCTCTACTGGGAAGCAAGATCAAAGATGGTGTGAGCCAGCGGAAGCCATTGGAAAACAACAACATAAAATGTTATATTTTTAGACTACACAAGAGTAATTCCCACGAGAAAATTACTAGAATCAACTTTTTTTTATCTCAAAAAACAGCAGATTCCTGATTATCCATATTGTGTGGGTACTTCAATAAAAATTTACAATCCAGAGTTAATCCACAAACAGATTAAATAAATGAAGTGAACAATAAAAACTGCTCAATTACATCAAATCTAATCACATAAATACAATTAGAATTTAGTCTGTCCACCAAAAAAATATTAAATAACACAAAACAAAAATAATAATTACATGACAATCAATTACGAATTATAAACAAGGCAAAGCACTATTGTTTGTTTATATAATACATCAGCAAAAAATATTGGTTTACTGACAGTAGTCTAAACGTGACAGAATGTCAAGTATCTAAACTCAATCTCAAGACGAAATCCGCAGTTGTTTCATTTGCTTTTCTTAAAATCTATTACCCTTAAGTCTCAGTAGACTGTAGACCTAACAAACGTAAGTAAATGGTCATACTAAATGACAAAGAAATCCAAGACATAAATGTGACATACAAGGCACAATCTCC
>CM040185.1:13470226-13572726 GCA_022606455.1 Callitettix versicolor | reverse complement strand
CTCAACCTTTATTCTAAAAATAGAACACAAATTGTATTTACATGAGAGTGACTATAGGTCAGCAGCTTAGAAAACTGCTAAGAGTACCAGTGGGACAGAGAGAAAAAATGTGCGAGTGAGAGGTCATATCTCCACTCTGTCACCATAGCTCCTCCCTTTTCCTTCACTATCGCTTAGTAGTAACAGTTTGTAGACTCAGATTTTCCGACTGTGTCCCTGAACTGTTGGAGGGAGCTGGAGGGGAATTCTCCTACATACACGAAAAATTCTCACACAGGCTGTTTACTAACAACAGCTGGACTATAACAGCAGCGTAACAGCGCTGTATCCAAGTTCATAAAGCGTTGTAACTGAGCCTAAAATACACATACACTTAATATAGAATATTGGGGACATTATGACCGCTATAACCGAATTAGCGTTCTAACCGAGGGCGTTATAACCAAGGTCGACTGTATTAAGGTAAAAAAATGAGATAATGTAATGTGTAATTGTGATTTGAATTTGGTACATCAAAAACTACTTTTGCTGTTGACTGTTACATTTTAGTTATCTAGCCAAGTTAAAAAACCCAAATTTTCCGAAGGATACTGTGACAATATATCAAAACACTGGACACAATAAATCGCACTGATTGCTAAAACGAAACTTACAATGTAAGACTTTAAGGATGCATAAAGATATTGAAGTAAATACTTATTGAAATTTTGGCTACAACTGACAAAAAAAATTTTATTTGACAAAAATGCTAATAATGATTATACTGCTTATTCTCACTAGAAACAAAATATCGTATTATCATTTTTAGGGTTTATAGGCAAAACCAAGCACTTATTTGAACACGTCTGATTTTGTGTCAGTCTGTCTTAGTACACTTCTTATTCATAAATATCATGACTGTTCATTATCGTGACTGATCACTATAATATTTGGCAAAAATGTTTTTAATTTACCCCTATAGATGCACCACTGGTGATACTGATTCTTTGATGTTAAAGGTAATCTGAATCAAATGAATTCCGTGATACCCTGGCTAACAATCAACCGAACATTTTCCAGGTCGATTGTTAGCTAGGTACCACTGTACGTTTTAAGCTGACTACAACAGGTAATTGTGGTATTAAATATGACAGATATGTAGCTTAAAGGGATATCAAATTCATCTAAATACTGTTAATGAAAAAAAATTGGTCAAAATTTAATTTATTTATGTATTACACTGATAACTTATATAAAATTATAAATGAAAGAATAAGAATATTTTTAGTAAATAACATAAATAAGCCATACTTACAGTCTGTACAAAGGTTATAATCCAATAGTTATGCATTAAACAAGAACATACAAAATGTAATTAGACACAATAGTAAATATTTTATGTAGCAATTTTACGAAGGTATATAATTAGTTTTATCTTAATTGTCAATTACAGAAAAGTTAAAACCTCACTGGTCAACTAAATCAGAAAAACTGATTTTGAAAAATTAGGCTCATTTTCTTTTCTTAACAGCTTCAGAAGAAGATTAAAAAAACCAACTGTAAGATTTTTTTTTTTTGGTGTTTAACGTCCGACTATTGTGCACACTTGGGCTAATGCAGACGATAGAATGATTTGTAGCGTATGAAAATGCCAAGCCCTGGCCAGGAATCGAACCCGGGTCCTCGGGGTGAAAGCCCAATATGCTATCAACTAGGCCACCCGAGGCGGCTCCAACTGTAAGAAGTATACATGTTTAAGAAGTGCCATGTTTATTTCTTATTGGTTAGTATTTATTGCAGTATTTTTTAAAATGCTACAATTACTTTTTACAAGCTGATTTCCACTGTAGTGTTACTAGCAAAAAATTTTAATACATTTAAATGTTTTCCCTTTTTTCTCCTAATATCCATACTTTATGTTTTTAGTAAGCATTGGAGTGTATGAAAGCATAAGGGACCTACTTTGAAGGAACTTACACATTGTTGTTTTCCAATGGCTTCCGCTGGCTCACGCCATCTTTGATCTTGCTTCCCAGTAGAGGCCAGGGAGGTCTCCTCTTCTCTGCTTCTCTTCATCTAATTTTCTGCAGACCAGGAGGTGGTCCTTGTTCATGATGGTGTCTGGGCATTCACACAATGTGCAGTTGTCATAGTTTAATATCTTAATTTTCTTCAGGTGTTCATTCAGCCAGTCGTGTCCAGTTGTCAGCCGAAAGACCGCGACAGATGTCCTCCTCTGGAGATCCTTGACCTTCCCATACAAGTCGAATACATTGGGGGACAAAGTTGATCGCGTCCGCAGCACACTTTAAGCTGTACATGTCCCCTGAGTAGTGCTAAATGATCAGCAATGATGGCAAATGTTTCCCAAAGTCAAAACAAAAACCAAATGAAGCAGAAGAGAAGATGGAAGGAATCAAATGCCCTTATTAGGGCAGACAAAGTCTCAAACCAGACTGCTAATTCTGTACAACACTACAATCACGACACAGGCATAAATACATACCACTGGAACGCAGGTGGATTGACCCAGGCAAAAAGGCAAGGCATAATGAAACAACTAGACAAGTATGACATTGATGTCTTCTTCATTACCGAAGCCAATATATCAGGAGCTTACACATTAGATGACTAAAAATGTATGTTCATTTTTTTTTACATCAGTCTCATTACTATTGTTGAACCTTGTATGTCAAGTACTGCGTAGCTTTTTCATTTTCTTGGTAACTTGTATTTTCCTATGGTTTTATTATGGTCACTCAAGTTATTAACCTAATGTATTTGTTCTTAGTTTTTAGTTATTATAACATAGACCAATACTTCTAACTCTCAACAAATCCTGTACTGTAAATTGTAATTATTATTTAAAAATTATTTGGAATTAAACTTTTGTACATTTAATTGTTATTAGATTACTGATATTTGCAACGGCAATGTCAATATTTTACAAAGACAGTATTTTACCTGAGTGCCAAATATTTCCGTATGGAGATGAACCAAGCCGTTCATCATCGATAAACATAACTTCATCATCTGATGGTGAGTCAATGTCGTTCGGTTCAAATGGTCGTACAAGGAGCCTAGAGCATGGTGATGTGTGATTAACCACAGTTGCGTACAAGAGTTACGAGAAGTCATGTCGGATCCAATATACCCGAGGATATTTTCATGCCGTAATAAAACAGTACTGCAACATAAATATTGTATAGAAAATGAAGTTTAGATTTAGGGATTTATATAAAGTGTTTCTAAAATAAGCTGTCAAACTTTTGCAGTGGCTGTCTTATATTAAAACGAAGAAAAAAGTTTCTACAATCATGGATCTGGAAATGCTTTGTTTTCCTGCAAGCTGCCGTTTCGTTTTTCCACTAAATAACTTTTACTTTTTTTTTTTTTTTTTTTTTTTTTTTTTTGTTTAACGTCTGACTATTGTGCACACTTGGGCTAATGCAGACGATGGGATGATGTATAGCGTATGAAAATGCCAAGCCCTCGCCGGGAATCGAACCCGGGACTTTTACTTCCAGAATGGTTTGACTAAATTATGTTAACATTTGGCATGGTACTTACTAACATAGACTTATTGACAAAACAAAATAACTTTACCTAATAATATTTTTCAAGAAGAAAAATATTCTTTCTCTGACGAAGAAAGAAGAGCAAGATCACAACGAATGAAGCAATACTGGGCTACGAGGAAGGCACAGAACATTAAAAAGTGATTGATTTAGTGTACCCCAAAGTTGGGTGAAACAAATAGAGAGAAATATTTTTCAAAATGGCGGAGAAATTTAAATTTTTTAATCCAAATAACACAAAAACGATCAATTTTTTGATTAAATTTCAAGACACAAAAAAGTTTTCTTTTTTAATTTTAAACAAACTAGCATACTTGGTTTTTTTTACTTAACATAAAAATTAATGTATACAGATTATAATACTTATTACAATCATATTTTACTAAAAGTTTAAAATAAGAAAAAAAGAAAAAAACTCATTTTTTAAAAGAATTTAATCATGGTCAAGAATCTACTTCATAATATTCTTGTATTTTCCCCCCTTGGGCTAATGCAGACGATGGGATGATTTATAGCGTATGAAAATGCCAAGCTCTGGCCGGGAATCGAACCCGGGTCCTCGGGATGAAAGCCCAGTATGCTATCAACTAGGCCACCAAGGCGGCTGTTATTATTCTTGTAAAAAAAAAAAATATATATATATATATATATATATGTAACAAATTGTTGCTGAATCATGTATTACCACAAACGAAGGTAACGTGAAGCACCTGTTGTGATTTTTTTTCTGTTTGTAAATGTTTTAGGTGTCTGCTTGAATTTTGTTTTCTCATGTTTTTTTCAAGGTATCTTTCAAAATATATTTTCATACTAACGATTATTGTAATTTCTGTTCAAATTATGTATTCATTTTTAGTAAAAACCTGGTTATTTTTAAGAAATAAGTAAAAAGACCAAGTACAATAATTTATCTGAAATTAAACAAAAAATTTTACTCTTGTTTTTTTCATAAAATTTATTTGTTTTCTTGTTATTTGGATTAAAAAAATTTCAAGTTGCCGCCATTTTGAAAAATTTTATTAGATAAGGTTGCTTACTTTTTTAACAATAGATCTTTATCTTAGTAAAGTACCATGCCAAATTCAAACGTATTTGGTCAAACCATTCTAGAGGTAAAAAGTATTAAGTGAAAAAAACAAAATGGCAGCTAACGAAAACAACCATTTCCACACCCATGTTTCTAGAGACTTTTTTATTTATTTTAAATGATTAGGATTATATACCCATTCTTCCCGTCAGTGGTCTATCAACTCACCTCATAAAGGCTACCGCAGTTTCGAAACTCTATAGTTTCATCTTCAGGCCATACAAAATGTTAAATCCCTCTGTCGAGGTCGTCACAAAGTCAAACAAAACATTAAAAAAAACATCACAAACAATAAGCACAATTACAGATTTAAAATATTCATCATGAAATTCGGTTTGGCCAAGCTACTCACGCGACTCGTACGTCATTACATTCCGGACTTTACTTTAATATAAGAAAACAACTGCAGAGTTTGGCACCTTATTTTAGAAACATCCTGTATGATTACAAATAATTCTAGCTCACATCTGTCTTGCAGATTTGTTAGAAACAAACTTCCAAAAAGTAACAATGTAACAATTTCTTAATACTTATTATTTTTTTTATTTACTTATTTTTAATTTAATTCACCATCAAAATCTGTATAAATTAGCTTTAATTTCAAATGTACATTGAAAAATGAAAATAAAATCTTACCAATATTTGATTTTTTTTTCAATATTTTAAGTGCTTGTTTATGCTTTCAACACTGTTAACGATGGTGAAACCAGATTTTTTTTCAATATTTTAAGTGCTTGTTTGTGCTTTCAACACTGTTAACGATGGTGAAACCAGATTTTTTTTTCAATATTTTAAGTGCTTGTTTATTTTTTCAACATTGTTAACGATGGTGAAACCAGATTTTTTTTCAATATTTTAAGTGCTTGTTTATGCTTTCAACACTGTTAACGATGGTGAAACCAGATTTTTTTTCCAATATTTTAAGTGCTTGTTTGTGCTTTCAACACTGTTAACGATGGTGAAACCAGATTTTTTTTTCAATATTTTAAGTGCTTGTTTGTGCTTTCAACACTGTTAACGATGGTGAAACCAGATTTTTTTTCAATATTTTAAGTGCTTGTTTATGCTTTCAACACTGTTAACGATGGTGAAACCAGATTTTTTTTCAATATTTTAAGTGCTTGTTTGTGCTTTCAACACTGTTAACGATGGTGAAATCAGATTTTTTTTTCAATATTTTAAGTGCTTGTTTGTGCTTTCAACACTGTTAACGATGGTGAAACCAGATTTTTTTTTCAATATTTTAAGTGCTTGTTTGTGCTTTCAACACTGTTAACGATGGTGAAACCAGATTTTTTTTCAATATTTTAAGTGCTTGTTTGTGCTTTCAACACTGTTAACGATGGTGAAACCAGATTTTTTTTCAATATTTTAAGTGCTTGTTTATGCTTTCAACACTGTTAACGATGGTGAAACCAGATTTTTTTTCAATATTTTAAGTGCTTGTTTGTGCTTTCAACACTGTTAACGATGGTGAAACCAGATTTTTTTTCAATATTTTAAGTGCTTGTTTGTGCTTTCAACACTGTTAACGATGGTGAAACCAGATTTTTTTTTCAATATTTTAAGTGCTTGTTTATGCTTTCAACACTGTTAACGATGGTGAAACCAGATTTTTTTTCAATATTTTAAGTGCTTGTTTATGCTTTCAACACTGTTAACGATGGTGAAACCAGATTTTTTTTCAATATTTTAAGTGCTTGTTTGTGCTTTCAACACTGTTAACGATGGTGAAACCAGATTTTTTTTTCAATATTTTAAGTGCTTGTTTATTTTTTCAACATTGTTAACGATGGTGAAACCAGATTTTTTTTCAATATTTTAAGTGCTTGTTTATGCTTTCAACACTGTTAACGATGGTGAAACCAGATTTTTTTTCCAATATTTTAAGTGCTTGTTTGTGCTTTCAACACTGTTAACGATGGTGAAACCAGATTTTTTTTTCAATATTTTAAGTGCTTGTTTATGCTTTCAACACTGTTAACGATGGTGAAACAAGATTTTTTTTTCAATATTTTAAGTGCTTGTTTATGCTTTCAACACTGTTAACGATGGTGAAACCAGATTTTTTTTAAGAAGTGTGAGATGAATGCATGACTGTCTAGAGTTATGATTGCACTGTGACCTACGCAGATCTATCGTGCCCCCTTTCAGTATTCCTGAGTTGCTCAGGTGCAAGGCCTTCTCCAACCCTAGTCTCTTCACAAAGTCTAGGATTTGGAAAGAATTCAAGGTTGTTAACTCCCCCCACTTCTAACTGGTGACTTCCCAATTTGTTATTAAGGTGCTTGCAGATTCCCTATCAAATTTGTCCTTCCTAACTCTTGACTTCTATCACGGAGGTTGTACCCCACTTGGCTAACTTTCTGTTATGCGGTGAGTTCCCACTTATTCTATTTACACTCTTACTCATGGGAACATGAGTACCCATGCAAAATATGTTTACCCACACAGAGCCCCCTATGCATGAGTAAAGCTAAGATACACAAGGAGGTTGCCACATATCCCGGGACTCAGTTTGATGTATTATCAGCACAAGTCGCGAGTTAGTCAGGTTATATAAAACTAAGATTCTAAATTTACGGAAATTCTATAAAAACAGCAGAATTGAAAACAAGGTTTTCCTTGAACTTTTCTTTAAGTTTGAACCAATTCATCACTAACCAGAGATGCCCACTTCGTTCATCATGATCACATCATTAAATGAACTATTGATCCCACCTTCTTACCACTGAATTACTCAACACATTTTCTTCCTAAACTTGGTAGACCTGTAGATGAATGTCGACTGGTTTAGTGTTCTTTGCATTCAGAAAACGAATGCCAGATCTAATCATACAAGGAGTGGGATTTTCAATTAACTTTGCCATTCTAAACAAGTACTCCAAACATAACAATAACAGTGATGTCAAAATGGCATCATCTCCTTCTCCTTAACTCAGAGCAACTATCGCACAGTGCACATGCATTAAACTGCTATCACTATCACAGTGCTGCCACAGTAAGACATATAAATGAAACTTACTTAGTGGACACACACTGCTGTTATAATTTTAATTCCTAACATTAAACATACAACTGAATGGTGGATTATTTAGGATGCACTGTTTTTTAAAATGTTTATCATATAGTATTTCTCGAGTCAACATCCCTTTTTCTCAGCACATACTACAGCAGCAGTACAGGCATAAATGAATTATCTTTAAAAAAAAAAAAATTTAAGCGGCTTCTGACATTGCAAAATGATTTTGCGTTAAAACTTACTGTTTGTAGAAAATCTTAACATAAAAGACACTTTTAACTGTCATAGGCAAAATGGCAACATAGCTCTCATGTGCATGTGCGACATCACAAATTTGACAATATTTTGTATATTTTACGAAGCTAACTTATTAATCATGAATAGACAATCCCATTACAAATGCCACTTTTTAATGTCCTTAGAACAATTTCAGTATTTACTTAAAAATCATTAAACTTATAGGTTATGTGGCCTTACTGACAGTCCCCAAATGCCACTTTTTAATGTCCTTAGAACAATTTCAGTATTTACTTAAAAGTCATTAAACTTATAGGTTATGTGGCCCTACTGACAATCCCCTATCCCTGCCCATTGTACAAGCATTTCAAATACCAAACACATGTTTTGGACCACTGTTTTTACACAAATATATTTGTGATTTCTCCTTCCATTGTGCATTTATCTATTGTTAATTGATCGCTTTTCGATTTATTTTTTAACATGTTTTCCCTTCCTTCGAACTACCGCTCTCACCCCGATTACTCTTAGTCAAAAAACTGTTTACTTAAAACTTTCATAGTGCGAAATTTCGCACATGCTACCTGGTATTAATATATAGGCTACCTGTAAATTTCGGTTTCACGACTCCAAGATGCTTCATCTCTTGAAAAGAATATCTTAACAGCTACGTTCTCTCCATGCCAGATTCCTCTCCATACTTCCCCGTAACGGCCCTTGCCTATGCACTCAGCCAGGGAGATTTGCTTGGCCAAGGTGCGTTGTATTAATAAAGGTAGACCAGATCCTGAACCTGACGTTAGTGAATGTTCGAGGTATTCCTATAAGCATAAACAGTAAAATTGCTAAACTGTTTATTTTCACAATTAAAAACTTTAATTTCATGATGATGGTGATTTTATATTTTATTATTGTAACATAGCCACCGGACCACATATTCAAATGATTAGGATTATATACCTATTCTTCCCGTCAGTGGTCTATCAACTCACCTCATAAAGGCTACCGCTGTTTCGAAACTCTATAGTTTCATCTTCAGGCCATACAAAATGTTAAATCCCTCTGTCGAGGTCATCACAAAGTCAAACAAAACATTAATACGTACATCACAAACACTAAGCACAATTACACATTTAAAATATTCGTCATGAAATTCGGCTTGGCCAAGCTACACACACGACTCGTACGTCGTTACATTCCGGACTGCTTTATTTTTATTTACATTTGTTAATAATATGCCTTTGGAATTTAATATTAACATTTTAATCTGTTGATTTGTTATCTGTTATTAGATATTTACAGGTATTTTATATATCGGTAGGTTTCTTACCTTTGTAAATTTTATTTATATATGTACAAGGTAATGTACTGGTTTAAATAAATAAATAAAATAATCGGTATGACCAGAAAAAACGGTACCACCATAGATTTATGCTTTAGATTTTTTTCATCATTTAGTATGATCATTTATTTATACTTGTAAGATCTACAGTCTACTGTAATAGATTACGAGCAAAGTAAATGAAATAACTGTGGATTTAGCCTTGAGAATGAGATTTATTATAGCTTATACAATAATCTACTATCTCTGCCATGTAAACAGTTCTGTTAGTCTAATCTAAACTGACACATTACTGACACATTTTATAAACAAACAACAATGTGCTGCAGCTGCTTATAGTCCTTAATTGACTGGTATATTTTTTTTGTCTTTTTATGTAAGAACTCAGTTTCACTATAACGAAAACTTATTTTATTTAATTTTTTTACTTATTTACAAAAGATCCTTTCCAAAACAGAGACAAGCTCATACACATACAGAATTGCAGAACTAAGAAAAATGCTCTGCGTAAAATGGGAAAGGATGTGACCCTCCAATGGGTTCCCGCACACTGCGGAATTAAAGGTAATGAAGAGGCAGATAAAATAGTGAGTCATCTGTTTTGAGCCCGGTGAACAGGAAGATCGCATCCCTGCTGCATTGTAGGAGTGCAAGTGACAGAAAATTTAAAGAGTTTTGGATCGATAAATGGAAAAGCGGAAACACCGGTCGCAGTCTTCAGAGGATCCAGCCGGCTCCGGTTGAGTATGACATTTACAGGAACATCCCAAGGAGAATCGCCACCTTTGGTGCTAGAGCAAGTACTGGTCACCTGGTTACGCAGAGCTACCTGTGTAGATTCAACCTTGCAGATTCTCCGGAGTGCCGGCTGTGTGAGAATGGTGAGGAAGACCTGCAGCATATTCTTCTTGGCTGCCGGTATCCAGTCCTGCATAGAGACATTCTTAGAACGAAGGTGACAGGAGTGGAAGAGATTTTAAAGGGGACGAAGTTCTGGACTCTCGTTTTCCTTGCCTACCATGGACACCGGGCTATCGGCTATACCTGAAGCCAGAAGCCCGTAGGAAGAAGTAAGAAGTAAGTTTGCAAAAGATCAAGTTTTTTTTACAAAAAGTTGCTAAAATCCTTTAAAAATGTTCATTAATTTTACCTTTTATTCTTACTTTCACAAATAAATCTAAAACATTTACATAAATATATGATTTTTTTAACGCACCACTGCAGTACATTACCACTGCCTTGAGCCATACTGATTAAACCATTAATAATGAATAAAATTAGGAATTAAAATTTTAATTTTAGTAATTAGTTTAGAAGATTGTAAAGGATACAGATAAGGAGTAAACACTATTGACAGAAACTCCGAAAAATTATGAAACTGCTGACATACTGCCTGTTGTTATAAACAAGGTATGTAAAACAGTAGTTCAAACCTTGGGGGAGAAGTACGTTGTAGTCAGTTCTTGTATGACCGGGGGTCAGTCCATTCTGGGGCGGGGTGAGGGAACCGGACGGTTAGTCATTTCTGGGAGGACTGAAGGCCCAACAGGGAGCAACGGATCAACAGTTTAAATAAGTAGACAGTTTTTGCATACACTTTTGTCCCTTTTTTTGGGCTAAACAAATTGGGTTGCAGATTTCCTGAGAGGATCTTGGGAAATTATTTCAGAGAAACATTTTGATTAGGTAACAAAATAGTGTCGATTCCTGGGATGTTATCAAGTGTACTTGTAGCCGAAATATAAGAATATTGTAATACAATTATAAACATTGAAGGACTTTGTTGAAACACCGATAGTTGACTCTTTAAAGGACCTGGATCATGGGAGATCCCAAATTCCTAACACTGTCTACATGTCAAATTGCATCTAAAATGGCCCCGCAGGGGGATGCAGACATTAGCTGCACCTATTGAGAGGATTTAGATGTCCTTTGCGGTACCCCAGTCTAACAAACACTTACAACACTACACTTACGACTTTAACACTTTACACTCACACTTGCATTTAGGGAGGCGATAATAGCCTCAATATGCCTTTCACCTTAAAATAACAAAAAATAAAATAAAATGATCAATTTGTTTTAACAATATACACAGATACACACTGAAATATAAATCAACTAATTTTTATAACTGTCAAAGTAGAAAAACGATGAAAATTTCAATTTTTTTCATAATCACCCTTTTATTTTGTATAGATACTTTGTGCATAAATACAATGAATAGATGAAAATAAATCATAATTATTGATTCAAATTTTTATTTATAAATTTATTTACAAATAATATATGTTTTCCATAAAAAATTATCTGTCATGCTTTAGATCGGTTATCTTGATCTTAAATTGGTTATCATCTCTTCATTATATTGTCAACTTACCCTGAGAGTAGTATCGCCAGCAGCAGTCGCTCGAATCATGTCTTCGCTACCACAATAAGCATCAGGATCTGAATGCATCGATCTAGCAGCTAACAAGCGCTTACGATGCCTACGTCTCATTAAGAGAATGACAATAGATCCGAGGATTCCCAAGACAACAACTGGTCCCAAAATTGCCAAAGTTAACTTCCACACATACATTGTGTGGTCCGGATATGTCGACAACTCATCTATATTAAAAAAAAATTTTTAAATATAGTTATTCATTTTTTATATTAGTTGTAGTCAAACACATTGATATTGCAATATTAATAATTAAAATAAAATTAATAATAAATTATATATAATAAAAATAATTTTTGAAAACAATAATAAATAAACATAACCTCCGTTGAAATAATATTATTAAAGGAACAGCTGTGGTGCAAAATCAGTTGTTTAGGTGAACACTAACACCACTCCAAACTACAAGAACATAACAATTTCTCTATTATTTATTTTCATACAAGCATGCACGTATACACGTAAACGTGTGTATGCGTGCACACGTGCGCACACACACACACTTTGGATGATAATGAGCACTTTATTTTACATGAATTGCCTATTAACTCTAAAATATTTGTTAGACTGCCATTTCAAAAATAAGTTCTGAAAATAACATCACATATGATGACCTCCTTCTTGAATGCAAATTTCAAACTTACGTTTGAAATTATTCATAACATCTTTCAGTTTCTGATCAATTTTCTGCAATTCATAGCAAATAATATCCATCAAATCTTCCAATGTTTGGGTCTTATTTTTGTAGATACAGAAGTTTTGAACACTCCACAAGGCAATTGGATAAGAGAACGAGGTGGCCAACGCACAACACCAAAACATGAAATCATTTTGTTCTTGGAAAATCTCCTGAAGAAATCTCATCCAGGCCCTTATTGTGTGGGCTGTGGCTCCATCCTGCTGAAACCATACACTCCCAAAGTCTATGCCCCATCTCTGGAGTTCCGGAAAAAGAAAGCTGATCATGTTGACATAACGAACAGACATAACAAACAGTATTCCTCAAAAAAGGGGCTGATTACGCCACAATTAGTATAACAGCATACCAGACTGTCACTCGAGGGCTATGCAGGGGTCATTCATGCAACTGTTGTATATTACTCGTTGCCCAGTATCGGCAGTTCTCTTTATTCACCAAAACGCTCAAATGGAAGTGAGTTTCATCACTAATCATGATTGCTACATTGTCGTTATTTCTCAAAATATTGAGCATATTCTCTAAAAATTTTGAACATCATTGATAGTCACATTCACCAAATTTTGGACAATTGCTAACTTATCCGGATAGAATTTTAAATCTAGTTGTAAAATATGTCTTACTGAACTATTGCTTATAATATTATTAAAGGAACAGCAGTGGTGCAAAATCAGTTGTTTAGGTGACCATTAACACCACTCCAAACTACAAGAGCGTAACAATTTCTCTATTATTTATTTTCATGCATGCACGCATGCATACATACACGTATGCAAAACGTGGCATACGTATTAAGAAACGTGGCAGTGTTCTTGTCAATGGGACAACGTGGGCTCCTTAATATTGCCTCTATCACTCTGTCAATGTTGTCTGGTATCCGAGCAGTACAAATAACTCCTTGTGGTTTACATCGAATTACTGTTCCGAAATTGCAGATCCATCTAAGAATGTTGTTACAATATGGTGATGACGACCAATGTTGAAAAAAGAAAGGTAGTGTTTGGATGACATATTCAACAATTTTAAAATAATTATCATACAAAAACACATAATGCTGCACATTCTACTGTGCTATACTGGTGTAGCCTGAGGAGCTGAATGACACTTTACCAGTTTCTCTCACTCTTCTATTCACTATATACTGTATATTTAAAAAACATGATATTTCCCTTAATCACCCTGTATATGCCTTAATTAACATTTAACACAATTTTGTTTTTATACGTAATTTTACAAATCTATTTTATAAGCAATGTAACTAGGTTACCATTACTTTCAGAATTTTTTTTTTTTTAATTCTTCCCAACATTTTCTACATGTAAGAGAATACTGAATGTAATATAATTTAAACATTAAGCCAACAAATTTTTAAATACCATAAAAAAAACTAACCACGGTAAACTAGAGGTTCCAATTCAGGAAATGATCCATTGTTACAAAAGTCCCCAGCACAGCAGTCGATAGCAAACTGGCCACCTGTATGTCTCTTGGTGTGTCCATGACGTTGCTTTGTGGAACAATATAGTGGAAGCTGTTCCATGTTTACTGTGCATCCTCGAGACACTCTAATCTGTCCATCTGAGTCTCGAATTCGTGACTTCCAGCACTGAAACATAAATAATTGTCGTAAATGAAATACAGTTGAAAATTGCTAATTTAGCATTTAAAAGTCTGCAATGAGTTACGTATTACAAAAAAACATTGACAGTTTGATATAAAAACATTTTTTTGCAATTATTTAGATCAATTATTTTGAACTGTCCAATACTGAGCTCATCAGCTGATGGATCCTAAAAATTAAACAAAAAAGCCTCGAAATCATAATTATATTATCTGTTAGCCTTCCTGTATGGCTTACACATAGTTTCTGCACGGTGATTATGTCACTATGCTGATCAGATGCACATTGCCACTTAATGAGTCTCACGATTTTTCTGCTACTATCTAGGCTTACCCAGGTTCCCTACAATCCCCCAATGTCCATATAAATAAACCACTTTTAGAAGACGCTTACTACAGGAATAACCTCTAAGGTTATCCAATCTTTCTTAGAATTGCTTGTAATTTAGTAAGAAACCTTGTCAATCCAAATGGCATTGGAAAATAAATTTCCACTTACAGCTGCTCTGTAATGACGTCATAGTACAGTTCTGTTAAAAATTGCATAACATAACTTTATCATAAGAAATTTAATCTGCCATAGCTAGATATCTCTTAGTTAAATAATAAAGCATGTGATAAAATGAGATATTTAAAAATCATTTACTTTATAAGACACTTGAAATTTCATAAACATGAGGAGATGCTAATATACAAAATAATGTGCAAAATTTTTTCCTTCTAAATTATGGTACATATTAGGAGAGAATAGTCCTGTTCTCAACCTCAACATAACCTCAAAATAGAATAATGTGTTTTTACAAATTCTCTTAAAACTCCTATTTACTAATCACATTTTCTTCTTTTACCAAAAATACGTTTTTATAGCCTAGCCTACAATTAATATGTCGTTAATACCTTAACATAATAAGTAGCCTATTAATTACTTGAACTATTGTAGTTTTTTTCTGAAGTAGTTGAATTATTGTAAGTAGTTTTTTTTAATTACTTGAAGTACCATCATTATAACAAATAGTTCTGAAAAAAGTAACAAATGATTTAAGTGATTAAAATTTTTAAAAAATCCAACGAAGTAAAGCATACACCAAGTCGATATTTAGGTTTATTAAAATAGTTATTATAATATAAATAAAATGTTTTTTCTAATAGGCTAAATTGTTATGTTTTACAGTTTACCTGTATAGCTCCTTTACATGGTGGTCCTTCAGTGCAATCAGGTGGTTCACAAGAATAACAAGTATATTTCTTAATTGGGCCTCTTCTGTGTGCTTTAAGCAACTGATCTTGTAATTTTTCTGTTTCAAGTTCTAATTGCCTATCAGCAGCATCTTGCTGTAGTTCTGATACATCATCATCTTCTTGAAGATTGCCTAAACCTAATAAATTATGGTCCCCTTCTTTCAGACTACTCAAGCCCAATAAATTAAGACTCATTTCACCTAAAAAAAGAAACTTTATTAATTGGTTATGTCTAAAAATACAGTTGTATTACAATTAGATTTACATACAACTATGCAATTTTAATTACGCACATAAATTATGACAGAACTTATAAACTAGGCCTATAATTTCCTTTTTGGATAAACTCAACACATAAATAAATGAAATTATAAGTTTAAATAATAATGACAGTAATTACGCAAGCATTGTGTTAACAATTTTCATTTATTGATTAGGTAATTTTGTCAATATTATTATTGTTATAAGAAATCTTTAATGTATAAGGAGGGATCAATTGACTAAGCTAGGCCTACTACTACATTTAACAATTTCGTATTCTAAGACCTATAGAAGTAGTCTACACACTACTGATTCTAAAAAATTAACAGATAAATGTTATGAAAACATTTTTTCAAAAACAGGATAAATATTTACTGATTTGGCTTAAAGGAAAGTAATGAACAACCAGAACCTCAAAATTACTAAATCCTACTTGAACGTTTTGATGATGTAAATCGCTTTAACTTTAACAGTCAAAATGTACAACCAATAGATAAAATATTTTCAAAAAATATTATAAAAAAAAATAAACTGCAATATTTTTCTTACATGAATATGAAAGTATAAGAATAGAAACCACAAATAGGTAAATAAACATACTAGTAGCCATTTTAAATTACTCTCAGAGTATCCAACTGTCCAACTAATAATTAGTTATTATATAATAATAAACATAATTTATATCATTGATAAACTACTAAAAAGTTATACATCTGAATAATGGTAATTTTTTTTTAATTAAGTAATAAATAATAATAACTAAGAAATGAAAATACTACATATATTGTTAGATACAAATTGAGTGTTTTGTAATCAAAATATACAAAAGTTAAATAAACTTTTATTATTGACTTTAGTTCTATAATTTCAAAAACAAAGGCAGAAATGCTAATAATTTATTTTGAATAAGATATAACATTGACAGCTAGTATAAAATATCTACCCACAAAAAAATTAAATTATGGTTGTTAGGATCCATTCTCAATTAAAGTAAAATTAGGTTAGAGCTATGAGTTTTTATATAGACTTAAGGTTGACATGAAATAGTTTATCTATGGTTGTGACATAGATCAGTTATACAATCAGATGTAGTAATCTAATGCTACTTTGCTTATATTTACTTTAACATTTCACATCCGTTCATCCTTTATTCATTCTTTTCCGGTTTATTCTTGTGTAGTAAAGGTACATTTCTTGTTAAGAATTATTTTAATCCACTTTTAGTTAGTTATTATTACTGACATTTTTGTATATTCGTGTTCTTATTTTCTTCTATTAATATTATATTTTTTGTTTTCAGGTAATTACCAAGGAAGCCACTATGTCTGATATTGACATGTAAGTACTTGCATCCTAATCTGTTTATAAGTTTTGATCACCAAATCAGCTTAAAACAAAGTGTAACTGTAATATTTAATTTGGATATCACAGTTTATAGGCCTTAAGTTTGATAGTTTTAGAATTTGTATCATTTTTAAATTGTTCAATTTTGTCGGCCTTATTTGTTCTTGTTGAAACATCCTTCAGTATAAAGGGGAGGGGGTTAAGCATGGCCACCTATTTTACAACAGTACACAAAATTTGAGTGGATTGAAAAATGTTAAAACTAATTTTTCAGATTGTAACGTTAGCCTATTATGTTCATATAGGCCTTTGCAACTAATGTGTCACTTTAGGTTAAGCAAATTTAATTCTCTGTATCCAAAACAACATAGGACTATGATTTTTGATAAATATGCACTTTAATTTGGGGTTTTTGTGCCAAAAAAACTTTCTTACAAGTCCAATAGTAATAATACAAAATATATAAAAATGCAAGAAATATGAGAAGTTTGAATATAGAAATAACCTGCATAACCTAAAAACTACTTCTTGCTAAAAGTAGGTTGTGTTTTTCATCATGAAAACAATTAAATGTGTCATTTATAATGAAAACAATACACTTATAAAAAAATTATTTTAAGAACTTAACTAACATGGTTTTGGGTAAATATGCAGTGTAGGTTGTTTTTGATTTTTCAATAATGTTTTCATTAGAACGTTTTATTACTTGCCCAAAAGCAATAATTCAGAATAGAAAAGCACAGGCAGCATGATAAAAATAAAAGTGACCCATATAACCTCAAAATTGCTACTGCAAGAAAGTAGGTAACTTGTTTTTGATCGTTAAAATT
Organism: Callitettix versicolor; assembly: GCA_022606455.1. Lineage (NCBI taxonomy): Eukaryota > Metazoa > Arthropoda > Insecta > Hemiptera > Cercopidae > Callitettix > Callitettix versicolor. The sequence goes on along the minus strand of CM040185.1, from coordinate 13,555,047 downwards.
ATTTTAAAAAACCTTTTTTTAAAAAAAGAAAGTTCTCAATAACCTAACTGACAGTTGTTGAGTGGTGATCCTAACTAACACAGTTGTTTGGTGGTGAAAACACCTTCATTTTATTTAAGGAATACTCAATAACAACTGATATGGAAAATCACTTATTTAAAAAATAAATAAATAATAATCAATAATCTAATTGACATGACATTGTATAAAAACCTCTTTAATCCTGTAGGTAACATGTCTTTGATCGTTTTAAACCAAAAATCTTATTTAAAAAAAACAGTTGGGTAATAGATCTAGTACAAAAAGAGGCAAAATCGCGAAGTTCACAAATAACGGATGCATTTTAAAAATGTTCTCATTATGAGAACGTAATAACGAAAAATGAATAAACCTTAACAGTTAGGTTGTCAGAATGTGCAATGTACTGTTAAATAGTAAATATTTAATATACATGACCAGTAAATCCATGGATGAAATATAATGTTTAATGTAATATAAACAGCAATCCTGTCACAATCTAGATTCGTAAAAAACTGTGTAAAGTCATAAGTTATCTTTTAAAAAAAATATTTTCCACATGTGAATGTGTTAATTAGATAAGGTATAAAATAAAACAAGAAAAATTCAAAAATCATTTTAAAAAACATACATTGTATAAAAGTAGTATTGCGTGAAAAACCTGATATGGTGCATATACAAATATGACCAAAAGATGCTCGTGTGAAGTTCGATACACAGTCGTATGATTTGGCATTGGAAACTAATTACATTATATTACACTATATATATTACATTATATAATTACACTATTATAAGAATAGTGTGCCTTTGTGAGTTTTAAGTTATTTTTGTTATTAATAGCATGTATGTAATTAGTTGTTTTGACTATGAAAAATATGTTATCTACTTTTTTGGGTTTTTTTTTCAGTTATTTTTATAAAGGTATACGTGCACTTTTATTAGTTTCAATAGTTTTGAAAATTGTTGTGCCAAAACACTATTATATACCCAATAATATTAATAAATTAAAAAATATAAAAGTGCCGAAACCAGAAGTTTAACCTCAAAACTTAAAAAATAATAAAGGTAACCTCAAATTACTACTGTGTGAAAGTAGGCAATGTGTTTTTCACTGTGGATAACCAGTACTAATGGACAAATAGTGTTGGCCATTGAAATTTCTGTCAGTTCGGGCTCCATCTTGATCCATCCGCCTTATTATCTAGGTATATTGTTTAATAGCTCATTATTGACATGGGTCTAGGTTTTAAAAATTTAGGAAAATACGTTTGAATAGCAATTTTTAATGTCAAAATTTTAAAAGCGATAAAACTGAATACAATATACATTTTAAAATTTATAATTATAAAACATGTAAAATAATTCAGATTATTGAAAATGTGCATGATAAAATATATTATGTGCTTGTTCTTTTTTCAGCTGTAGTAGTCTTTGATATATTATAATACGTGATTTTTTTAAAAACATGTACATACAAAGTCTTGGTTGGGATACACAAGTTTTGAAGAAAAATTTGTTTCTTTTCGACACTTGTTTCTTTCATCCTGGATATAGAACATATATAGCACTGAAAACAAAAATTGTGTATAAATTTTAGAAATTATGTATGTTAGAATTTACTTCTGTAATTTTAGTTTTTTTGAGTACCAGTCCGCATACAGAGATTCGTTTCTGTCTGTGATTACATTGTAATATGTTATTTTGCTGGTTGAATAAATAAATTCTAGTTTTGATTTTGGATTTCAGCCTCAATGAGGTTGAAAGCCGTTATCACTCGCCAATCAGATTTTCTAAAACTTAAAATAATCGGCCTGTCCATTTTCTCCTATTATATTCATCAACATTTCCATTTCCCTCTTCAGTTCCCAGTTGATCACATTCACAGTCTATCATTATAGGCATTCATAAGCACTATTATCTTCGCTAAAACTTTATATTCACTAAAACCTCCAGTCTTTGAGTACAGTTTCCCATCAGCCCATTAACCGTATCGCTGCACGAGTGTATTTTCATACCCAAGGTTTGATTGCTGGGAGATTTTTTACTTCTAGGTTTAACTAAGTAAAACCCTTCCTCTCTTCTTGATTTGAGATAGCCCGCCGCCTTCTGATTTGAGATGTTTAACCTCACCTCTCGCTTCTTCCTTTGCAGATTGGATAGGTCGGTCTAGCGTTCCCGCAGTGTGCTTCAGTTCACTGCTGGTGGATTCCATGAGGTTAGGTACAACCCCAGTTTCCTCGACCTCGATGCTGTTCCTCACTACCCTCACCTACTTATACCACTTCTCCTGAGTTTTGTAGCTATCAGAATTACAAGTAACTAGAGGAGTAGAAGGCCCATCAATACAGAGTCCTGCATGCATAGGGAAAGCTAGATTAAAACTAGAGGTCACCTTAGAATTACGCTCTTTCTTAGCTACAAAGCCTTCGATGTTGCATTGCTCCACTTTGGTTTGGGATGTGCACAGGGACAGGGGAAATTATTAAGAAGTGGACGGGATGATAGTTTTAGATTGTGATTCCTCTCGAGGGGTGGAAGTGGGTCAATAGCTTACGTATGGACAGCATTCGTCAAATCATATAGCAGCCTTCTTTACCGAGATCATAGTGGAGTGCTACACTCTACATTGATGTAGTATCATAACTTGAAATTTGATATGAAGAAGTTTTATAGAAATTTCAGAAATAACAAATCTTCATTAATTTACTATGTAATTCTCACTCATGTTGCTCACCAACTGCAGAATCTACATCACTTTTGTGATCAGATTCACCATCAGTGCAACTACCAGGATTGTCCAATTTGTCTCTGTTGTCAATAAATTTGTATAAATAAAAGAATGGATCATTTATTTTTACAGCATAAATTAATTGTGTTTTCTTATTTAACATAACATTAGAAACGTAAAGAGCACGTTCATTAATATCCAGATTTCAATCGCCTGATGAACCTTTTATCTACTGACTTTTGTTTAACTCAAAAATTTTGATTTTAGTGATGAAGCAGCAACTTTGACAAGTGGGGGATCACTAGATTTGAACACTGCTCTTCAAGAAGTTTTGAAAAAAGCTGTTGTTCAAGATGGTTTGTCACATGGGTTACACGAAGCTTCCAAAGCTTTGGATAAGTAAGTATTTTTTTAACCTTATGTTTTAATAAGGAAATAATTATTTTTGTTAATAAAATAATATGTTTGTGACAATGAAATTCATTTTATTTATTTCATGCATATTTATAATAAGCTCATTTAATGAATTTTGTATGTCTAGTGCTATTAGGTACTTACTGTACCCCAGTACAGTAGTACTGGGTACAGTATGTACCCAGTAAGTACTGTTTGGTTAGTACTTACAAAATTAAATGAAAATTTTGTCAGACAAGATGACATTTTCATACAAAGCGAAAATTTGTGAAACATATTATATAAAGCTATGTATTTAGAATTTTGTTAAATTATCAGTTTGACAGAAATTTTGTAAAGAAAAATATAAAATGTGATGAGCGGAGCACAACTCAACTGAACCTATTGTTAAATGAAAGTGTGACCACTGAGAGTGAAACAGTTGCGTGACACTACTGTCTTTTGCTTTCATTGGCTGCACATACATTAAAAAATAGATTCTGAATAGTGTGCTCTGCTCCGCATTTGGTGGCCACCCCGCCTGAAAGTTGAAAAATCTATAGGCGATTACATTTTTGTTTAGTTCAAAGCAAACCTGGAAATGTTTTCCAATAGTAATTTTCAGCTGGTTGATTGATTTAACAATTATCTTGTTACTTAGAATGAAGGACAAAATTTAAAGGGTTTGAGTAGTTTTAAAAGCTGTTTAATCCTGAACAAAGCTGTTCGTATAATGGGGTTCAAAGATGATGCATGCTAATGAGTGACTAGAGAGCTAGTGACCACGTTGGTAAGGTTATCAGTCAGAACACAAGAAAGAGATGCAGAATATTGGATAAATCCTTGACAGCAATTATTTATTTTTTATTATAAGCATTTTCAGTTACTCCCTAACTATAATTTTCTTTTTAATGTTCATACTTTATGCCAGTTGGACTAATGAGTAACGGCCATGAACAGAAAGGTTACATCAGTAACTGCAGTCAGTTCAATGACCGCATATTGACTTTTGTTTTAGCCATATCGAGTTCTTATGTTGACTAATTATAGCTATCGATATGATTTCCAAAGTGTATTATCAGATTTGGTTATATATGTAAAAGCTATGAATTTTTAAATTAAAGACTTGACAAAATATTAAAATTTTTAGGAGACAAGCACTTTTATGTCTACTCGCTAATAATTGTGATGAGCCTATGTACAAGAAACTAATCCAAGCCTTATGCAATGAGCATCAGATCCCCTTGATCAGGGTCGATGACAACAAGAAGTTGGGCGAATGGGCTGGTCTGTGCAAAATTGACAGCACAGGAAAGGCCAGGAAGGTTGTTGGCTGTTCATGCGTTGTAGTAAAGGTATGTAACTTTTATATACTGTTTTCTTCTAATACCATGAAACTTTGATAACCGTCATTCCACATCTGTTATTCAGAGTTAGTTATATAAAAAAGTAGGGTTTTTAATTATGGTACATAGAGATTTTTATATACGTTGCTAATCTTTTGTTGCTGTCTAATCTTATTCATTTACTGTTTATGATTGAGTATTAATTTTTTTGTTCTTATAAGTGAAAACAAAATATAAATTGTTTATATTATAGAATAGTTTTGTGTGTGTGTGTGTGTTTTAATGTCTAACTATTGTGCACACTTGGGCTAATGCAGACGATGGGATGATTTATAGCGTATGAAAATGCCAAGCTCTCGCCGGGAATCGAACCCGGGTCCACGGGGTGAAAGCCTAGTACACTATCCACTAAGCCATTGAGGCGGCTATTTTAGAATAGTATCACCAAAAACAATTCAAAAAGTAACGAGTATGAATAATACAGTACTGTATGTATTTATTTGCTATGTATATATGGAATATGCATACCGTTGATTTAAACTTTGTAGCTAGAGTTATTCACAGGGCCTTCTGAAACTTAAACTCATCTAATATGAAATACCGTATTTTACGGACTTTAAAGGCACACTTTTTCCTTTGAAAAATTGCCCTCCAAAATTCAGGTGCGTCTTATAATTGAAATTAATATAAAAATATCCAGTGTTTGATTTAAAAATTCCTACCAGTCTTAAAATGGCCATATATTTGCTGCCACAGCAAACCTATCTATCTGGCAATATTGGATTCAACTGGCAGCAGCAGTGCACCGATGCGACGAACATCAGTTGCGGGGATTCACAAGCTTGCTAACACTCTCCTTCCTGCCTCATCACAAACCCAGAACAATGTATAGCTTATGATGTATCCTTGCCGTCTATGGTGCCAGTGAACTTAAATTGAAAATGATTTTTATCAGTAACAGTATTCATTAGAAGCTAGTTCCGTAATGGAAAAAAATAAACAGAACTTTTTTTAGTCTGGCTTTGCAATGTGGTAATAAAAATAGTAAAAAAGTTTTTTTTTTAATTAAGGTATTTTTTAATTAAGGTACACCTTATAGTCCATAGCGTCTTATAGTCCCTAATATAGAGTAACAACATATGGTTTTTAATGTGCTGCTCTAAATTATTAAATTGTTTGTTTCCATAAAAAGTGTATATTTCCAGTTTATGAACATGCATTCTTTTCTTTGTTAAAATACATATAAGTAAAGGTTTTTTTTTGTATGTATATTTGAAAGTTAATTGAAGTTTCTTTGCAGTTTAGAGTATTACCACAAGAGTATAACAGTATATAACAGCAATGGTGTAATGAGTATTATTTATTGATACTTTATTAGAATTATTTTGGTGTGTACAATTTAATTGACGTGAAGCAATAATATATATGTTATTATTTTTTATTTGGATTTTTGCCTTCATTTCCCATTTTTTATGCTTTTATGATTATTCCTTTTTAATTAAGTATTTTTTAACGTAGACTTGTTTTAATTTTATTTTAAGCAGTTGATGATTAATGCAATTATGTTGGAAGGGGGCGGTTTGTTATACGATTCAACTTACAAGAGGACCTCTCTGAGAAATAAAACATTTTTGAAATAATAGCTTCAAAAACTAGCACTGTTAACCTGTTACATAAAATAAGTATAAAAAGTTATTCTATTTTAGACACACAAAACTATTTTAGTTTTTAAAACTGGCTCCATTTACATAAGTAATGTAAAAACTACAAATTGTATAAGCGTTTGTCAACATGGAATAATTAAAACATAAAATATTGAAATAGACTTTTAAAAAACTTCTATAATAGTATTCTGCAAGTTGTGTTTTTATTAGCTTTGAATTCCTAATTTTATTATAAAAATAACCTGAGAATATTAGGTATTCGCATTAAATAACATAAGGAGAACAGTAGCCTTGTAAAAAGATTGTGGGATTGAATCTCGTCCAGTATTAGTGGGATTTTTAATAAATCTGCATATGTGCCTTACCTCGGAAGGGAAATAAATATGATGGTCGCTTGTAAGTTGTCATCCCACGTTAAAGAACCTAAGCTAAGGATAAAATAGTCAGCTCAAAACTAGCATTGACGAGATATACTGTTCAGTAAAAACTGATATAAAATAAACAGAAAGAAAGACATTAAGAAAATAATAGATGCAAATTTAAATGTTTTGTAAAAAATATTTATTCCTTTCAGTACAATTATTTACAGTGCTACTCATTTTGAAACAAAAGTTGTACTTAAGTAAACATGCTTCTTCTTTTTCCTCTTCTCAGTGTACCTATTTATAATTTTTTATATATAGTCACAGTTACTTCTGTTGCTTTACCATTTACATTAATGCTGAGACCTCGCCCTCGTTAGCCTCATTGGCATAAAGTATGGACATTTAAAAAGAATGTAATTTTTGTCTCTACCAACATGTATATTTCTATGAACATATAGGAAAACAAGTCCAGTTAAGTGCCACAACAAAATTTTAATCAGTTTTAGAGTTGAGAAAGATCTATGTGCTATTGCACTTAAGATATCTAATTATATATCTTCTTTCTTACCCTCATTAAACATGTTGTACAAAATGAACATACAGAGCTGAGATCAGGATAATGTGACGGGTTTCAGACCCCTTCTAGACCCTTATCTTTGAAGCTATGCATGTATTTCCATTTTATGCAAGTAAAATAAAACATTTTACATTTTTATTTTATTTAGAAGGGGCAGTCACCCCCCTTTAATTCATCCTTGCTTGAGAGTAAAAGTTGATCCACACTCATATGTGATATATTGTTCTATATACTCAAATAATGGCAATGTACATATAAAAAATAATAGTGTGAATATTATATTCCATCATTAAGTAATAATTTCAAAAGCAGAACTAAAGTGCTTCTACATGTTTCCAATAAATAATATATATATATATATATATATATATATATATATATATATATATATATATATATATAATTATTATCTGCGCATAGACCCTGTTGGATCACACAAAGCACTCCGACTCATGTCTTGTTCCTTCTAATCCTCCACACCTCCCTCATCCTGTCCCCATGGATCCTCTTCCGCTCCTCTGTCCATTTTACCCCTTCTCTCTTTGGGATTTCATTCTCTGGGACCTTCCAACCGAGCATCTTTCTCCTGTATGCGTGCCTGTCTTCAACATCTGTTGAGTCTATTCCTGCGTCATGTAGGTCTATTCTGACTTGTGCGATCCACGACGTTGATTTGACACCTTGTATATACTTAAGGAGGATTCTGTTGGCAAAGTCTCGTTGTTTGAAGTCTACTGATGTGACCATAGAACCGAAGCCTTCTTCTTCTGATATCTGCTGCCAGGTTCGATATCTTCTCTGTGGTCTTTCGGGAGTGCAACCTGTATCCATCTTCTGTTAATCTCGGACCAAGGATCTTCCTCAAGATTTTGCGTTCTTCCTTCAAAATACCCTCCATGGCAGCTTTTGTGTGGAGTGCTAGCGTCTCGCTTGCATTATATATATATATATATATATATATAAAATATGTACAAGCTGCCTCGGTGGCCTAGTTGATAGCATACTGGGCTTTCACCCCGAGGACCCGGGTTCGATTCCCGGTCAGGGCTTGGCATTTTCATACGCTATAAATCATCCCATATTCTGCATTAGCTCAAGTGTGCAGAATAGTCGGACGTTAAACACAAAAAATATATATATATATATGTACATATAAGTTAAATAAGTCCCAAATTTCATTTCCTGCAGATACTAGTTTTATAAAGTGCTACATTATCTTAGTTTTTAGTAAAAATAATATTAGGCCTAATATTTATTTAATCGTAATTATTTAAAATATTGTATTTCATGCGAAAGGAATAAGCCCTAAATACAGTAGAACTATTCGTCACCCTTGAGACCCGGTAATGATCTCTTTACGAATGAACAAACTTGGCAGTTTATTTTTCACTCATACGAATAACTTTTTAGATGCTTTCGCACTGCTCTTCTTATTCAGCCATAGTTACACAGTGATAAAAGACCACAATTTGTTACACTGGCATTGATTAATGACTCTATAGATAGGCATCGATCTGTTCACAAAGTGCAAATTGCAAAGCACCAGTACTAAAATTTTTTTGGGGGGTGAACTTCAGCATGCCAGTAAAACAAAACATTTTTGTTTCACTGGCTATGTGTAAACGGGGCTGGTTCATTTCATAGTTCAACTTACGGTTCCATCTACTCGGAAATATTGTATATCTCTTATAAATATAATTATGTTCTTGTTTTAGGATTATGGAGAGGAAACACCTGCATTAGATGTAATCAAAGACTACGTCAAGACATTGGGAGCTGCGTAATGTTTGTACATGAATACAATTATTATAAGTAACTTTTAATATATTTGTTTTATTTTTAACCTTAATCAACAACATTTAAAACAAAATTTAATAGAAATCAGAAGCAATTAATCACAATTATTAGTAAATAATTTCCATTGTAATCAGCATTAAAATCTTTTGGCATTATTAATTTTCATAGTTTTAATGAAAATTTAAAATAACCAACTTATGCAAATTTTAATACTGATTATATTGGTACAGTTGTTGCATGGCTGTCTTGATATCGTCATTGCTCTGACAAGATGTCTGCCACTATATATAAAATATATCTTTCAATTTGAGAGGTCATCAAGAAGAGTTAAAAAGGTCATGGTATCTCGTTTACTGATGACCAACAGATCACTCGGCCTCTTCAGGTAGTCCAGAACTGGAGACCTGGCATGGAAGGTCAAAGTACTATATGGCCACAACTCTCCACTCATGCTGTTTTCCCAAGGATTAAATCTACTAAGCCATAAATGGTATGGCGCTTCAAGAGATGCCTTACTGATATGTCTCATAAAGTCATTTTAGCTTGTTTTTCCCTAATCCCTTCAAGACAAAATGAAGCAACTAAAACCCCAATCACTACTTCCACAGTATAAAAATGATAAATGTAATTTTGTTGAATAGATAAGCATAGGGGTTCATATTGATTGACTATACAAATGTTGGCTCGGGATGTTTGTCTCTCACGGAACTGTTAAATCTTCCAATCACTGGTCTTCCTAATTATAGAAAATTTTTTTTTTGTGTTTAACATCCGACTATTGTGCACACTTGGGCTAATGCAGACGATGGGATGATTTATAGCGTATGAAAATGCCAAACTGCCTTAGACTTACGACCTCTTTGGAGGTGCCTTGACCAACTTTTTCATCGTGCGATTAAAAATATACTCACACTGAAATCTTCACATGCTTCATTATCTCCATAAAATTTTGAAGCTTTCGTTTTGTTACATTTAAAAAATGAGACAATTTTTTTACACCAGTGAACGTGGTTTTTAAAAATAAAAGAATATTTATTAAACAGTGATTTAATTTCAAGCAATGGGTGTAAACAAGGGCTGATGGATCGTGTGCTTGATGGGAAAACATTTAGTTCTTGGGTACGCTGCAGTAAATATTAATATATTCTGAGTAAAAAAATCGTCTAGTCACAAATAATGACTCATAACTGCAAAAGGAAAACATGTCTCTTATAAGAGGTGAAATCAAGTAGACCAAAAAGATTTTAGTTTTAATTTTATTAACTTTTTGTAGAATTGCTATGGTCATTGGTGCACATTATTCTATGCAGAATCGTTAGAGTTTGTGTTCTCCCCTGGTGTTTGTAGCATCAAGTCGCACACAGTTTTATGTTTGGCCCATCTCTTAACTTGACATTCCCTGTAAAGAATTTCTTTAATATCAAAACCCTCCTATGATACAATGATAATTATCACTGCTTCTTTGGTGTTTTACTATACTATTGAGTAATACCATTGATCACATTAAGCAAAAAAAGTCTTCAGTTATATAATTATTAGCAATCGGTAGTAGCTATCCAGACAAAATATATTATGAGTTAACCGAAATTTATATTACCTTCCACAATACCATTCTGTTTTACACCTTGAACAACGTCTTGGTGCTGGGTCACCACAGTTAGCACATCTAGCAGTGTCTGGTTCGATCAGATCCAGTGTGTTGTACGTGGCGGCTAAACTATATAAATAAAAACCAAACTTTAATATATGTGAAATTCAAGACACAATATTTGTGAACATAAATAACAAGATTGTAAGGGAACAAAATTATAATTCACAATCTTCAAAAAATTTTCTGTTTAATGTAGAACATTAAAAAAAATATTTTCATTTGTCTGAAGTTAATGAACCTTAGTATACAGTTTTTGAAGGTATACTAAGGTATCATGGATGATTGAAATTTTTGCGAATTCTACTATATTTTATAAGCTGAGTTGTTTGTTGTTATTAAATTAGGAAAAGTGTATGATGCCGGTTCATGCAATTCTGTCGTGGGTCTCAATTTCAAGTTACACCATTGATAAAAGATTGAACTTAAAAAATTAGATTGAAGTAAATTAACATCACATAGGTTTATAAACTTTTCAATTTAAACATGTATTTCCTTACCTTTTTGCGATTTCCTTCAGCTGATCTTTATCCATGTTTGAGAATAAGGCAGCCTGTTTAACAGCCATCTTTTTCATATTTTTACGTGTGTAAGCAATAAGTTGTTCTCGATACTAAAAAAATAAGTTTAAATTAAACAATAACCGTACCACATAATGTTTGAGCATATCATACTGTTATTTGTTTCACAACAAATCTTTTACCTAAAAGTAAAAATATTACATCTTTTAAATTAATTTTGTTTTCAAGAACTTTATTTTGTAAGTTTAGACGAACAAAATAAATTACTTGTTTGTACAGTCAGTGATCCTTTGGTGTGTTTAAGTTGGAGGATTTTAACGAGTGAAAATACAGTTTCATTAATAATTAATTTTTAGTTTGGATTATTATGATTACTGAAGAATCATCTCATCCCTATGTACAAGGTGTGTTCAGAAAGTAACGAGAATTTTTAATTTTTTTGAACAAAATATTTATTTTTCTACATTGATGTTGCCTTCAAAATAGTCCCCATTAGAGATTATGCACTTGTGCCAGCGCTTCTTCCAATCCTCGAAACACTTCTCAAACTCGATCTTTGAGATAGCCTTTAGTTCTTTCAGCGATGCGCTTTTAATGTCATCTACGGCTGTAAAACGACGGCCCTTTAAGGTTTTCTTTATTTTTGGAAATAAAAAAATGTCACACGGAGCCGTGTTTGGCGAATATGGAGGCTGGGGCATCGTTACAGTACTGTTTTTGACCAAAAATTCACGAACAAGCAATGAAGTGTGAGCTGGTGCATTATTGTGGTGAAAATGCCATGAATTGTTTTTCCACAGACCCGGGCGTTTTTTTCGGATTGCTTCAAACAAACGGTGTTGAACTTGTAGGTAGTACTCATTGACCGATTCACCTGGTGGCAGGAATTCATGATGCACTATGCCATTAATATCGAAGAACGCAGTGAGAATAACCTTAACGTTCGACCACTCTTGTCGAGCCTGATCCAATCGATATGCCAACATCATCAGCGACCTCTCTAATTATGATTTGGTGATTGTTCATAACCATTACTTTTACTTTTTCCATGTTTTCATCGGTTGTTGATGTGCTGAGGTGTCCAGGGTGTTCGTCGTCTTCACGGCCTTCTTGGAAATGCTTATACTACTCGTAAACTCTTGCTTTACTCATAGCAGACTCACCATAGGCCTTTGTTAACATTTCACACACTTTGTTGCACTTTATTCCATTTTTTACACAAAATTTGATACAAATTCTTTGATCCATTTCTTTTAACAAACGAAAATCACGAAAATATGTTTGACAATGGGACTCTCCAAGCACGCGAAATTTAAAAATTCTCGTTATTTTCTGAACACACCTCGTACTCAGAAACTTTGGTTCCAAGAAAAAAAATCAACCAGAAAGATGTTTTAGCAAACATGTATGTCAAATAAATATAGTTCCTACTTACTCTACATACAATTTGTTACTGCAAACATATTGAATACAACAAAAGTTTTATGAATAAAGGCTAAATATGTTTGTTCAAACATACTTCAAAAGGGAAATGCTTCAAACAAAACATTGTTGATTTTGCTGGCATGTGTAGGTTTTAGAAATATTTTTATTCCTATCATTATCACAAAATGTACTTTCTAATAATTCTATGACAGTCATATTATAGATCAGTTATATTGGTCACAACTTATTGAAAAATGAGCATTTCAGTAGCCATTATAGTAAGACTTCGTTCCATGTTCTTGAAATGAGTACCAATCATGTCTTTCAGATAATTTGTTCACAGGTTGTTAAAAATTATATATATATATATATATATATATATATATATATATATATATATATATATATATATATACAATATATACACACACACACATGTATGTGAACACTAGCATTTGAATTTATGATTAAAACTTAGCACAAAAATCTATTTTGGTAATAGCTTGGACTAATTTGTTATCCAGCAAAATCTGTTCAGTTTCAAAATGGCAGTAATTACAAATCAAAAATCACACCTTTTCTTCCATTTTCCCCCCTAAAAGTCCAATTTAATCAGCATTAAAATCTGCATAAATTACCATTTTATGTTTTCAAACTCCCATTTAAAATACAAAATCAAATCTGAAATTGGTCAGAGATAATTGTCATATTTTTAAGTTTAAAATGTTAATCGCTGATTATAGTGATGGATCACGTTTAAAAATAAAAAAATATTGTTGGATATTCACTTGAATACGGCAGAAAAACAGATATGTTTCAAAAAAATTTTAGGATCTTAAATTATGTTTATATCAGATTTTGTCAAATGAAAGAGGTTTTCCTTTTTCTTAATGAAAGTTTAATGATTTATTTAAACTAATTATTCAAACAATACTGTAAAGGTGGGCCAACCTCACAAAATATCTGCTTGAACCAACCATAAAAACTAATATTAGAACTTAATTATTATCTACAGGTAATCATTACATTTATTATGGAAACACCATTTCAAGCTCAAGAAACCATCTTTCTACAACTTACCAGTTTCTTGAAATACTGTAGTTAAAGGAATTATGAGACATTATAGGAGGAATAAAGAGAGATATTTTATTCAACACTTTCTGAAAAAGATAGATTTTTAGTAGTGGAGTCCAAAGCGCTATCTAGAACCATTATTTACATATTTGGTTAAACTCAAGAGGCTAATGAAATCTGTGTAAATACCTCAGCATCGACTTCCAGAATAAGTGGAGCACTTTTGTTCTGAGATGGAGGAATGTTGGCAACCTCAAGCTGGCACAGGAAATGTTTAAATTCTGCTAGAGGAGACAATTGGTCCAACATGGAGTCGTGTAAATATCGCATTAACTTTGTATAACATGCAACAAAAATGTTTTTTTCTAACTAAAAACATGAACATTGAATATATCAAGCTTACAGCATATAACTAATCTAGCATATTTTCCAAAAATATGAGATTAAATGGATAAATTTGTATAGCAACAGACAAAATATTATTTGGAATATCTTTTAAAAAAAAACATTTGGTCATAGATAAATCAAAGCCAAATGGACCAAAAAAAGTGTGTGCTACAAAAATGCTAACAGTTATAACTTTCTGTACTGACTTAAGTATTGTATGATTTTTAACAAATTTTCATAGGAAAAATGAACTATTGGAGCAGCCATAATGGTTAGACCCAGGCTCAAGATCAAGAATTAAGAACCGATCCTGACCTGTAGATCATTTTTTTATATAAAATGTATATGTTAATATATATGCACATGTGTGTGCGTGTATGTTAACATGCTCACGTTCACAATTATGATACTATTTGATTCAAACTTGGCACAAAAGATGATTTTGGTAATAAGTTGGATGGTTCGTTAACCAGCTAAATACGTTTAACAATTTCAAGAGTACGGCTATTTAAATTTTATAAATTTATAACTTTTTTGTCCTAAATGTTTTGAATAATGATGTAATCAGCGTTAAAAACTGCATAAATTAGCATTTTGAATTTTCAGAATCCATTGAAATTAAGATATTTTTTAAATAGCAGTCAGGATTTAAAAATAAATACATTTTCTTATTTTCAATGTAATTTGAAAGTTTAAAATGTTATTACATACAGATTTTTATGATGCTGAAATCATAACTTCAAAAAGGATGTAAAAAAATACCTTAGAAAATTAGCTTCTATTACATCAGCTAGACAGCTGTGTTTTTTTTAACTGCTTTAACATATTATTTATATTATTTTTTTTTTTGTAAATTGAAAAATAAATGTCTACAAAGTGAATATATAGAAGAGGAAAAATATAATAAACATTATAAAGATTAATCTTCTTTTCACAGACACTGTTGTAAGAGAATATTTCTTCAGAATAACCACTAAGATTATGGTTCATTGGTATGTTCAACCTACAACAAAACTATATTATTACACATGTGTCAGTTCTAAAAATTATGTCTTTTTGCACAATATATCCAAAGTGTTTCCGTGTTAATTATTAATTCACCATTCTTTCATCACAGTATTTACTTTAAAAAATAAAGAAAAAAAATCACCCTCAGGAACTTTTGTAGTGATTCTTTGTTATAATAAACCATCAAAATAACACCGCCGCAAGCAGCTAAAATAGGTCTAAACATATATTTTGAAAAGACCAAAATCATGACAAACAACAAATACCCAAATAAATACCTTAAAATCCAAGAACAGAAAATAGAAATTGTAAAAGAGTTCAAATATCTTGGTGAATGGATTAGTTGGAATGCAGATGAGGGCAAGGCAATGGAATCCAGGAGAAACAAACTTGAATTGGCCTTCCAATTGACGAAAGAAACATACAATAAGAAATCCCTTTCATGGGGGTCCAAAATTAAACATTATAAAACAGTGATCAAGCCGGAAGCACTGTACGCAGCAGAAACATTAACCATGAATCGCATAGGCCAGATAGAAAAGCTTGAAATAACGGAAAAGAAAATCTTAAGAAAAATTATAGGAACAAAATTTCAGGATAATAAGGTAGTATATATAAGAAATGAAGCTCTCTATAAGAAAATTGAAAAACTGTCAGATACTATGAGAAAAAGGAGAATAAATTTTTACGGCCATCTTCTTAGAATGAACTCCAATAGATTGACGAAACAGGTGTTTGATTTTTTCCATAATCGTAAAACAAAACCGAACTGGTTTAAAGAAATTGAAAAAGACCTAATAGAATTAAAAATTACAGAAGATTCATTGTTTGACCAAACTGCTAAGATAATTACCAAAGACGAAAGAATAAGATTCCAAGATAAAGCCAAAATAAGACCTAAACCTGTCATTTCGGAAGAGGAGAGGAAGAGAAGATCGGAAAGAATGAACAGCTACTGGGAACAAAGAAAAGTACAGCGCACAAGAAATGATTGATTCAGCGTACCCCAAAGAGGGTGAAACGAAAAAAAAAAAAAACCATCAAAATATTCAAGGATATCTAAATAATTATTGTATATTCAGTTTAAATTAACCAAGTAAAATTTGAATTATTTTTGGTTTTTCTTTACTTTTTCACTATAAGAAAAAGAAAAGGACATTTACTGATTGTGAAAAAAATTTATCTTGGGATTTTGAATTCTCCAATCCCATGAGCAAAAAAAAACTGGTTTCTATTGGTTGATGTCAGTGCACATAATTAGGGGCTAAAAAATTTTCTTTCATGAATTTTGGTATTTAGGATTTGTCCATATCATTGGACATTTTTCAGTTCTTGAATTTTTAGTCAAAAAAACTGTCAAATCAAATTTTCTCAAGATTGGTTTCAACAGTTTTAATCAAAATATAGTTCAAATAATGGGAGAAAGTTATTCATGTTTTTTTCAAGATTTATTAACATTGTGTCGTAAGGTTAACAGTATAAGTAACAATCAGACAACATGGATCTAACAATAGCTCGAACCCTTTTGTTATTTAGCAAAATCTATTTGTCTACTTCAAAATAGCAACCATTCAAGGTTTTAACAATTCGTAACTTTTTTTCTTGATAATCTGATTTTGCCAGTGAAATTTAAAAATTAAAATGATAAAAATATATGCAGATTTTGATACTGATTACTATTGCAAAAATTAATTTTTTTAAGATTTTGAATGGCTGTCATTTTAAAACTGATGAACAGATTTTGCTGGGTAGTGAACTTATTCAGGTTATTCACGTTTTGTGCCAAGTTATTAAAAAAATAACATTTTTTTTATCACACATTCATATTTTTAATAAAGTTCCAGTATAAATTATTACCTTGCAAAGTTCTCTTTTTCTAAAATCATTGAGTTCGTAGTACTTTAAGAAGTTGCTGTCGAAACAAATGTGCCTTAATAGTAACCAAATTTGGGCTTCAACTTTTGGCAGTTCTTCTTCATCATATATTTTAATTTTTTTCCATTGACTATCTAGGTATGAGACATGTTAAAGAAAGCATCACTATCATTAAGTCATATTCTATTAATATTTTTAATAAAATTATTATAATTCTATATATTTTCATGATATTTTTTATACTCTAGCAGCCTCAGTGGCGTAGTTGATAGCGTACTAGGCTTTTACCCCGAGGACCCGGGTTCGATTCCCAACCATGGCTTGGCATTTTTCATACGCTATAAATCATCCCATCGTCTGCATTAGCCAAAGTGTGCACAATAGTCAGACGTTAAAAAAAAAAAATTATACTAAAGAGAAGTTTTCAAATAAGTGTGCATAAACTAATTTAATAGTAGGTATATGCTAGTGAAAAATCAATCACAGAATTCTTGGTTGTTTGTTTTCTGTAAATATATGCGTTCCTTTTGTTATTTTTAAATATAAGTACATATAATGTATTGTTTATTATTTTCAAAAACAACCATATTTGTAAAGACTAACCTGTAAAGATGTATGTGTTTCCATCATTGTCTACATTAATCCAAGGTCTCATATCAATCAGTTTGCTCAGTGCCGCGGGAAAATCGTACTTCTTATAAAAGTGAGATGCAATACAAACAGGTAACCTAGACAAAATTAAATAATTTATTGTTTTTGAGTGTTTAAATTTCTAAAATATAAATCTTTATTTCACTTGTGTTGGTTCACAACATAACTTATAAGCATTTTAATTTGAAAAGATTAATTTTTAATAAAACATGGTACGGTACTTAACTGTTCAAAATTTTCAGAAACATATCTAAGCACGCAGACACTCCGCATCGCTACGTCTAAAGAAATTAACGCTGCATAATAGTCCAGTTCCTCTTCAAGAGCTAGTGGTTCTTTGATGTCTTCTTTCGGTAGACATTTCATGGTTGGCCTAAAAAAAGGGGTTACTAGTTTCAGTCACATTTTGATTCGTTTCCATAAAATTCATTTGAAAATCAAAATGAAGATTTATTATTAAAAAATACAATAATTTTAGTGTGTCCTTACGTTAACAGCTTGTAAATTTATTACTGCAAAAGTAATTCAGTAATATTTGAAATTTTTATGGAGGATATTTTCAATCTTAAAAATGAAATTAAAAATTGTGGCAAATATGAAATGGACAAGTTCATTATAGTGTGGACTTTTAGAACCTGAGATAATTATCCAATTTATACTACATTTTAGATTTTTTTTTAATTACTTCCATCTTCTTTTGTTTTACTGGCATAATTTAGCTCCTGTCCTTTTTTTCTTGTTTATATAAAACTTCTTCTTCTTCTTCTTCTTCCAATGGCTCCTTTTGGATCTTGCCTCCCAATACAATCCAGGAAAGTCCCTTCGTCCCTGCTTCTCTCTATCCAGGCCCTCGCAGATCAGTAAGTGATCCTTGTCCATAACATATACATCTTTTGAACAAATCTTGCACTTGTCAGAGGTTATTAGTCTCATCCTATGGAGATGCTTGGCAAGACAATCGTGACCAGTTTCCAAGCGGAAATTTGCTATAGCTATTTTGCGTGGAAGCATCTTATTGTCCTTAAAAATTTAAACGGACCATAAGCTTTGTCTTGTAGGTTTTTCTTCATTTCACTAACAAATTGAAATGAGTCTGTTTTTAGTTGTTGTGAGTCTGTTTTTAGTTTTCATATAACTGCTTGTAATGACAGGGAGCCTGATGGCTTTTGAATAATTTTTGTTCTCTTCGCCAAATTATCTGCAGCTTCATTTCCCATCAATCCCACGTGTGCAGGGACCCACTGCATTGCGATATTGCCAACATTATTTCTTACAATCTTGTAATTCTGTCTGATATTTTGTATTACTTTGCTTTTTGGATTATCATTATTGGCTATTGCCTGCAGAGACGATTTAGAGTCAACTAAGACCACTATGTTTGTGTTCAGCCATGTTTATATAAAACTTTCATGGTGTACTTGGCGGCTTTTGACCTTGTTTGCTCATCTAGCTCGGAATTTAAAGTGAAGTATGTCAATTCTGAACTTTTTATCTTCGATAAATATTATCAGCGTTCTCCTTCATATTATCTTCAAAATTATTTCCCTAGTTAACTAAAATACATTTCATTATGTCATTAACACGAACATTATCACACTCACGTCCATGCAATGTGCACTTTCTAATGTCTCACTTTCACCAAGTCTTCCTAACACACTTCTAAACACTAATTATGCTCATCAACTTTACTTTAAAACTATTAATTGCATGACTAAAATCAAAATAGGAAAAACACCTTTTCAAGCCCTGGGCCAGTGATAAATTAAAAAAATATGATGGTCCAAGCTGAGATAGTTACAGAAAATGCTAGCCAAATTAGTAGGATTTGTTTAACCTCGCAGATGTTTTAACCGCTAAAGATTTATTTTTTTTTAATTTAAGTCCACATTGGAGCACACACAGTCAATTTAATTAATTTTTTTGGTTATTCTGCGTTTTTCCCAGTATTTTTTTAATCTTATTCATCTCTGAAGTCTGAGTTCTTCTGAATATACTACGTTTCGTGGACGTTTTTCCCTAAACTGTAATTGGGTTTCCTGACTTTTTAAGATCGCTTTTTCCGTTCTTCCTGCCAATTGGTTATTCCCAGTTCCTCCAAGTCCTGTTCCACCTCCTTCAACCAGTTGTTCTTAACTTTACACTTCAGTTGGTAGTCCAATAATCTCCTCGTAAGTCTACTCTCTGGTAATCGAGTTAGGTGTCCAAAGAAGGCCAATCTTCTTTTCCTAAAAATGTTAGTGAGCTGCTCGTCGTTCCGATACAAGACCGCATTCGGCAATAGTCTGTACAGTCCCCCCACCAAATGTTTCTTATTAATAATTGTTCGGAGTACAATTTTAATGAATCTTTAATGTGCAAAGATTGTTATTAAATATAATAACAATTATGTTTGCCCATTACCAGTTAAATTTTTTGTTGAACATATTGCAATGATAGCATGACTGCTGATGTAGTAAAGGGTATTTTAAGTGTTATCTGTTTAAATTTCAAGGCAGATGGTAAGTATTGCTACCACAGTTCCAACCTCAGTGTGATGCAGTCATCTTTATCCTCACATTTCCTTAGTTTTCGTATTATGACTAATATTAACCTGGTCGTGTCATATGCATTAACACTTGTACACATTAAGAAGGATGACCACCATCATTACGACATACAATAAGGGTGACAAAATTGCACATTTTCGTGTAAATAAATTACGCACAACTGACGGACTGCGGAATGCCTTCTACTGAAATGTGAGTTTTTAAAATGGTAATGCAGTCTTTTCCAATTAAAATTTACCAAAGGACTGATCATTCGACAGGAGGGTCTTAATGGCAACCATGCTCAGTTTGCGGGACCATGAAAGTGACTTCTAGGGTCAGTACATCATCATCGCAGTACACCCAGTAGTTTACATGTAAAAAGATTTAGACTGCTCAATATAAAGAATGAAAACGAATAGTTATAATATATTCTCTGGTTGAGGTTAAATGTTTATCCTTCCCTCTCCAAAAAATTAAAATAATACTTTCCTGCATTAAAATTTATGAAAATAAATAAAATATTTTTCCTTAGTTTTAATAGATACTTGTGCTTTCTAATATTAATAAAAAAAAGCAAAATAGTATTTTCCTGCATTAAAATTAATTAAAATAAAGAAATTACTGTACATTTTTTATTAGTTTGAAAAGAAACTTGTGTGTTCCAATACTAATCCAAAAAAGTAAAATAATACTCTCTTGGGGATGTGTAATAGGGATTTATTAACTTAGAGAATCGTTTTTCCTTCGACAGTACCGTGTTATAAGTTAGAGATCGACCTGTGTAATAAGATAGAGGTTCCATACTGTGTATTAACTTAAGAGACTACAGTTCTGTCAAGTGTGTTATATATATGTTGCCACGCCGCTGCTTGCAGGCGCTTCAGTATCTTTACAGTTTACAGTTGAATATATTGTCAATACTATGGTCAACAACATATCTAAATGTTTATTTTTGACAATTATCTGTATAGAAAAAATCTGTATAGAAATATTGGTGTTTTATCGAAAAAAAAACAACGTAAGTTTATATGAATTCATTAATTTAAGGCTGTTTTCTTAATTCAATTCGGATATGGTTTGAATAAAGCAGCCTTCAAACAATATTTTTATATTATTATTACTATTACTACTACATATTTAAATTAGTATACATTTACAGCATTGCACATAAGCCTTTAAGAACAAAACCTATCCAAATATATCTTTCTTTAACTAAGCGAATTCTACTTGTTAGATAAAAGATACTGAAGCGCCTGCAAGCAGCGGCGTAGGCAACATATACACATGGTACAACACACTTGACAGAACTGTAGTCTCTATGTTAATAAACAGTACGGAACCTCTATCTTATTACAGAGGTCAATCTCTAACTTACAACACGATACTGTTTGAAAGAAAAACGAATCTCTAAGCTATTACACTTTCCCATACTCTCATGCATTAGAATTTATTAAAATATATAACTTACTGTAAAATTTGCTTCGTTTTAATAAAGGCTCATGCTATCTAACCCAAAAAAAACAACTAAGTAGTACTTTCCTGCATTAGAAGTAATTAAAATAAAAAAATAAACTTATGTAACTTTGTCCTTAGTTTGAATAGATATTGTGCTGTCTAATACTAATATGAATAAGTAAAATACTACTTCCCTTTCCCTGCATTAGAATTTATTAAAATAAAGAAATCATTGTAAATTTTTCCTAGTTTAATACAATTTTTTTTTTTTAGTGTTTATCGTTCAACTATTGTGCAATCTTGGGCTAATGCAGACGATGGGATGATTTATAGTGTATGAAAATGCCAAGCCCTGGCCGGGAATCGAACCCGGGTCCTCGGGGTGAAAGCCTAGTACACTATCAACGAGGCCACCGAGGCGGCAGTTTAATACAAAATTGTGCTTTCTAATAATTGTACCGTTTTGCTTAATTTTAATAGATACTTGTGTTTTCTAATAACTTAAAATGTTTTGGACAGAACAGGATAGATATTGTAATACAGGACAGAACAATAATACTGATATTGTACGAGGGCTATTCAGAAAGTAGATTACGTTTTTGGATAAAAAAAAAACTAAGTACAGGAAAAAAATTTTATTATATACATTTGAAAGAGGAACTAAAATACTATTTTTCGACATAATCGCCAAACAAATTTAGACATTTGTCATATCGGTGAACTAGCTTTGAAATTCCCGTGTCGTAGAAATTCGCCGCCTGTGACGCCAGCCAGTCAGTCACGCCCGCTGAGATCTGCGTCGTCATCAAGCGCTGTGTTGCAAGCCAAGTCTTCATCTTTGGGAATAAGTGGAAATCACTAGGTGCCAGGTCCGGACTGTAGGGTGGATGAGGAAAATCTCCCACTTGAAGGCCGTCAAGACGTCTTTGTTCGATTTGCCGTGTGAGGGCGGGCATTGTCGTGCAAAAACAACACTTTTGCACTCAGTTTTCCTCTCCGCTTGTTCTGGATAGCTCGTCTTAAGTTTCGTAATGTTTGGCAATACCTTTCTGAGTTTATGGTTGCTCCACGTTCTAGGAAGTCAACCATAAGAAAACCTTTCCTGTCCAAAAAACGGTCGCCATGATCTTCCTTGCTGACAGGGTTTGCAAACATTTCCTCGGTTTTTTGGGGAATTTGTGTGCCCCACTCCATAGACTGTAGTTTTGTCTCACAGGTAACGTGCTTAACCCAAGTCTCATCTCCCGTTACGATGCGATCAAGAAATGATTCACCATCTTTGTCGTAAGATCTCTCCGGGCGTGACTGACTGGCTGGCGTCACAGGCGGCGGAATTCTACGACACGGGAATTTCAAAGCTAGTTCACCGATATGACAAATGTCTAAATTTGTTTGGCGATTATGTCGAAAAATAGTATTTTAGTTCCTCTTTCAAATGTATATAATAAAATTTTTTTCCTGTACTTAGTTTTTTTTTTATCCAAAAACGTAATCTACTTTCTGAATAGCCCTCGTAATTAAGTAATTGTTAATCCAGTAACTGTAATTATTTTTGCTGTTGTAATTTTTTTAAGTAATTAAAGAAGATTAAAAATCATTATCACAGAAACCCAAGGCTGGCCGTCCGTATGTAGGTTGTGCAGGAAGGAGGGTGAAACGACAGGTCATATAATTTATGATTGTGAGGCTCTTGCTAGTAGGGTTTTCGGTTTTCAAGACCCTAGGGATCTTCAGCAGAGTGAGCTAGTCAGTGAGTTGCTGGAAATTATTAGGGGCATCAATCTGCTGAACATTAAATCATATTTTAAGAGGTTCGTTGCACAATAGGTCAATCGATTGCAGTGTCTCGTTGTATTATCCCTTCCTCTAGATATAATCTTATCTTAAAGGGCTGGTCGTGCGGTAAGATGTAGTTCAAAATTTAGTTTTATAGTTATTTTTTAATAATGACAGTTAATACTGTTATAAATTAACCTGTTGATAATGTTGAGTATAGAATTGTGGCAGTACTCCACTAAGTCAATTGCAACACCTCCTAAACTATTGGTACAGTCAGGGTGGAAAAGCACTGTTGCTAGAAGACCCAATGCAGTTGTCTCTTGGTACATCTGCAATTAAGAGATATGAATATACTGTGTGACCTGTAATCAGTACATTAGTTAATAATCGCATATTATTATTGTCATACTAATGTGATGAAAGCAAATTTCAATTTTTTTAATGACAGTAATTTGTTTGATTTCACCATTAACAACAGTAATTACCATTAAAATCTGTATAATATAGTGTTTAACTTAAATTTTAAAATTAAAAAAAACTGGATAATGACTACTGTGATATTTATTTTACAATTTCAATGGAATGTGAAAAAAAACTAAATTTGTTTCATATTTTAATGCTGATTATGATAGTGAAATAAGCAATTTAATTTTAATTTTTAAAAGTGTTACAATTTTTAAAAATTTTAATGGCAACTATTTTTAAACTTTTTAACAGATTTGGCTGGTTAACAAACTTGACTAAGCTATTACTAATAAGATTTTTATAGGACGTTTTACGAAATCAGACCAAAATAATGAACTTGAGAGTTCTAACACATATTTTGCATATACAGTATATATATATATATATATATATATATATATATATATATATACATAGTCCTTCACATCATATTGTAAACTGGTGTACATCCATTCCATTAACATAGTAATTGTTTTTAGAACACTTCTGAAATTTCACCAAAATCATATCTGATAACTGTAAAGTTATTCTTGCTGTAAGTCTGAAGTTGAATTGGGTTTTTTAGTTCAACTTCAAAAATGGAGCGAGAGTAACATTGGAAATGCCAGATACAATTTTGACAAAACATGAGAACAATGTTTTTTCTAGAAACAATTGTGTTGAACTAATTGTTTCATTGGTTTTCATTGTAATATATATATATATATATATATATATATATATATATATATATATATATATAGCTTATTTTCCAATGAAAATTCGTTAAAAATCCTGCATATTTCCATAAAAAGTAACATTATTTTGTCTTATATATTATTTCAAAAGTTTAATTGGACATTAATTATCTAGGTAAGAGATGTTGGAACTCACCACCGTATACAGGGGGAAGACATCGTGAATGTTCGTTCCTTGAGAAAATAATTTTGGTAAAACCAATTCCCTCCAAACAGATATACAAATTGCTTCACATACTAAAGTTTGAATCTATAAGTAAAAAAAGAAAAAAAACAATTTATTGTTCATACAATTTATTCCAAAAATATTAGAGAAATAGCATTTTGTTGAAATTTACTTCCTTGCCTAAGAGTGAGCTAAGAATGTTTTTGGAAATTCATAAACTATGATTTTTCTGCTTCATCTAATGGAATCATTAACCAGATAGCAGTAACATAATTACCTTTTTTTTTTTTGTTAATGTCTGACTATTGTGCACACTTGGGCTAATGCAGATGATGGGATGATTTATAGCGTATGAAAATGCCAAGCCCTGGCCGGGAATAGAACCCGGGACCTTGGGGTGAAAGCCCAGTACGCTATCAACTAGGCCACCGAGGCGGCTAAATATAATTATCCCAACGAATAGGCACAGCAATTGCTGTTTTTGACATTACTCCAAACTTATTTTATTTTCTTAAAACTCAGATATCTAGTAGTGATATATTGAACTAAATTAACTCCCTAAGAGTTTATTTATTGTAACTGCTTTATTTCACTGCTAGTCATAAGACAAACATGGTGTCTCATGACCTGCTAAGCCTTTAAGAGCGTCATTTTATTAGGTCCCTTCCCACAAGTTATTCATGTAAAAGATAACTTAATGTAAAAAGACAATGGTACATAAACATTGTTGCTTTTATAAGATTTACCTTTCCATGCAGAAGCAAAGATTCCTTAACTTGTTCTTCTCGTGCACCTTTATTTGTGGCTTCCAGCACAGCTTGCTGAAACAACCTGTGCAGTCGCTCATGGTTTTTAAACCAACTGTAATTGAAAGTGATAAAAACTGTCAAAAATCAAGAGCATTTAAATATGCCGAACATATTTAACTAAAGTTAAAGAAAGACACTGACTGGCGTTAACAAAAACAAAGCTATAAATTGAAACAAAAATTGTGTAAATGGAACTACTATTCAGTTCTGAATCATTTTTTTTTTTAATAATTGAAGTCTCATTTTATTGAGTTAATGCAATAGATGTGCAAAAAATGTTTTAAAACAATTAAAATGTCTTTATTGAATTATTTTTATTTAATTTAGCAATACAAAACATTTGTGTAATTAAATTCAATATTTAAAGTAATCTCATTCTACTGAACTACTGCTTTCACATTTTGCAAAATAGTAAATAGGCAGAATAAAAGCAATACAGTACAACTCTATTTAATTGGATTAATCAAGGAGGTTAAATTGAAAGGTAATTCGTGTTGAATTATTGGATATACCATACTTCAGAAAATGTGTAAAAATGGTATTTAATACAACACGAATTACCTTTAACATAATTTGTAGGCCTATATGTCATATGAAAAAAGTCCTGTAAACAGTATTTCACTCAAAAATGTAAACATCTATAATTTTGTTTAAAAAATTGAAAGATCAGTTCATAGAGTTGTATTGACAGATATCATGGAAATGGATGAATATCTTGATTTTCATCACTAATCCCATGCTGGTCAGAAAAAAGAACTAATTGGAAGAGAGAGCCCTAAAGGTAAAACATTTACAATGCATTAAAATAACTAAATTAGTAGAAGTTTATGGACATGATAGAAGCACTGATCAGTTTAACTAGTAGAAGTATTAATCAGACAAACATGCAAACAGAATTTCTGCAGAAAATCTTTGTCTCATATCCTCTCCCTCCCCCCCAGTTACAATAATTCATATGATTAGTCTAATTATTTATTAGAGTCCTATTGTGTATTGAAAAATAATAAACCTAATAAAAATAGTTGACTAAGCTCTCATATCTAAATGGCAGGTATCATAGTAATATACAATAACCTAAAAGGATTTTTATTGCAGATTATTTGTTAGAATTTTCAAGCAATGTGAATAACACAGATC
Organism: Callitettix versicolor; assembly: GCA_022606455.1. Lineage (NCBI taxonomy): Eukaryota > Metazoa > Arthropoda > Insecta > Hemiptera > Cercopidae > Callitettix > Callitettix versicolor. The sequence continues at coordinate 13,528,491 of CM040185.1, read as the reverse complement.
AATTAATTAATTATTAATAATGTATTTACCTTAAACAACCGATCTCTTTTATTTTTGTTAGAGTAATATGTGAAGTGTAAACTTCAATTTCTTCCAAGGATAAGATATCTTCAATTTCTGTCATCTTGAAATACCGTAAGTTACACAACGATTAATTACATTGTAGTTGCTAGGCAACTTACTGCCTTCTGAATTCGAAATTGAATTTTTAAGTTTGTAAAAATACCTTTCAACTATAGATCAATAATTGAATATGTCATTAACGATCATAGATTAAATAAATTTATTTACAATTGATACTAAATACTTATCGAAAGTGTACAAAAGTTAAAATTATTATTTAGATTTGGAAAATTATCAGTAAAAATATTATATTGTTGTTCTGAAATTTATACACATGTTGTTATTATTACGTATAATAATTCCAGTTGGTCACATATTGAATCTAAATAGCTGTGAAACTGTGATGTAAAACTAAAACGTAGTAAAAAGCGGGAAAACATGGAAGTTGTGTTGTTGTTTAGTGTGTTTGTAGTGTAGTGAATTAGATTTAACTCACATAATTAAAAGTATTATACAAAGTAGATTTGTTTTAATATTAGTGCTATCAAGAAATACTGAAAGAAATTGTGAGGTAAGAATCTTTATATTTGTATGTAACACCGTAAGTTTCTCTCCCTCAGATCAGTTTTTTTTAAAACATCTAGCTATCTATGACTTACAATGTGAAAGAGAAACACTATTTAATTTATTACAATTTGTAATTGGCTATAAAAATTATGATGATTATAAAAATTATTATTATTGTAAGAATAGGTTTGTTACATTTAATTAAAAATGATAAAAGCCCACATGACTTGCATTCATCAGCAAGATTGTAGGCTAGTCTGCTGACACCATGGCTGATAAGTTTTTTCTTTTTCTGCATATTTCATTTCTTTCTTAACTAAACAAAGTTGTTAAACTGGAGATTTTCAGGGGTAAGGATGACAGTATTTTCTTTTCTCAGTTACCCTTTTTAATAAGGTTATTTAACAAATCAATCTTCTTGGATTTGTTTTTTTTTCTCATAGTTTATACAAGATAGACTAATGAGGACTAGGGATAGGTATTAGTGGAAAGCATAAAACTTATGGTAGTAACTGGAAGTCGTACTTACAACTGTGAATAGTGTAGTTCACAGACACAGCAAACTGACTAGCGTCTTAGTTGGATACAATAGTCTAAGTAGGCTACTACAGAAATTGTAGTAAAATTTTTGAAATAGCCTAAAAAATTTTGATGTATTTTTTTTATTAACAAAAATTAATCTTTTTCAACTGTACTATTACATTTTGATTTTTACTCTATCCCCCATATTACAAAATGTAAGCTACTTTATATATTTTTTACATTTGTTGAAGTCTAATTGTCTACTATATTTTATAAGTAATCTAACCTATAATATTAAGGAATCCTATAAAATGTCTTGCCAAAATTAGTAAACGATTTACAAATTTTCAAGTACAGTATGCTAAAATGTATTACTTTGGAATAACTTATTTTATAGGATTAAAATTTTTTTTTAATGTGAACTTCAATAACAGGAATGTTTAACCTTTTTGTTTAGAACCTGTAACATGTCATCTCATAATGTTACTGCAAATTTTTTACTGATGATGTCATTACAAAATAAGTTACTTCAAATTTTTACTGATAACTTCTTTTTAAAAAACATGGGCTATTTCATATAACTATTATTTTGTAGAACTATTATGAAAATAATAAACTGTGCATATACCTAACCTGAAAGACATAACATAATTAAAATGTTTTCTGCACTTGTAAGTTTATCTGATAATTTTGTTGTTTGGAAAGATGACACATTTCTTTATTTGTTAAACATAGTAGCCTTATATAGAACTGATAAAAGTTTTATATATATTTAGCTGCCTCGGCCTAGTTGATAGCGTACTAGGCTTTCACCCCGAGGACCCGGGTTCGATTCTCAGCCAGAGCTTGGCATTTTCATACACTATAAATCATCCCACCGTCTGCATTAGCCCAAGTGTGCACAATAGTCAGATGTTAATATATATATATATTATTATTATTTGCGTATAGACCCTGTTGGATCATGCAAAGCACTCCAACTCATGTCTTGTTCCTTCTAATCCTCCACACCTCCCTCATCCTGTCCCCATGGATCCTCTTCCGCTCCTCCGTCCATTTTACCCCTGCTCTCTTTGGGATTTCATTCTCTGGGACCTTCCAACCGAGCATCTTTCTCCTGTATGCGTTCCTGTCTTCAATGTCTGTTGAGTCTATTTCTGCGTCATGCAGGTCTATTCTGACTTATGCAATCCACGACGTTGTTGATTTGACTCCTTGTATATACTTAAGGATTCTGTTGGCAAGTCTCGTTGTTGGGAGTCTACTGATGTGTCCATAGAACCGAAGCCTCCTTCTTCTGATATCTGCTGCCAGGTTCGATATCTTCTCTTTGGTCTTCCGGGAGTGCAACCTGTATCTGTCTTCTGTTAATCTCGGGCCAAGGATCTTCCTCAAGATTTTGCGTTCTTCCTTCAAAATACCCTCCATGGTAGCTTTTGTGGAGGTAGCATTTATATTTATATTTTAAATGTCAATATTTTAAGGTTTATTTGTTCTACGCCATATTTGTAGGAATCAGCTAGCCTACTTTATAAAACAGCTATTTACAGCAAAGAAATTGATGCATAGGATTTATAAATTGCATGTTCACAAATTTGAATGTACTTATTATATTTGGAGATCTGTATTTTCTGTTAATCTTCTGTCTTCATTAGTAGTCATTAAAGTAAAAAAAATTGTAGTATATTTAAATAACATGTTACAAGCCATTCAAATGCAACACACATACCTTCTGAACTTGAATAAGGTTTTTATAAGAGACATAAATAATAATATTAACTAATTCATTTAGTTAATAAAATTATCATATGCGAGCCCAAACCGCTTCCAACGGATGAAATCAGTTTTGAAATTATATTTTTTAATTTTCTACTTTTACTCGCTCTCACTTTTCCATTTGCAGAATACATCACATAATTGATTTTAAGTTGATAATTTTTGATGGTATATCTATACTTTTGCTATATTAAAGTAGTGATGTTAACAGTTTTTTTTTTTTTTTGCTTTACTGCATTTTATCACTAACAGATATTTACTTGCTGAAGATAAGTTCCAATTTTAAGCCATTAACCAATTACTGAACCATGCTTAGTATGTTAATAACCTGTCATTACAATCTTAGTAACTTTTATACAATAGTAGTTATATAAAAACCTATGTTACGTTCTTAAATATTTTTTCAAATATCTAATTAATGTTTTCGCAATGAAACATTTTACCTACTTTCATTTGCGTTTGAAGTTATATTGTTCACTTCAATTTTCTTTTTCTTCTAACTCCCTATTGTTTCCACACTTATATAGTTTGTTTTATTAATATTGGGTTAATAATAGTTTTTGTGTAAACAATACAGAAACTGACATTAGGTCCAAAAAAGCACTTTTACCTTTTTGAGTTGCTACAATTATTTTTGTTGTGTAGCATGGCAGTTTATTACACTATATAACCTAACCTATAGGCTACATTTCTTCTCTTGATAAGTTTAGGATTAATTGATCCCTTATAGTTTAAACTTTGTGTCCATCAATTAGAAAATATTATTGTTCAAAAGGGAGAGAAAATTTTTTTATAATTTTTTCTCTAAAATTGTTTCTCTGTTAAGAAATTATGGAAAATAAAACTTCATTGATTAAGAATATAATTTTTGCAGTATAAATTCTAAATTAGTCAAATAATGAAAGTAGAATATCAGTTAAGAAACAGGTGCTAAATGTTTTACAAGTTAATTTATAAATTTTCTTTTCGTGCTGTTAAAATGATGGAAACGGAGATTTGATTTGTCTTGATGTGAGAAATAGTTAAGACCACTAGGATCTCTCTTCTACTTATCCCCGTAGACTAATTTACAAAATCATAAATTTTAATTTTACAAAATTTTAAAGGAGAAAGGTGTAATGAATGTTACAATTTAAAAACAACAAAATATTCAAAAATAAATATGTATTTTATTGTGTAACAATATAAAGAATTTTTCTTTAGAAGAATTTAACAAAGGAAAATAATGCTAATCATGCAAAGGGTTTTTTCTTCACATGTTACAATATTTTCTTGATTTCTAGAAAAATGAACTAGATCATATGAATTTATCTAGCCTATATTTATTAAGTATAAATTTTATGTGTTTAAAATTATTATTACAGGCCTTAATTTTCTATATTTGAAATATAGAACTGAAATATAGTTTGAAATCTACAACTTGACATGAAATTCTAAACAAAAACAAATTTATTTTGAACTTCTGTAGGTTACTTCATTCACATATTTGAAAAATATATAACCACCAGTGAAAACTTTTGAAAATATTCATAGGCTACACTCAGAACTTTATTTATTTTTGTGTACATTCACAGTTTAAAAACTTGTTTAGGTTTTCTTCTACGCCTAAATTTTTATTTGGAAATTATATTTAGGATATATAATAAAACAAAAATATTTTTGTAAGATTTTATACTTTTTACATTTAATTTACAAAGTGAATAAACAAAAAAAATTAACAATACAGTAGAGTCTTGATTTCCCGTCACCCTTTTAACTATTAGTTTTTATTAACTATCAGGTAAATTCTGTTTTTTAAACAGTCTTACATAGTAAATAATTTGTAATAAAAAATAACAGTAGCCTAAAGTTCTACACAAAATAAAACACTGTAACTGGACAAGACTTATTCATAATACAGGCGTAAGGTTTGGCAGTTGACAATAATTGTTATCCTAAGTAAACACTAATAATTGAAAAATAAATGATCCTATCTACAGGAATTAGGTAGAAACACTTTAAAATTCGGAAAGTGCGCATTAATGTTTCTTTTTAAAGATAAACACTCACACACTATTTACGATATGATTCAGTGTTTATGTCAATCACAACAATCATGTGCATACTTTTAAGTGTGGCGCGCGGTGCTTGCATATATTATGTGAATGCTTGTCAAAAGTTATGTACGAATAATTTACTTATGTAAAATTTTTATAATAAATAAGTAGAGTTACACAGAAAATTTAATTGTTCTACTACATTTTCTAAAATAATAAAACATTCTGTGCTACAAACAGAGTTTTCTGTATATTATTCTGTATATTATTTTTATTGATCGCTGAAAGTACAGATAATGAAAGTGGTGTATTTCTGTTATCTGTCTATTCTGTCATTTATCACCTCAACGGTCTCGAGAATGATGGTTAATCGAAATTCTACTATATATTCAACATGAAAACTGTTTAGCATCAAAATTGTAGTTTTTAACAATTATTTAAACCGGTTTTGATTAGAAGATAAAAAGTAATTAATTGGTGGTAAAAGAAATAGTTTAAGTACACAGAAACTTAGGCCAAGTTTTAGCCTATGGTATAAATTATTTAAAATTTCAAAAAAAATGTATATCTTCTTACTAAACTTTCAATAACATAATAATAAGTTATAATGTTGTATTCTTGCCTTTTTACAATGTATTCATGCAGTTTTTTTATTTTTAACATCAAATAATCAAAGGTAAAGAGGTAGGCCTAGAACCAGTAATTCTTCATATATTGGTAAACTGTAGATGTATCAATGTGCCTTAACCTAACCTTATGTATTTGTGAAACCACATTTGTGAAAGAATTTTGATACCTGAATGATAAAGACTGTATAGTTTTTATTCAATTGTTTAACAGTTTTATGAAACTATCTTTATTAAAAATTTTAATAGGTTAAAACATAAGCGATTATGTAGTGTACTATTTTATTTCGATTACATAACAAGAGTTTATGAAGTTGATAACCTTGTTTCTTAAAGCAAATTTCCCTTTTACAGTAAAACTTCTTTTGCAGCTATCTGCTAAATAAATTTCTAATATACTTATAAAGCGTAAGAATAAAATTATATATACAAAAAAATATTTTGTAGAAATATAACAACTTAATAACAGTATTGTATCATTTATCGGTACACAATTCAATGTGTTAATTTATGACCTATTTGCCTTACACATTTTTTAGACTATCAAAAATAACACAGAATGTTGAACTGTGAAAGTTTTATGTTAACAGTTTTTTGAAGTACACTATATACCACTCTGCTTGTACAAAAAGACAACTGTGACTTGCTATTTGTGATTGTTAATTGCTGGATAAAATATTTAATTCTGTTATACTGTGGTACATACCTCTTCTTAAATTATTATTATAGTTTTATTTCAAAACTGTTATTTTATTTTTGTTAATCTATTAACAGTTCATTTTCATTCTGAAGTGTCATTTTAGTTTAATTACTTCAAGCGTATGGTTTATTTAACTTCCGCTTAATTGTAGTTTGGATTAAATAAATGTTCAGATTATCAATACTCCTAGACTAATTCGTTGTGCACTGGTAATTCAAGCGTCAAACTAAGAACAATAATTACTGCAACAAATTGCAAGTTATTATTTCATTTTGGTCCCAAAATGATTGTTAAGGAAAGTGTTGTCACAGTTCAATGCAGACAATATAACCTTTTATCGCCAGCACACCGCGGCATATAACATGGACCTGGTAACGTGAAGCCCAATTTAAATGCGATTCTTTTTCTTGGAATATTTCTGACAGTGCTTCTTTTGGTAAAATATCTGGAATAAAACAATTTCTGAATTAATATTTTATTTCATTAAGTCTGCCAGACTCGGGCTACTTTGCGCTTTATAGTAGCATAACTTTTTACTTTTTCTGAAAAAATCTATTTAGGTCCTATAATAAACAGTTTCTTTTATTACTATTTGTTTTTCTTTTTATTATTATTATTATTTGTTTTCTACAAAAACAATTGCATAAGTTTTCTGAATGGACATCAGATTTATAGTTGTACTAAAAATGGATGGCAGGCAAATATTTCCGCACTGGTTATTGCCATAAAAAAATGATTAGGAACCAAAATGCCCTCAAGTACATAGATACTTAAGCAAATTATAGTATATGCTAGGCTATAAATTTTAAGCAAAAGCAATAAATGTTAACATTAACCGCATTGAAATACTCAAATGGTATGTATTATCGAAGGAACAGCTATAGAGCGAAATACTCTGTTTCATGTAAACATTACATTCAACCTTCCCCATAACATCACAATTTAGCTTAAAAATGTTAGTTGCATATTAGAAATTACTTTTTTTCCTTATACAGTATTTCTTTACAACAGTTATTTTATAAAATTTTATTAGTAAAATGCTTTACACGCCATTGTATTTCAACATCCTTTAGGAATAAAAAAAAGAAATGTTTGTTATCTTATCCAAGGCTACAGCTGTTAGGATTATGCTTTGCTGTAGTATTACTTAATAAAGAAAAAAAAATAAGGAAACCTTACCCAAAGGGTCATTGTGTGTCAGAAGTTGCACTTCATTATCTTTGGTAAATTCCTGGAGTGCTGGCGGGACCACACAACAGCTTTGCAAGTTAATCTGCACTATGCTAGGTTTAACCTAAAACAAAAGTCAATGGAAAGTTAGTTTGAAAATAAAACCAGTATTTAAACTCCATATTTTGTAGAATACTGTTAAACTTGTAAAATTAATAACTTCATGTGTACATGAACTGTTTCACAAATATAAATGGCGATTGAAAAATAAAACAAATTATTTAATGTCAGTGCCTCTAATATAGTAATGGCCTTGAAAACTTCATAAACTTTACTTACTGATGGACAGTGGCAAACAAAAGTAACATGGTAAAAGGAATATCTAACTAGTAGTGGAAGCTGTAACTAATTAGATTGCTACTGAACAATTTCAGTTATTTTTGTGTTGTAACAAACAATTATTGCTTATGTTATCATGCCTGAACAGTGAGCAATAACCTTGAATGCTGTCACTGATATCTACTCCTGATCATTCATTTCCCCCTTGAATGATTTCATCATGTTGTATAAATTAATACAACAGTTCAATATGAAATTAATACAGCAGTGCAATGTGAAAGTGACAGAGACTATAACTTCTATGACAGACTGTACTAGGAACTAACTTTACATACATTACAATTCTAGACAATGATATAACTTTCAACTATTCTTTTAGAGGAGAGTTTACCTGGTCTGAATTCAGAATCATTACTATTAGGCTCTAATTCAGGGTCATTTTTTATCGAATCTATAAACTCTGTCGTATCTAAATATTTTATAATTTTTTTATCAACAATTTCACTAATTCTTCTATTTGACATCAATACTGAAAACAATAAAATAGCCAAAAGTAAACAAACTTGGCGCTTACACCTTAATTACTAGCCAAAAATTAAAGAAGTTTACAAATGAAATAAACCAAATACAATTAAATGTTGCTTGTGACTGAGCTAACTCAAGTCTAAGGTCAGTGTGCTGTGTTACACATTTATTAGTGTCAGGGTCTATTTATATGGCTTAAAACAACAAGGCAGTTTGTTCTAAACCAGCTTAAAACTATTTTATCATAGGATTATCTTAAAAATAATAAAAATACTAAGTCTGGTTAATTTGTTTCAGTAATGTTAATGTAATCGCTAAGTAATGTTATAAACACTATTTGTAATTCCTAAACAGAAACAAACACGGTCTCTAAATACACAAGTCTATTTGGCAGACTTGCGATAACTGTTTTTTTCTTTCTTAGTCATCAGTGTCATTGCGATAATAATTATATTATAATTGTAAAGTTGCAAAACTATGTTAAGGCATTAGTAGATATTTATATTTGTGTACACTTTAAATGAGTCATATTACTATGGCAATCTTACTGTACTTTTGTACTATACACAATGGCTCATTTTTCCCAAAGAAATTTATTAAGAACTTGAAATCATAACATGTGAGTTCCCTATATTGCATCTTATCTTCCCATAAAAGTTTTACAATTATTATAAGCAGTTTAGTGCAAGTAGATGTATTTTTTATACCGAGAGCATAATCTAAGTTTTAAGGAAATGATAAAGTAAATTTAAACATCACAGAATGTCTTAGTTGACTGTAACTTTATCAGCATTTTTTTAATAACAGATAAAAGATTAGCTTATCTTTACTAGTCATGTTTTTGATTAATGATAAATTTTACGCAGCTGAAAAACTAGTTATTTTTTAAAACTACTCAAATTGCTGTAAGTCATTCTGTTCTAACATAACAGACGTGTAAAAGTTTATAAACATAATTAAACAGCTGAGAAACTGTTTTTTATAAACACAAAAACTGCTACGGAACGTTTTGAGAAGCAATAAAAATTTTGGTGTTGTTTTTTATCAAATACATTTAAGATTTGATAAAAACAAACTTGTAAAAATGATTTTTTCCAAAGTTTTGTTAAATTCTTTAAGTCCCTGGAGCGAAATGTTTGGATTTATTTCGCTAAAATTTATAATATGGACATTTGTTTTCAGTTGTTTCTCTCATATGTTTGTTCAAAATTAAGGGACAGCAACAGGACTAAATTTGTCTCCTTGAACAAAGTTAAAAATTATGCCTACTGAATTTTAATAAATGTTAGCATTAAATAATCTTCAGTTTATATGCCTGTACAGTAAATGACATTTACTACAGATTACCTTGGCAGAATTATAAAGTTGGATGAAAAGATCAGTGTCGACATCACTAATTCCTATTCTTTCCAATTTGCCTTTTTCCACATTGGACTCCAGCACTTTCCACAGTTCTTGAATGTCTTCAAACAGTTCATTATTTGATGCATTATGATAGGCTAGCACTAAGGAGTCTACGTTTTCCGTCTCCAATGATAGAAACACTGAAAACATTAATCTCTTTTAGACAAAAACGACTAGTCACTTTATCTAGCACAGCACAACAATATGCTAGTGTTTTTAATCAATGCACAACACACAGCAGTACAAGATCACAATCTCTGGCACCATACTGATCCAAGCACTGTTTCCTGAATGGGAACATTGATGTATTTAAAACATTAATTGACAATCTAAGAATCGTGAACTTAAAGGGTCTTGAGACAAATATATAGATGCCAAAATCATTTTCTCTTGCATAATAACAATACTTTTTATGTACTGTACTTCATTTAATGAGGATGTACAATTATATATCAGATTACTGCTATGTTGAAAATAAGATTTTATTGAATTTTTCAGTTTATTAGAATAAGAAAGTGTAGTAGATAGTTTTCAAGTACAAAATAATTGTGTCATTGAGCTAATCAATTTAACATAACCTAAAATAATTAATTGTACAATAAACTTATTATGTACTGAAATATGATATACGTTAAATAAATTTTTGAAAACATTTTAAGATATAGGGGACTTGTAATTTTTTACAACCAAATCTTTTAAAATCGATTATTCATATTTTATCAAGCCCACTAATTGTTAAGCACATTGTGTAAACTGTGTTGTAATACTGCTTATCAGTGACATGCACTTACAGTTGTCAATAGCCTCTTGCAACGCTTCCTTCTTGCCTTTTGAAATAAATACTTTAACACTAGTTTTTAATTCAGTTGCTTCTGTATCCACTTTGTGAATGCTTTCATCGCTATTCTTTATTGCTAGGCAGGATTCAGAGATATTTTCTGGCACTTTCCATCCGTCCAAAGTGATCTTTAAACTGCTTAAAAGCTGTAAAATAAAAAAAATATATAATTATTTAGTATGCTCAAGATAACATGAAGGAAGTGAACATTTCTTTGTGTCCTCTTGTTAAGCTTCTTATGGCTCTTCTGAATATACCTGAAAGAACGTTTTACTTCTGAGTGTGATGTGTGATACCCAAAAATCAACATAATAATAGAACCTAAAACTACTAGAATTCTGTGCATGATTTGCCTAAAACATTTTCACTTAAGCAATACAACACTTTAAACCATAAGTTTCATCATAAAACTGTAGACATTAGTGTGACCAACAATTTTTTTTAATGTTTGTTTTTCTGAATACAATGGTACAAATATTTTTTGGGGAACTCAAAAAATGTCACTAATGATTTTATGAAAATTGGTAATTGTACGGGATACGAGACACTATGAAAGTTGCTTTGTATGTAATAGTAGTTTTACTTCAGATAAAATGTAATGAAATTTACAGGTAAAAAAAAAATTCATTGAAAGTTAAAAATTTAGGTTAATGCACATTTTAATACCTATATTATGATAATGAAATCAGCTTTCCAAAAAGAAAAAAGTTAGATACAATTTTTTTTGAATATAATGTCAGTCAGGATTCATTTTTGTATTTTTATTAAAAATAAAAGGTGATTCAATAAGAACACCGGTTTTTAAGTACTGAATAAAATACTCTATATTTATGAACCGTAACACATTCCAACATCAATACGAAGGATACATATTGCCATTAAATATGAAAACATTATGTATGAAAAATTACATCTGACTGATGACTTGCTCGACTGATCACCATGACTTGCTCTGCATGTTGTAACTCGATCAATCAAATTTGTTATAACCTTCAGACAGATGTTCTCCTTGATTTGGTCCATGGCGCCGCAAATCTCTTCATTTAGTTTAGGGATTATTTTGATAAATTTGTGATTTTAAATACCCTCCAAAAAATAAGTCACAGGGTGTTACATTGCATGATCTTGCTTGCCAGTTCTGATCGCCATTGCATGAAAGGATTTGGGTCAAAAATTTATTCCTCAATAAGACGTGTTGAGCATATTTATTTCATATTGTATGAGATATCGCAGGTAACCCCATCCTGTTAGAACCATAATTGCTCAATATTCATGTGGTTAAGACCATTTTCCAACCATTTCCCTGTATTATTGTCAATTCACCATCATGGCATTTTCATCCTCATCTTCAAAAACGTAAGGCTGAATAACCTAACCAGCCCAAAATCCACACTACCCAGTTACTCTGTGGATGCATTACCTTGGGATAGGTTAAATTATCAGGAACCTGTTGTCTCAAATTTTATCATAAGTCTACAAACTGTTGACTTATTATGTGCATTATGACAACCTAGCCATATGAAGCTCGGCACTGTTTCTGTGTAACACCCGCCATATTTGTAATGTGTTTTTACAATTAATATTCATTGATCCATTGTAAAGTGTTCAATGATAACTAACCTCAAAAAATACTGATTTTAACAAAGATATAAATAAAATGCTGTCATAGCAATAATTCAACAATAGCTTGCAGTTTAAAACTGGTATTCTTATTGAATTATTCTTTATTTGCATATTAAAATGCTCATTTATGTCACCAAATTTTGATATATTTTGAAAATTCACTCCATTATATAAATGAGGATTATTATGACAAAAGAATGTATTGTTTAAGAAAACAATTAGACTAACAAGTTCTAGTAAATACTTTAAGTACTTTCTTAAATAATGTTGCTCCAAGCTTTAAAGTTAGCCATTTCTGAACACAGATGATAACATTGGAAATGTTGAAGACCGTAAAGTTTAGCTGCTGAAAATTGCACTACTTCCTAATGTTACAGTCAACTATTTATCATTTACAAAGAAATAAAATATGTAAAAACATCATGTTAATACATCACACGAAAAAGATTATTTATATACAAAAATAATTATTGTAGAAATATATTCGTACACTAAAAATTAAAAAATGTTAAAAAGAAAGTTTAGACGCTAGTTCCTTGACATTAGTACTTATTTTGGTACTATTGACATTGACCAAATTTTTATATTTTTTTCACCAAATCACTTAATTACATGCCCTTTAATAATAATAAGAAATATAGAAACTATACTGCAGGAAGTATAGAAAGTTAAAAAAGTGATCTGTATAACGTCAAAATCACTAGCATGCAAAAATAGTAACATTTTTCATTGCAAAACCAATTAATTAAATATGTGTTATAAATAACAGAAACTACAGAAATTTTTTTTGAAAAAAAATTTCATGGTTGTGAATGTTAAACCTAAACAAGCTGGTTGCAGTGAAATATTAATGTTTCCTTATCAAAATTACAAATACACTTTTAACACAAAAAAGAATACACATGCATTAACTTGTTAGACTTTCATTTTCAGTGACCCTTTCATAGTAAATGTAGCATGCTTGATGCAATGTCAATGGCTGATGTCATGTTTTGTAATGAAGTTTTGTTGTAACTAGTAAAATCTGTTATTATAAAAAAAATTATTCTTCAGGTCAATATCTCTTTACTGGATACGAAAGTATGTAATTACTATACTTAAAAAACAGGATGATGATGAAAAAATATTTAAAAATCATTACTTTAGCAGGGTAAATGAACAGTATTTTTTGTACTGATAGTATCACAAATTTTGTAATAACAAAATTTTGTATTCCTGTTTGTTTAACCAGTTCTTCACCTATAATTTATACAATTATTATAAAATTTATAAAAAAAATATTGCATATATTTTAATACTGTTACAACTAAATACTAAATTCCTACCTCTTCTGTTGCATCTTGGCCAGCTTTTTTCTTCACTTCACTTAAATTTAAAATATTGCCTGTATGAATGCATAATTGTGACACATTTTCTGGTAGACTGGGCAACATGTTTTAATTAAAAAATAGAAAGCTAATGCAGTATATACACGAGGTACAAGATCTAACACGTTTTTGTTCAGAAAGAGATCACAATTTATAATTATTTAAATTAACTTTGAAGAGGTTTACCTTGATATATTTTCAACAGTTATTCAGCGAGTTCACGATTCTTAGAACTGATTTCAATTAAATGTGATTCTAACTTTAACCAACTAGTTGCGCAACGTTTGTTAACTGCTAATTTTTACATCGATATAAACAATTCTAAACTTCCTAACCTGACAAAACTGACAGAAACCACAGAAACAAACTGTATTATAAACATAAAAGTTCTTTCGATATAATCCGGTATCAGCTGAGAAATGATAATGATGAGGCCAGAGATAATTTATAACAGGCTGTGCTATTTCTCGAGCACAGATGATGCAAGTGCAAAGTATTTTTCTCGTTGGCCATGGATGATGATATAAAACATTATGGATACAAGATACAAAAATTATCTTTAGATATTTCATAACCAAAGAAAAGTACTATTTTTGTTATTGTACAATCAGTCTATGATTGATGATAAATTAACAAATTTTTATCAAATATCATTGTCATACATAAATAAACAGTCATTGGCATAAAGGCAAAAGTCATTGCCGTCGAAGTTGGTTGTAGAGTGTGGGAGTGTTGAGTTTGAAGTAGATAATATTACGTGTGTTTTAATAGCTTTGCAGGTTTATTTCGTTTATTACTTTTATTAGCTAAAAAAAAAAAAAAAAAAAAAAAAATTGAAATAAAAAATGGCAATTGATTATATAAGTTTTGCGTACGCAGCTTCAGTAGCAGCTGGTGGAATAGTTGGCTACGTTAAAGCAGGTAAGGAATATTTATGGGTTAGGTTAGATAACTTTTTACTTTATTTTCTCTGTAGTTACATAGAAAACAAAAAAGCCTGCATGTTTATTAGGCCATACACAAACAAAAGTGGCTTTGGGAAATCAAGCCTATTAACATAACTTTTGGAATAATTAGTAAACTCTCTAAAATGCCACTACTTTTCATTACTAAATATTTGGCTAAATATCTTACCAAATAATATTAATTGTAAAGATAAAAATATTTTTTTTTTTATAGTATAGGCCTAACTTACACCACGAACTAATTACTTTAGTGTAATTAGTTTTTTAAATTAAAAGTAGGCTATGATTTTTCTGCACAACACATTGGGACCCCCTCAGGATATTTAGTTCCTTTTTTTAAAACTTATTTTTTCTTTTAAATTTTCTCAAGTTTGTGTGCTATAATTACGTTTTGGTATTTGTGTAATTAAAAGGTGCTACTTATTATTATGTAGGCCTAATTATAGTATATTTTTGTTATATTATTGATTATTTGATGAAAGGTCGTCTGCATTAGCCCAAATGTGCACAATAGTTGGACATTAAACAAAAAAAAAAAAAAAAATAAAAAAATATATATGATGAAATATAAATCTGAAGAAATTTAATTAAATAACTTTTAATAGAACTCTTTAAACATGAAATTAAACCAGCCATATCAAATTTCATATTTTTTTGCCAAAAGGCTTTATTACATGCCCATTAATAATAAGTCTGAAAGCTATAAGAAGTTAGAAAAAAATCTAAAGTATATGTACTGCAAAAGCAATTTGCTGGCATAAAGTATGGACATTAAGAAAAAAATAATAAAAATGAGCAATCTAAGTTAAACTTCTGTATGAAAGTAAAAACAAGTTTTTTGTCATGTAAATAAGTAAATAAATATGTGTAATTAATAATAAAAGCAGTAGAATTTTTTTAATAGGTTTTGTTTAAGAACCTAAAATGATTGTGCGTGAAAAACCTAACTAACATGATTTTGAATATGATAATGCACACATGATTATTACCTTGTTTGACTTTGACTTTTCGGTGACTTTATCATAGTAAATATAGCATACTTGATGCAATGTAAATGACTATGATGTTATATAATATAGTTCCATTAAAAAAAGGATAAAATTTTAAAGGATAAAAAAATTTCGCTGGAAATTTAATTTTGCACGATTAAATTGTTGTTTAATTTAATCTCTTAATTTAATAATAAAGTACATAATAAAGACATATTTAAGAATCATTACTTTAACTTGATTTTTTTAATGTCATTGATAGCAGCAACTCTTTTGTGACATATTACTGTTAACATTGCGTGGAATATGCAAGATTTATTATACCAGGTATCATTCTCATAAGTAATCCTAGCAGAGCAAAAACAAGTTTGTAGAGAGTATGCCGACATGAACTACAACATATGTTCCTAGAGGAGCAACAAGTTTGTAGTCATTATGCTGGCATGAAGTATGACATACGATCCTAGTGGAGCAAAAAAAGTTGTAGTCAGTATGTTGGCATGAAGTGACATACGATATTAGTAGACAAAAACAAGTTTGTAATCAGTATGTTGGCATGAAGTATGACATACGATCCTAGTGGAGCAAAAACAAGTTTGTAGTCAGTATGTTCGCGTGAAGTATGACACGATCCTAGTGGACCAAAACAAGTTGTAGTCAGTATGCTGGCATGAAGTATGACATACGATCCTAGTGGAGCAAAAGCAAGTTTGTAGTCAGTATGTTGGCATGAAGTGACATACGATATTAGTAGACAAAAACAAGTTTGTAGTGAGTATGTTGGCATGAAGTATGACATATGATCCTAGTAGAGCAAAAACAAGTTTGTAGTCAGTATGTTGGCGTGAAGTATGACATACGATCCTAGTGGAGCAAAAACAAGTTGTAGTCAGTATGTTCGCATGAAGTATGACATACGATCCTAGTGGATCAAAAACAAGTTTGTAGTCAATATGCTGGTGTGAAGTATGACATATGATCCTAGTGGAGCAAAAACAAGTTTGTAGTCAGTATGTTGGCGTGAAGTATGATATACGATCCTGTATCCACATATGATCCTAGTGAAGTAAAAACAAGTTGTAGTCAGTATGTTGGCGTGAAGTATGACATGATCCTAGTGGAGCAAAAACAAGTTTGTAGTCAATATGCTGGCGTGAAGTATGACATATGATCCTAGTGGAGCAAAAATAAGTTTGTAGTCAGTATGTTGGTGTGAAGTATGACATGATCCTAGTGGAGCAAAAACAAGTTTGTAGTCATTATGCTGAACTTATAACATTATGCATGAACTATAACATACGATCCTAGTAAAACAAAATCAAGTTTATAGTCAGTATGCTGATATGACATACAGTTCTAGTAGAGTAAAAACAAGTTTTTAGTCAGAATGGTGGAATGAAGTACGACATACAATCCTAGCGTAGCAAAAACAAGTTTTTGGAGAGTATGCTGACATGAACTACAACATATGGTCCTAGAGGAGCAACAAGTTTGTAGCCAGTATGCTGGCTTGAAGTATGACATACAATCAAAGTGGAGGAAAAACAAGTTTGGTAAAGCTGTTTAGGATTGTTTAAAATAATGATTTTAAAATATTTTTCTCTTTTAGTATATACTTGATTATTCAGTCAAAAGATATTTATCTGCAGAAGATTATATTATAATTAACGTTCAATTTTATGTAATTTTTAATGGAACTAATTTGTGATGTCATTACCGTTTATATTACATATACTAGATTTACTACGCCAAAGTCAACCACGGAAGTAATATACATGTTATCCACAGTCTTATTTCCAGTGCATTTCTAGTTTTTATACTATTATGACAGTCATTAGTCACGTTCACACAATTCTACTTTTGTACAAAACCTTATTGGGTTTTTAAGATAATTTGAAAAAAAATCTATTGTTTCTATTATTAATTATGTGCATTAAATATCATCCACATTATTGAAGCATTGTGCCGTAACAATAGAAATAGTTATCAGAAATTATTACAACTTTCATGCATTATTACTTCTATACGAAACCATGTTAGTTGGGTTGTTAAGGTAATTTTTTAAAAGTTTTTTTTATTATTAATTATGCACATTAAATAACATATAAGCAAAGAATTCACCATTTTTAAAAAATAGCTTTATATCTGCTATAACAGTCATTACAAGGTTAGCAACTTTTATGCAATGCTATTTTTATAAAAGACCAGGTTTCGTTCTTAAGGAAATATATATATATATTTTTTTTAAAGTTTCTATTGTTTTTATTATTAATTATATGCATTAAATTAATTTATTTTGCGATGAAAAGCACATTAGATACTTTCACGCAATAATAATTGTTAGGTTATGGAGATAATTTTTTTGTACTTCCCATATTTTCTGCACTTTTATATTTTGTATCATTACTAATGGGCATGTAATAAAGTGTTTTATGCAAAAATTATAAAAACAGCCATGTCACCTGAAAATCATATTTACCATAATTTCACACATAATGTTAGGTTAATTTAATTGTTTCAATATTCTGAATATTTTAGCAAAATGATACTTTGGATTCTTACTTTTTTTTATACTATTCATAAATTTTAATGAATTTAACAAACTCCATTAAGTATAGGGTTTTGGCAAAAAAAGAAAAAAATGTGTTTATTAAGTACATAATTACCTAGGTCGGAGATGAAAAGAAAATGAAAATATAGATAACATGTATAGGCCTCTTTAACATTTGGAAAAAATTTAACCTACATTAAATCACAAATTTTAACTTCTTTTACTAGGTTAAATATATTTAAATAAATAACTGTTCTGCTTGTACATTTATTGGGATTGATATTTTCAGGAAGCATCCCTTCTCTGGGAGCTGGATTAGTGTTTGGGAGCATCTTGGGATTTGGTGCTTATCAAACGTCTCAGAACCCTAATAATTATTATGTCACTTTGGGGACAAGCTTAGTGCTTGGTGGCATTATGGGTGCAAGGTTTTATAATTCTGGAAAGTTAATGCCAGCTGGATTAATCACGGCTTTGAGGTAAGTCCCAAAGTACTAAATTAATTCCAGAGTTTTCAGAAAATTTCGAATTAGTTAGATTACAACTAGAAATAAGATAAAATATTGGTAGAGACTAAACAAAAAAGATTTTCCTTTATAGTTTACTTCATTGTTTTATATGTTAAGCATTTAAAATTAAATGTCATCTTTAGGAAAACATAAAATACAATAAATATTGATAAGCAGTTAGTTTATCAATAAATATTGATAACACTGACACATTAGTTGCAGATAATTAAAAGTCAGTGTTAAATTTATTGTTGGCAAAGGAAAGGTTTTTATTAAAAAGTCAAAGATTTACTTTTATCCTCGTTTTTAAACCTAAATACACTAGTCTCATTTAAACGAAATTTGATCGTTAAATGAAAATCTTATTAATCTGAAATAAAAACATATATTTTGTAAAGAAAATGTCTGCTAGGCATGGAGTAGTGCGTTTTAATATGTATTTACTTATGTTGTGTTACGTATCTGCAATAGTAGGCACTCTCATACTCGTTCAAATGCAATTGGAAGGGAGAAAAATTAAATTTTTAATTGTCAGAAACGTTTTATAAACTATATTATAATATGGATAGAACATTTAAGAGGGAAGGTACCAGAACATCTCCAACGAAGAAGTATACCAGAAGATAGAATCATTAACGGATATCATCAGAAAGAGGAGGATATCTTTCTTAGGGCATATCCTGACAATGAGAGACCAAGACTTCCGAAAAAACTAACGGAATTTTACTGGAAGAAGAAAACCCAACCCAAGTGGCTAAAACTGGCTATAGAGGACACGAAGGAACTGGGTATTGAAACAAGTGAGTTGGAGGAGGAATATGGAAATTTCAGGTTAATGAAAGAGCATAAAACGAGATTCAGAAGAACAGATATAAACAGAAAAAAGATGGTGAGTCCAAAGCCGAGAGGAAAAATAGATTTGACCATATGAAGAACTACCACGTGGAATTATGAGCAAAAAGAACAGCCAATAAGAGAACTTAAAGTGGTCCCCTGAGGCCGTACAAGAAGGAAAAAAATAGATAGAACATTTTATACATCTCAGAAAGCAATTCATGTGTATAATCAATCTTAGAAGGTCTTGCTGGTAGCATTTGTATAGTCCATAGCACAAACTACTACGAAAGTATAAGTTATAACCTACAAATAATGGATCTTTGTTTTTATACTGTACTTTTCTCTTAGTCATTAATGTATACCGGTAATACTTACTGCTACTCTGTATAATTTTTGTCATTACTCAAAGTTTCTGCTTTTACACTTTTTCAAGAAATGTTCGGTTAATCCAGAAATTTGTACAGCTTTTTTTTAAACAGGCGTTTATTCATTAAAATAATTTTGTTTGTTTCAGTTTATTAATGGTGTGCCGACTCGGGGCTAGAGGACTCGGTCTAACTGCAATTGAAAATAAATACCAGAAATAAAATTTGCAGAACAGGAAGCAAGCTGTTAAATCATAACAAATATGTCAAATGTACATTTTTTTAAATCAGCATAAATCTAACTCCATTCAGCATAAAATATTAAAACAGTTTAAACTTTAGTCTATTATAGAAATATAGGTTACTGTTTTTACAATATTATTGTATACATTAGATTTATATTAATTAAATACAATTATTGAGATAAATAGTGTGATGGTTTGTTAATTTTTGTTATACTTAAATGAAATAATATATAATTTTATAAAAAGTATATGTAACTCATTTCCCGAATTTACTTTATCAGTATTCTCTGTAACATATGTAACAATATGTTCGTTAATTGCACAGTTTCAGCAATTATCTTAGTGCTATATTTTATCCACTTAATAACTGTGCTGAACTTGCATCATATCAACAGATAGCTTGTTTATGGCTGCTTGATCACATACACTTTGTTCCTATAAACAAACTCCCACTTCATTCCTCCATTTTCAGCCTAAACATTTTCAAAAACATATACTTCACTTAAAATCTGTATCTGTTTTTTTCATATGTATGAGGCCCGTTGAAAGGGAAAAGTAACCTCCGTTTGATCACTACGTGGGAAGGAATGGGTAGTGATACCATTCTTGTATGGACATGCGTGACAGATCAGTCGGCATCCAACCACGTCAAACAGCTCTACTCATTGTTGCCATTTCTTGGATTTTTTTTTTTTTTTGTGAATAATGTGGCTGTTGTACTCTACTGAATTTTCAGTTACGTTAAAACAACAGCTACTGATCTGAAACTTTCAGACTGCTTTGTTCCTTTTTTCTGAGTTTTGTTACATTTTTATATAATTAAATGTTTTCGGTAAAACTATACAGCATTTTATTTTTAGTAAAAGCAGTGTTAATTTTATTTGTTACGTTTACATTTTTTTTTTTACTTAATTTTTTTTACCTCATGGGACCATTTTAGTCTAAATTTCAGTTCTTCCCAACATCGGGCTATAATTTTTTTCTCCAATAATCTCTCATTTGATCAGATCGTTGCTTTCTGACAGCATCTGTGATATCTACCTTCTTGTGTCTCTTCGGTTTATCCACTTAAAATTTATTAGTCTTAAGAATGAGTGTTATTTTACATTTGTCTGATGCATCATCCATTTTCAGTCCTATTTCACTAAGGTCCCTGAGGACTTGTGTGATGTATATTCCCTGTGTTTTCCTGTTGATGCTTCTCATTACCAGTTGCCTCAGGATTCTGTCCGGCATTCTTAATATGTGAAAGAAGTGGGAAATTCTTCGTTTTTTCATTACACTGAGAACTGGGTCGATATATTTGTATACTGTTTCATTTGTGGCTATTCTCCAGGTCCCTTCTTTCCAGTAGCTTTTGTTGAGACACGTTCTGATGATCCTTCTCTCTGTCTTAAGCAGCAGGTCCATCTTGTTATTGTTTTTGATTTGAAAGAGAGTTTCACTGGCATATAATGTTTCTTGGAGTGATTATGTGCCACTGATTTGTAGTGGCGTATTTTTGTTTTTATTGACAGGCATTTTTTTTGTACGTTGGCCAAGTTAGTAGCTGGGCTTTTTTAATTTACCCTATTGAGTAGTGCAGCTTTTTCGCCCAGATTACTTTTACGTTTTATATATATGTAAATAAATTGTTTTCCCCTACTAATTTGTTTGTCTTTATTACCGCACTGCTTTTGCCTAATTTTTAGTATTAATTTATTCAAATCTTCAATGGATTACGCTGGTTGTTAGACTAAAGACTGTGGTTATATTAATTTGGTAAGTGTAAATAGTATTGATGTGTACATGTAGACATTCAATAAGTAGCCAAAATATGTTTTAAATGGTTATTTGGGTAATCTCTTATATCATATAATTTAATAGTACTTTAACTTACCATATTTTTGGCTTTTTATTGTGTGTTCGATGATCACCATCATTGACGGAATCATTTCGTAATAAGAATGCCACTAAGTGCAACATGAAAATGCACGACAAATCTGATATTACTGTATTGTTTACAGAAACATTAAACATATACTAGGACAAACTTGCCACTAGACTTTCGCACACCATACTGAATTGGAATATTTGTTAAAATGATGACAATTGCAATGAGTGTAGAAAGTTATAGTGTTGCATCATTTAAATTTTTTGGGAAAATTATCTGTTGAATATAGGAATTTTTAAACATTATTTTATATTCGTTGAGCGATTACAAAATACCTATCAGTTGTCTACAATAATCAGTAGTTTGATTAATGAGAGTAATATCTGTTATCAGTTAAACTAAATAAGCCTAAAAATAATTGATGGTACAACTTTTTATCAATTTAAAAATAGCGTGTGTGTGTGTGTAGATAAAAACTTCAAAAGTTTTTTTAAGATGTTGGTTGTTGTTTTAACATAATAAAGTAAATGGGAATAGCTTCCTTTTCCAGCTTATACCAAACTTATGTATTTTGAAAGTTTATTAGTAAGAGGTAAAAGTTGAAATCCATAGTCATTATTAATTCTAGTAAATTTTTACTAGAAAATGAACCTTTTAGTCAGCTGTAATAACATTCTAGACCATGGAAGGACCATTGATCCAGACCTGTAAAATATGATGATTGTTTTTCTACAATAAAAAAATATATACTCTTTTTATGTACGAGAACAATTTTTTTTTTTTTTTTTTTTTTTTTTTTTTTTTTTTTGTTTAACGTCCGACTATTGTACACACTTGGGCTAATGCAGATGATGGGATGATGTATAGCGTATGAAAATGCCAAGCCCTCACCGGGAATTGAACCCGGGTCCTCGGGGTGAAAGCCTAGTACGCTATCCACTAGGCCACCGAGGCAGCTCGTATGTACGAGAACAAAACAACACATTTTTTTTTTTTTATTTAGGAAAATTACAAATAAACTTTCAACAGTTCAATTTATAGGAAATTGTTCATTTAATTTATTTCCACATATTCAGTTTCTATGACACTTAAATTAATCAATTGTCTTTATTCACACTTACAGTGTGATTACATATAGTTATATTGTTACATATAGTTTTATCCCTGAGCCACTTATTTATACAATATTTGTTTTATAGCATTTTGATATATATTGATTCATAAGTCTATTTTTATTTACGCATTACATCAATTAATATTAAATATCAGTATAGCACGCTTAGTACAAAGTAATATAACTGTATATTGGTTTATTTTGAAATTGGTTTGTGATCTCGGTTCGGGGTGACCGTGCCATCCCTTATTCAAACATTTTATATATAAGAAACACATGTATGAAATCTAAGTAATAAATTGTTAATCATTTACTCTGAAAGAGATTTTTAAATAGTTTCAATTTTGAATATTTGAATAGTTCTTTAGAAATTTCAAGAAAATTTCAGGATTTAAAAAAAAATACTTAAACATTTATTTAGTGAATTAGTTTATGGTAATATGAAATTAAAATTTAGAATTTAAAAAAAAGTTTGCTCTTAGATAATTTATTGTTTCAAACTCCACACATACAATGAAAAAAATATACATTTATGTCAAATATGGAAGAATTGTGCGTTAATAAAACATAGATAAAACCTGAATTAAAATGTAGACTCCTATTAATTACACATAATATGCACTACATAATACTAATACGAAATCGTGTGTTAGCCGCCTCTGTGGTCTAGTTGATAGCGTACTGGGCTTTCACCTCGAGGACCAAGGTTCGATTCCTGGCTAGGGCTTGGCATTTTCATACACTATAAATCATCCCATCGTCTGCATTAGCCCAGGTGTGCACAATAGTCGGAACAAAATCGTGTACGTAATAAAGTTTCTTGCGTCTAAAGAATCGGATACAGTGAAGTTTATGGGAGGAGATAATTTATCTTAATTTTTAATTATTACTTTCTTTCGCCCTTTTGGGTTCATTTTCATCTTCGCCAGTTTCTTCTGATGTATGTTTGGTGAAATAATGAACCAGCAATGATTTTTTTGCCGACTTTTAAGAATGCTTCTGAGATGCGTTAGACAAACATCATCAAAATGTGCAGCTGCCCTATTTGTAAACACTTTTTTGGCGTGTTTTTTCCCATCGTTTCACTAGTTGAGGCACATTTTATAAGGAGGGTGGAAATTTTCCAAAATCCTGTTTCGTAAGTTGAAATGTTTATTAGTAAGGTTGTTGAGATGGGGATGTGTAATAGCTTACATTTATTAACTTTTTCATGTTTCCTTCGAAACGATTTAGGGAGATTCGTTTTTCCTTCGAAGGTACCATGTTATAAGTTAGAGATTGACCTGTGTAATAAGATAGAGGTTCCGTACTGTGTATTAACATAGAGACTACAGTGCTGTCAAATGTGTTGCACCCTGTGTATATGTTGCCGACACCGCTGCTTGCAGGCGCTTCAGTATCTTTTATCTAACAAGTAGAACTCACTTAGTTAGGTTATTTTGAACGTAATTTGCAAGTTGTAAGTGCTGGTATGTGCAGCTTTTACGACGATGGCAGAATCAGATTGTCAAAAAGGGTGAGATAAAGAAAAATTGTTTTGAAAATTCGCTTTATCAGGTCAGTGAGACAGCTGCGTACTGCTAATTTTTCTCATATTATTTAAACGTTGCTTAGTGTCTGTGTTAGAAAATAAAACAAACAGTTCAGAAATGTAACTCAAAATTTCTTGCTTTTAATTATATTTTTCAACAAATCCAGTTTGGATCTTTAAAAAAAACTGTAGAATTTCTTAATTTCATATCTTTTTCATTTGTCTAGTATTTTCCTATAATAAATTACTTCAGAAACTATGTTTTAAAATTTTATTGTTACTTTATTTTGCCATTCTGGAGGATAGTATAAGACTTTTTTTTTGATAAAAAGGACTTTACAAGAAAACCCTTAAAATAATAATCATTTGTATGAATTAAACATTAATAAAACCAAATCCATGGTTATTTGTAAAGAAACAGTTGGACTTAATGGTCAACAACATATCTAATTATTTATTTTTGACAATTATCTGTATAGAAAAATAGAAATATTTGTGTATTATCGAGAAAAACATCGTAAGTTTATATAAATTCATTAATTCATAATTAATTAATTAATTTAGGGCTGTTTTCTTAATTTAATTCGGATTTGGTTTCAGTAATGCAGCCTTCAAACAATGTTTTTATAATATTATTACTATTACTATTATATATGTAAATTAGTATACATTTACAGCATAGGTCATAAGCTTTTCAGAACAAAACCTATCCAGATCGACTTTATATTTTAATAATATATCTCTTTAACTAAGCGAGTTCTACTTGTTAGATAAAAGATACTGGAGCGCATGCAAGCAGCGGCTTCAGCAACATATACACGGTGCAACACACACTTGACGGAACTGTAGTCTCTATGTTAATACACAGTAGGAACCTCTATCTTATTACACAGGTCGATCTCTAACTTATAACACGGTACCTCTGAAGGAAAAATGAACCTAAGTTAATAAATCTCCAAGCTATTACACCTTCTCGTTGTGGCCCCACTGTATACTCCTTTTGTTTTAAAAGAAATCTAAACATATATATATTTTTAGGTCCTAGAACATAATGGCATCAGAAGCCGTGTTGAAATACCTACAACAGACGAACAGGCCTTACAGTGCTAATGATATCATGATGAATTTGCACAAAGAATTTGGTAAGACAGCGATACAAAAAGCATTGGATGAGTTAGTTGAAGGAACGAAAGTACGAGAGAAAATCTATGGAAAACAGAAAGTTTACTGTGCCATTCAAGAACAGGAGGAGAGCAGTCAAGGAATGGGCGATGAATTAAAGCAGTTGGAAGATCAGGTATGGTTTGTGTATTTATACATATTAGTATGCTGTTATAAAGATTATGTTAGTATTAGAGTTATAGTGGTAGAAAAACTGATAATAGGTTTTGCAGTGATTTTGTAAGACCAAGGCAATCTAAAAACTGATTTAAATGCTATGTAAGTCAAATAAATAAATAATATATATATATATATATATATATATATATATAAAAAGTTCGGCTACTGAGAATGAAGAGGGCTCTTGGTATAAAGAGTGATATCTACAATAAGAGATGTATGTCGACGCACACAAAAATCAGACACTACAACACAGTCATAAAACCGGAGGTATTATATGCAAGCGAGATGCTAGCACTCCACACAAAAGCTACCATGGAGGGTATTTTGAAGGAAGAACGCAAAATCTTGAGGAAGATCCTTGGCCCGAGATTAACAGAAGATGGATACCGGTTGCACTCCCGGAAGACCACAGAGAAGATATCGAACCTGGCAGCAGATATCAGAAGAAGGAGGTTTCGGTTCTATGGACACATCAGTAGACTCCCAACAATGAGACTTGCCAACAGAATCCTTAAGTATATACAAGGTGTCAAATCAACAACGTCGTGGATCGCACAAGTCATAATAGACCTACATGATGCAGGAATAGACTCAACAGACGTTGAAGATAGACACGCATACAGGAGAAAGATGCTCGGTTAGAAGGTCCCAGAGAATGAAATCCCAAAGAGAGCAGGGGTAAAATGGATGGAGGAGCGGAAGAGGATCCATGGGGACAGGATGAGGGAGGTGTGGAGGATTAGAAGGAACAAGACATGAGTCAGAGTACTTTGCGTGATCCAACAGGGTCTATGTGCAGATAATAATAATAATAATAATAATAATAATAATAATAATAATATATATATATATATATATATATATATATATATATATATATATATATATGGTTTTACTGATTTTGAGATTTTGTTCTCATGTCTCACGTCTTTTATCGCAGGTTGGGTAAGTCCACCCTGCATCCCCACAGTATGCTACAATTTAACACTGGTGAATTTCACAGGATTAAATGCAACCCCAATTTCCTCCTTTACCAAGTTATCACTCCTCAGGTCCACTATCACAAGTTCCCTAGAGTTTTGCCCTTTTTTTGTAGCAGATTTGCAAGTGTGAGTGTGGGGGTGATTTTGAGGGGGGTCCTCTCAGCATCCACATTCTGCTGTGATTCACCACTGTTGGATTCCACGATATTAAATACAATCCCAGTCTCCTCCTGTATGTGTATTAGCTGTATTTTAAGTGGAGTATTGAAATATTTATTTATTTGACTACAATGAATACAAATAAGTAAATTGGTTATTAAAATTAATTGTTTTAATTAACGTTTTGATAGTTATATTTTGTAAACTTAGAAATCGTTATGAGTTCATTAATGCTTTCAGTATAATTCAAATGATTACAGATGGATTACTTGCTTATTTAAAAGGTCAGAAGTTGGCATCCAGTGGCCACAAGGGACAGAGCGCCCTATTATTTTTATATATAAATTAAGTACAGTGTTCTACAAAATATTTAGCAGCTCTTCAATGTGTTTATTCTCCTTTTCAAAATCTTTCCAAGATTTAAACCTCGTCCAAATCTTATTTTCAAAAGCCTACTTAATCCATCCATTTTTTCCGTATTCTTCTTCCCGTTTGCCCTCTCCCGTCAACAAATCTTTTTAGTTGATTTTTCTTACATTAAAATAAAAAATAATTTTTTTTAGATCGCCGGAAAAACAGATTCTCTAAAATCAGCTGAACAAGAATTAAAGAGCTGTGAATCGCATTTAAACCAAATACTTTCATCCTTAACTACCGAACAGGCGAAAGCAGAAAAAGAAAAATTGACAAATACTGTAGAAAGCTTAAAAAATAAGCTCACCGAGTTATCACAGAACACTGTTCCGATTACTCCGGATGAACGGAACGCGTACAAAAAGGAACACGAGAAATTTGTTAAAGAATATCGAAAAAGGAAACGTTTATGCATGGACATAGTCAATGCTATAATGGAGAATTATCCTAAAAGTAAAAAGGCTTTAATGGAAGAAATTGGCATAGAAACAGATGAAGATGTAAATATGAAGCCGATAAAGTGAGTGGGAAGGGATATTTGTTATTTAAATATGGAGCCCATACTGTGATGAAGTTCGTTATTTCTTTTGTTTTGTTATGTTGAACAGTGTGAAAATTTTCAAGTAGGTTATTACAGAATAAATATTTTTATTTAATACTTGTGTTTATTTCGATACAAATTCATGATTCATATGCCCTCAAGGGCTGACACATTGTGAGTACAAATTTGGCAATCCTGAGGGTATTCCGTTCTTGGATTAAATCCCTTCATCCCAAGCTAATCCTAAACAGCGTATGCTGAAGGCTGAGTGGTTAAAAAAGAACTTACCTTAAGTGTATAGCCTGTGGATGGTAGACGACTTCCAGTTAAAACTAGCCTTACATTTGCAAAATTGTAATAGGCATAAAAGGCTATAAACTTAATATCGCCTTCATAGATAATTGATTGATAGGGCGATGTATGAATCAATTATTGTCGAACAGATATACACACACGCCAGATATTCAACACTGGCAGATTTCACAAGATTGAATGCAACCCCAGTGGTTGAATTGTGAAATAACGTTCACAAATCTTATAAATAAATTGTTGTCTTATTTATTTATATAAATAAATAATAAAAATTCAATTAGTGTTAAACTAATTGCAATTTAGTTTAAATTAAATCCTGAAATTAGTTCAGGATTAATTAGTTAGTAAGTGTATTAAAAGTGTGCTCCTCCTTTTCTTGATATGAACAAGATATTCTTGAAGATAACTTTGTAGCATTATACTGTAATTGATACAAAAATGTACAAACTATTGTAAAAACCTGTGCATACACGGCTCTGTGTGAGTGGATATTTTATATCCTTACTACTTGCGGTATTTTGATGGCTGAAAATAAACAATTGAAACCCAGAAACACCCCCAAATAAAAAAAATTGAACACTGCAAACGTGGATTTGGGGAGTGAAAATAACATTAAGGTGAAGGAGATCGAAGCCCCAGTGGATCGCACAAGCTGTAGCAGACTGTGGAGATGCTACGTGGACCTACCCAACCTGAAATGAAAGAAGTGAAAGATTGAACATATGAAATAAATAGTCATCTACAAACATTTATTGAGTCCACACTTTTAAACATTAAAAGCGCAAAATAAGGAGATGTGGCAGTAGCGAAGGGGCTTTTAATTAAATGTAGAAGCAGAAGACCTCCCAAAGATCAAAACTTTGGTAGTGAGAAACACAGCCTTTAAAGTGCTGATGTGACAGGAATTGTACTGACAAGACTGGAGGGTTGTCAGCCAGGAACATTATACAGTATACATTTTCAGTACAGGAAGGAACATTATACAGCCAGGAACATTATACAGTATACATTACAGTACAGGAAGGAACATTATACAGTATACATTACAGTACAGGAAGGAACATTATACAGCCAGGAACATTATACAGCATACACTACAGTACAGGAAGGAACATTATACAGCCAGGAACATTATACAGTATACATTACAGTACAGGAAGGAACATTATACAGTATACATTACAGTACAGGAAGGAACATTATACAGCCAGGAACATTATACAGTATACATTACAGTATAGGAAGGAACATTATACAGCCAGGAACATTATACAGTATACATTACAGTATAGGAAGGAACATTATACAGCCAGGAACATTATACAGTATACATTACAGTACAGGAAAGAACATTATACAGTATACATTACAATACAGGAAGGAACATTATACAGCCAGGAACATTATACAATATACATTACAGTACAGGAAGGAACATTATACAGCCAGGAACAGTATACATTACAGTACAGGAAGGAACATTATACAGCCAGGAACATTATACAATACAGGAAGGAGAAACCGTATGTATGCTAAATGGGACAGATAAGGAAACTGCTGGGGCAAAGTGTGTTTGGTTTCTAGGATACTGAGGACCTTCAGCTCAATGTAATGAGTTAGTCAGTAGAGCTAAAGCTCATTAGCTTGGTTGAACAGTATATCCTTTAACTGTGGTGCGAGGAGCCACGAAATACTATAATCTCTGCTATAAGCAATCTATCAATGATTCATTGCTCAATGATAACCTCTGGGATCGTGTAATGCTGATCGCAAAACAATCGAGAAAGTATTTCATTATCACCTTCAAATAATGGTGCGTAGAATCCGCACACACTTTCTTACACTGGATTAAATTGTTAAACAAGATTTAAATGAAGCCTTAATTCACTCTTATATTTTCCCCAAAATTGGAGGGGACTCTTTGGCCCCCAAAAGAGGTAATAATGCCCCAGGATCCACAGTTCAAAGGGCTTCCAAAAGATATTTCTAACCTACTAAAACGTGTTATTTCTTTAACCAAATAAATATTTTTATCTTTATGAAGATTAGTAGATAACCAATAAGTAGGCCCTACCATACATGAATTTTGGAACTTTGATCTGTAGAATTAAAACGTGTCTGTTAGGCTTTGATTTTGTTTCATATGTACTGTTTCATCTTTTTTAGATCGTGAATATTATGTTTTTTTCTGTTGGTTTTTGTTAAAATACTTAATGCATTTCAACTCATTTCGTCTTGATATCCTGAAATCACTTAGATGTAGTGTTAGAAAGATATTTTTTTTCAATAAAGCTTCTATACTCTCTCCCTCCCGTAGGGTTTTCATCAAAATGTCTTCGAAAATGAAAAAAAATTCATAATAATAGCTTATGAACCAATTATGAAAAATTTAGCTGGATTTTGGTCTTTCGTCTATGGCTTTTTGCCAGAAACCAACATTTTTGGAAACAATTGAAAGTTTCTGTAATGCTTTTGCAACATTTATTTCTATAATGACTGTGAACAGTTGGAAATTTACTCTTTATGGACATTTACTGCATAATTTGTATGCCAGACCCAACTTGTAATTCTTATTATCTCAAGCTTTGTGCTTCATTCATTTACGTGTGGCATTAAGTGCTAGCAACTCTAGAGACATATTTAAATTTTTTTTATTTGCAATCTTAAATATTATATTTTATTTATATATTACAAACAGTTTCTTTAATTATTAATTAATTGCAATAATAATTTATAATAAAACAATCAGAGACGACTGTACAGCTTTAATTTTACACTAAGTGTTAATCCACTTCAAGTTTTCTAAACGATCCGGCCATGCCAGTGATTTGCTGGTCTTCCATTTCCGTCACGAATTTCGCTTTCCTGTTAATCTCAATTTTCATGTCATCGAGCGCTAGTATCGTCTCTCTTTTCGTTTCAAGGTATTTTTTGTAATCAGCTGAAAATAAAAATATATAATGAATTTATTTTACTAAAAAATAAGGCCATGCCAGTGATTTGCTGGTCTTCCATTTCCATCACGAATTTCGCTTTCCTATTAATCTCAATTTTCATGTCATCGAGCACCAGTATCGTCTCTCTTTTCGTTTCAAGGTATTTTTTGTAATCAGCTGAAAATAAAAATATGTAATGAATTTATTTTACTAAAAAATAAATGTTATTTTGTTAATATTTGCAAAAAAAAAGTTGTGCTCTGTGTTTGCATTTGCTACTTGCCAAGAAGCTTTTAGTTTAAAAAGAGCATTGGAATGTAATTAAAACTTTGGTGATTTATATTGAACATATAATATTAGTTCAGGATTTACAAACTACGAATTCACTAACACTGATTTCATAGTAGTGGTCTTCTTTTCAATATGAATAAAACGTGAATTGTTCATTTCAAA
The DNA here is from genome assembly GCA_022606455.1 of Callitettix versicolor. Taxonomy (NCBI): domain Eukaryota; kingdom Metazoa; phylum Arthropoda; class Insecta; order Hemiptera; family Cercopidae; genus Callitettix; species Callitettix versicolor. The sequence continues at coordinate 13,496,814 of CM040185.1, read as the reverse complement.
TCAAAAAATCATTTTTCAAAAGTTGGTATTACCAATAGTTCTGTTTATCGTATCAAAAAATGTTAATAGCTTACGATTTTTATTCATTGTAGGCTTCTAAACCATCTAACAACACTAGATACCTTTTTTACCATTTTTTTTTATTCCAAATTGATGAGTGGTGTCAGTCTGTATGAAATCATTAAAATTGTTATCTGATCCTTGTTTTTTAACCATTTTAAATGTTGCTACTTTAATCAGTTGATAATTTTAACAACGCGATTTTAATCAGTTGACCTTTTTAATGCTGAAAATGAAATCAGATTTTCAAAAAAGTTTTAAAGACTTCTAAATAGAACATTTTTTCTGAGTAAATAACCCTCAAAATGTGTTTGCTGTATGCATCAGCCACCATTTCATGATCCCAGGTCTAGGTATTACTATGACTCCAGTAGAAATTAATTAAAAACAATCAGTAACGCCAGTGTTTAAAATTGCACACCCTGAACCTTAATTTAAGTTAAACTTAATCGCAAGTGAAAACTTACATCAAATTCTTAGAAATATGGCTTTAAAAATGCAGTTGATAAATAGATTTCAACTGAAGAGAAATTACTGTTGAAAATAATTAAGTATGCTCCTCCTTTTCTTGATATGAACAAGATATTCTCGAAGATAACTTTGTCGCATTATACTGTAATTGACACAAAAACGTACAAACTATTGACACAACACCTGTTTCTTTTTTAGAAATGTTTGTACCTAATAAATAAAGTGAAATAAAAATAGTTGTCACAAAAACCTTTCTTTAACATTTTCTATAAAAATTCTTAAAGTATCTTTTAAATTTCCTTATATCTTACCAATCATATCCGCTATTGGAATTTCTCCTCCGTATTCTTTTGGAAGAATTTTACAGTTCACCGTCTTTTTCATTTCTTCAATACTTGTATGCACCTGTAGGAAATAACGTAAAAGTTTAGTATTAAGTTTCATATCTCAAGTTGCTTTATTCATTATCTTCGCCACAATAAATACTAAGCCTAATGCTTATTTTAGGTATCCATCTCTTTTGTGATTATGCCATACTTCCCAATATTCTGTATTGTTTCGCTTTTAGTGGCAATTCTTTTATTTAGTAACAGTCGTTCTTCCCACATGATTGATAATAATGCAGTGAAATCAGCTGTTTTATTAAAACACAAAAATAGATATTGACTGTTTAACTAAACATGGCGAAATATCTGTTTGTAAAAGCCGATCAATATAATGGAACTGCTCTTTCATTTTGAATATATTTTTATTTTAACATGTTCATAATTTAGATGTGCAAAATGGAATTAAAAAAATTAAATGTGTTTATCTTAATAAAATTAACCATACCCATTAAGTGACAAGAAACATGTTTGTTTTGACAGCATTTAAATAAGCGGCTTATTTTATAAATAAAGTTGATTCTTTGTATGTTAACTGATCACCTTTTTTTCTAGCTTTTGTTGTTAGCAAATGGGCTGAATGTTAATTGAATGAACATAGTAATAGTAGTAGTAGTTAGACAGTCAGCCATTTTGATCAAAAGCTAGTGTCAGTCGATTTAACCATCTAGGAACCTGTTTGACACTTGAACGAAGCTTTGACGGATATTGATAGAAAGTTTGAATGACTCAAGCGGTTGACCATCTAGGCCAATTTTCATCAAGCATTGCATCAGTCACTCGCCGACAATCATGGATGCCATATCACTCCCTCAAAACAGAAACTGTATTTCAAAGTTTTGAAAATTTGCAAAAGAGCAGTGTAATTTTGAAAGAGTTTGGAGCGTGAGTTTATCAGCCTGACAGAATTATAGAGGCATTGCCCTGAGCAGTGGAAAGTAAAAAGGAAAATGCGGCATTAAAAATATAATGGGAGTTTTAAAGGCATTGAAACCGGACTTCACACTTAATGAATTAAAAAAAAAAAACATTCTAAGAACTAATTTCAACCGAGAACAAATTCGAGAGGAAAAAATTCTGGCGCGTCAGTGAATGACATACCAGATGACATTTACGACACACTTTCCAAATCGGAAACTCAACTGAGAATGGATTTTAATCAAAAGATTAAAGGTCTGCATCAATTTTTATTGGTGAGTTATTGTTGTAATAGTTCCATAATTATAAGTGTATTTGAAGAAAAAAGTTCAAGTAAATTTTATTAGGTATCAGTGAGCGTAAAGAAGAGTAAGAAAAGTTGTAAAACAGTTGAAAAGGCCAAGAACAAGTGAAATAAACAGGGTCGCCTTATAGTTATTAGTGCAATGGGTAGCCTTCCACTAATCACAGCAGAAGATAGGCTACTACAGGATTTGGCAAATCCTGTCTGTACATAACTTAGTACTTAAACACATTATTCTTTTGCGCATCGTAACAGTCCTTCCATATTCCAAGCCAAGATGGAATAACAACCACCAAGGCTGTGTGGCTAAAGAGCGCTTAATTTTATTAACTCTGGATATCAGGTGACCTCTAGTTTTAATCTAGCTCTTTATAGATGGACTTTTTTTAATTTCCTAGCTATTTGTGGAATTTTAATGGTTGAAAACAAACATTATAATTACAAAACCCTGGAGAACTGGCAAAAGTGAATAATAACAAATGTAGAGGAAACTGCTGCTATACCGAACCATAGAACCCTTAAGTAGTGAATCGCTGTATGCTGTAAGGATACTAGATGGATCTACCGAACCTGCAATGGAAGAAATGAGAGATAGGGTTGAACAAAGGAGAAACAAGTTTTAATTAAATCAAGAAGCAGTAGATCTCTAAGGATCTAACCTTGTGTGTAGGAAACACAGTCCCTAAAGGAATGAAGAGAAACCTACTCCAAACCAAGACTGGAGAGCTGACAAACAGTAATATTATGATAAAACAATTATTTTAGTTACAAACTGATCCTTAAATTAATTATAATTACAATACAAAAGCAATGAAAGACTTATCTCAGGGTAGTTCTTTGATGCTACAAATGAAATCTAAGAAGGATAATTTGACTGTTCCATCAACTTAACTTGTTACAAAGAAAAAGGTTACAATGTCAATTACCAAGATTAAGTGTCTTTTTGAAGTAACTACTTATGGCGGGGTATGGATGTATGTTTTGCACGGAAAAAAATTCAGTTGTCGTCATGCATCACGCTCTTATATATATTTTTGTTTTAAAATGTATTTTTGAAGTGAAAACTTGTATTTTCGCGCCATTATATTACTTACCCAGTCCAACTTAATTATTTAGTTTTGTGTCAAGTGTTAACTGTGTAACAGTGATGTTTTATACGTTTATTATATATTGGTAGGTGTGAATAATAAATATTTAAATTATTTTAAACGCCATTATATTACTTACCCAGTCCAACTTTATTTAGTATTTAGTTTTATGACAAGTGTTAACTGTATAACAGTGACGTTTTATACGTTATTATATATTGGTAGGTGTGAATAATAAATATTTAAATGCCATTATCCTACTTACCTAGTGCAACTGAATTATTTAGTTTTCAGTTTTGTGATATGTGTTAACTGTAGGCTACAACAATGACGTTTTAATAATATTTTATACTTCTTAATATAATATTTTAAATTTGAAAGTTTATGTGTGTTTTTTTGTTTGTTATTCAATCACACATTAACTACTAGACTGATTGAGATGAAATTTAAAATGAACATGGTTTAGGTACCTGAGATGGAGGTAGATGTATTCCCATTTTAAAAATATGAATCCCTGTTATTATTTATTATAAAATTATTATTAATAAGCTTATATTTGCAATGATTTTAATTAAAATAATCTTATAATTCCAAACAACCTGCCTTTCCAAATTAAAATATTGCAGTTTCCATTGAATAATTTACAATGACAATTAATAAGTCACAGGGTCAGATATTAAAGAGTAGCAGGAATACATTTGGGACTCCATGCTTCTCCCATGGTCAGTTACAGACTATTCTAGTGTCGAGTAGAAAAAATCTATGCCTTGGCAAAAAACCATAAAATCATATAATATTGTATTTAGAAATATATTAAACTGAAATGAATGTACTCGTGATTTTGAAAATCAACTATAAACTTTATTTTGTGGCGTAAAATATATAGCCATAACCCGTGATAAGAAGTAGTTACTTCTGTCGGCAGTCATGCGACTGCCACCTTTTTTTTTTTTGAAGAGGTTCTTCTAGATAGACTCACACATACTGTAGAAGACAACCTAGAAAAACCATGGATCACTGTGGTTTAAAGATGCATCTTGTCAGTATGGGTGATTATACCAAGAAGAAACCATGCATAGGCTATGTGGGACAGATAAAGAAACTGCAGGTCATGTAATCTGTGATTTTGAGGTTCTTGCTAACAGAAAGTGAAGAAAGTTGTCTTCTAGGACTCTTAAAACCTCTTGATGGATGAGCTTATCAAATTCATTGAGGGAACAAGACTACTTAAACTGGGATTTAAAAGCCTTAATTGCACAATGTACTTGCTTCGGCAGGACATATACAATAGGGATTTTAATCACAGTGTCAGAGACTATCAAACCTCCAAATACCCATAGTTTTTAGTATTCCTACAATAATTAACGTTCCAAGCTTATTTAGCCTGGAAATACTAACCTTACTAATTTGTATTTGAAGATTACATAACCTCGAAATTATATTTTAAATTTAAAGATCTCAAAAGGAAATATCTAGGTAAAGTAAAGTGTTTCCCAAATACAAACATAGATTAGGTTTTATTTAATTTTAAATGGATTTTTAATATAAAAATATATAAGGCTATTTTCACAATTTCTTTACTACTATTTTGTAATTAGGATTATGACCTATTCTTCCCATCAGTGGCCTATCTACTAATCTCGTAAAGGCTACCGTGGTTTCAAAACTCCATTGTTCCATCTTCAGACCATGATACAAAATGTTAAATCTCTCGGTCAAGATCATGTCAAAGTCAAACAAAACATTAAAAACATACATCACAAACACAACACAATTACACGATTAAAATACACATGATGAAATTTGATTTTGCCAAACGATACGTGCGACTTGTATGTTGTCACATTCTGGACTGCCACAACCATTTCCAATGGACTGGCCAAACCGAATTTCATCATATGTATTTTAATTGTGTTCAGTGTTTGTGACGTATGTTTTTAATGTTTTGTTTGACTTTGTGATGATCTCGACAGAGGGATTTAACATTTTGTATCATGACCTGAAGATGGAACAATAGAGTTTCAAAACCGCTGTAGCCTTTACGAGGTGAGTAGATAGACCACTGACGGAAAGAATAGGTCATAATACTATTTTGTATTTACACTAGGTGTTGCAACATAAACATTCTAATATTTTTACGTAAGGAAAGGTACATTCACATTTTATTTTTATATTATTTTGCCGAGAAGTACCTTCTGGATGGCATTATTTATCAGATTTTATTAAACACTTACCAAAATACGATCTCTCAATTTTTCTGTGAGCAGGGCTGTGAAGAACTCAAACACTTTGTTTGCATAAGCAGGTATATTCACAAAATGTGTTGATTTGTGGCGCATCGGTGTTGAGTTCTGTAACAGAATTTCGTATGCTTCATTTAGATTTCATCATATTTTAACACTTTGTAAACAACACAGTTGCAGGGTTCTTTGTTTCAATCGTAATGTATTTCATTGTGTTCTTTCCAATGTTATTTTTCTTCATGACTGTATTTTAACTTTTTTAAAAATATCGTTTTGACCTTTAGTAAAGAAAATTAAAAATCAGTTTTTTAAAAAAAATCAGCTCTGAAGACTTTGATCGAGTTCAAATTAAACATTGCCCTTGAATTACTTAACAAAACATATTGTTGGTTATTATCTTCTCAAATCGAATAGTAAGATTTGGGTCAAGATAAAGTTTATAATTTTAATAAGTGCACCGAATATGTGAAAAACAATGTAAAATAAACTCTGGGGGCTTCGTTGTTTGAGCACTTTATAAATAATTGAATTAATGGTAAGGAAGTTCGTTAAATGTTTTTGCACTGTTTTAATACATAATCTAACTGTTTTTCTGCATATAAATTAATGCAGTGGATTCTGATATATTCAAATCTGAAGGAACCATTTGAAAAATTTCAATTACACTAAACTTTAAAATAAAAAAATGTATGGAAAATTAGAAAATCAGAATAAGAAATTATTTTGAGACCACATTTTTATTGAATTAAGAAAAACTTTAAAAATACACTTTAAAGTACTCGGTACTTCGTGTAAACGGGACAAATGACTGATAGAACATTTTCTGTAGGACAGCTGACTAGCCAAGTAAGGAGGGAAATGAAAGTAGGTGTATTGGCAGATGGCATAACCTCTGACACAAAGATGACTGTTGTTTTATAAACATGGAGTTTTCTAGCTTAATGCACTTGCTTTCAAATCCAAATAATTTACCTCAGCTGTTCCCGTAGGGGGTTATAGACTAGCTGCACCTATTGAGAAGATTTAGACGTCCCTCTCAGTACCTGAGTCTAAGACACACTTACACTTACAACTGTAACACTTTACTCTCACACTTACATTTAGGGAGGCGATAATAGCCTCAATGTGCTTTTCGCCTTAAAAAAAATTACCTCAGTTGGCCGTTTTTGGTTAACACCTTCTTAGAAGCAGCTAAAAAGCTGTTCGAAATAAAATATAAATACAAATTATATATATATATATATATCCCCGCAGGGGGGTGCAGACTAGCTGCACCTATTGAGAGGATGTAGACATCCCTCGCGGTACCCGAGTCTAACAAACTTACAACGCTACACTTACGACTTTGACACTTTACACTCACACCTACATTTAGGGTGGCGATAATAGCCTCAATGTGCTTTTTGCCTTAAAATATATATATATGTGTGTGTGTGTGTGTGTGTGTGTGTGTGTGTGTGTGTGTGTGTGTGTGTATTTCATTTCAAGGTATCAAATAAAATAAGATAAAATTAGTCAAGAGTCTACTTCAATAAAAAATATTGTGGTATGCAGCTATTTCGTTGACTTGTTGGAAGCAAATTTCTAAAAACAATTCTTCATCTTACATTTCCTTCTTTTTTAATTAAAATCCACCATCATATCATGAATAGCTCACCATCATATCACCTCCAATAGCTCATTTTCCAATTGAAATTTGCTAAAATGATTCCAGGTTTTATTTTGAAAAGTATGCCTCTATGCAGGTAATAATGATGTCAACTGTTCATTTTAAAATTAATGATAATTGTTACTGTTCAATGTTTTAAAATGCAGAGGTTAATGTGAAGTCACTATTGATTCTTCAGATTAGTAAGCTTTTACGTCATATTAACTCATTATTAACGTCATATTAACATATTAGGCTTTTAAGATATTGGTTAAAAAGACTGTCCCGGTAACTAACTTGTTAGTGAAATAATACCAATCATTTAGTATATTCAAACATAAGACACACCTGTATACATCTCAGAACCTTCCTAATATCACTGAGCGACCACAAGCTGATGTGGGCCATCGTCATGCCAGATTCATCGTTCACGTGACAATATCCTGCAAAACACAAGACCATTTTTACCAATTTATTGTACTCATATAATAGTACGGCAGGCCTACTTGTAAACTAACTAAAGAAATAGTCCTAATAATTTATTTTCCTTGAGGCAAAATGGTAGGACTCCATACAATATGTTAAAAAAAACTAATTCTTTAGAAATTTAACTATTTATTAATTAATATTAATATTAAGAATATTAATTAGTATTTAGTATTTAAATTAATTTGTATTTATTGTAGTAATTAGTACACAAATTCATGATTTTACGAGGGTCATTTGGAAAGTAAAGGGTGCTTTATTCTGTTTCCCCAAACTTGATTAGTTTTATCACTGCTGCGGGTCTTTTTTTATTCATTCTCTCTTCTGGTGATTATTTTTTCTTTATTATTTAATTAACTACTCTAACTTTCTTGATAAACGACCTTACCTTTTAAAATCATTTTATTCTGCCATAAATTCTATGAAAGTAACAATATTTATTAAATGACTATTAAGAATTCAGACGTAAAGTTTTTATCATGCATTAGTAATAATGTGTATTATCTCTGTTTGTTTCACCCAACTTTGGGGTACACTAAATCGATCACTTTTTAATGTTCTGTGCCTTCCTCGTAGCCCAGTATTGCTTCATTCGTTGTGATCTTGCTTTTCTTTCTTCGTCAGAGATTTGGATCGTTCGCTTGGATTTGACTTTGCCTTGGAACCGTTGCTTCTTGTCCTTGGTTATTGTTTTGGCTGTTCTGTCTATGAGCATAGCGTCAGCGATTTGTAGTTCTGTTATGTCCTTCTCTGTTCCTCTAAACCAAATTGGTTTGGCTCTTCTACTGCGAAAGTAGTCAAATATTTTTTGTGGTTAGTCTATTTTTGTCCATTTGGAGGATGTGCCCATAAAAATCAATTCTCCTTTTTCTTATTGTGTCTGATAGTGTTTCAGTTTTTTTGTAAAGAATTTCATTATTGATGTGGAGTTATTGGTTGTTAAGGAATTTGGGGCCTAAGATATTTTGTAACATCTTTCTTTCTTTGATCTCCAGCCTTTCAAGTGGGCCTTGGGTTGTGAGAGATAATGTTTCAGCTGCTATATAATTCTTCTGGTTTAATTACCGTATGATAATGCCTTATCTTTGTATTCCAGGAGAGGGACTTCTTGTTGTATGTGTCTTTGGTAAGTTGGAAGGCTAATTCAACGTTATTTCTCCTAGATTCCATAGCTTTTTTCTCTAGGGCGTTCCAGCTGATCCATTAATGTGTATTACATTATCTTATTTATTTATAATTTTCTATAACTAGGCTTGAAAATATATTTTATACCTTTTTTTGTATTGTCATTTGTTCTTGCCAATCAAGAATTGTTTTGTTGTTGCTGTATTATTTTTAATATTTTGTTAATCTTTATTAGTCTCTACTTAACTAAGCTTTATACTCATTTGCTAAACTCTCTGACAATAAAAGTAAATTATCATTATCGGTAGATAATAGTTATTACTTCAATATAAAATAATCACGACACTGTAATTTTTTTTATCTAACAATTTCTCTTTGAAATTTTGATTTTTGTATCATAATCAGATTAAAATCTGAATATATATTTGGAGTTTAAACTTTTAAATTATTGGTACACTGAAAATACGAAAATGAACCTGACTGCCATCAAGCAATGGATTTTGAATATTTAACTTATTAATTTATACAGTTTTTAACTTTGATTATGAGAGTAAAATCAGTTTTCAAAAAAAGTTAAGGCAAAAAAGTTATGATTTTTTTTAATTAAAATTATTGCAGTTTTGAATCTATTGAACAAATTTTGCTTAATGAACTTGCCTAAGCGATTATTCAAAACCAGTTTTTGTGCCAAGTATATATCAAACTTGACCTGAATTGCAAATCTGAGATTGCATATAACTCAAAGTATTTTATATAAATGTAAAAAATGTCATCTAAAGGTTTCAGCACTCATTTCAAATCCTAGGTCTGGTCACTCCAATAGCTCATTTTCTAATGGAAATTCACTGATAAATAACTTAATACCTACTTACTCACCTGTTATTTGGTTTTCTTCATCGTCCAACATACTTTCAACGACTATACTGTGTATTCTGGCCATGTCCACTGAGCTGTACTTGTAGGGATCAAACTTAGACACACACGAGAGGATCACTTTCCTGCCTTGATCGTCTCGTTGGGGAAGCGGTAGTAAATACCTGCACGACAATAGAATATGTATCAGTGATTACTCTTCCGTTATGTTGTTTTAAATACAGTAGTAATAAATACTGTAGATGTTTCGGATTTATTATGACCAATAAAAAAAGGAAAAGCTTCGTTACTAAATATGTAGTGCATAAAAAGTATACAAGTTTCTAGATTTTTTTTATATCATACATCAGTTTGTCAATATTATGGTGTTACTTTCAATAATATTGTTTTATTACAACCCCTTTTAGTTTATTCTAGAAGTCTTCTCCTTTTTTATTGTCCACTTATAATACAAGATGTGTCCAGAAAGTACCATTTTGAAGAAAAAAAAACTATAAAACAAAATTTATTTTCACATACCTTAAACTACTTTTCTACATAGTTTCCACCAATGGTCAGACACTTTTCATAGCAGATGATCAACTTATCCAGCCCTTCCTCAAAGAATATTCCCACCAATGATGGCAGCCATAGCTGTAGAGAGTTTTTACATCATCATCAGTTTCAAAGTGCTTACCACCAAACTTATGCTTCGTATGAATGACAGTAGTCCGATGATGCCAGGTCTGGGTTGTACAGAGGATGGGGGCAGCATGGGGCCATTCGTTGTCAAGCAACACAATTCTCTATCACCACCTTTTGTTTTGAATTGAGCGTCGAAAGTTTCTCAAGGCCCCATAATATATTTATTTTTTCTTTTATTTATAATGTAATTTTTTCTCATTAAATCATACTGCATTGATAGTTTTTATCACTGGGAAGGAATCAAGCAGAACTCCTTTTCTCGCAGTACGAGGTACAAGATTTTCTGGGCAGACAGTGTCGTTTCAATTTTTTTTTTTTTTTTTGTTACTTTAAGGCGAAAAGCACAATGAGGCTATTATCGCCTCCCTAAATGTGAGTGTGAGTGTAAAATGCTAAAGTCGTAAGTGTGTGTTCGACTCGGGTACCGCGAGGGACATCTAAATCCCCTCAATAGGTGTAGCTAGTCTGCACACCCCTACGGGGTTTTGAGATTAAGTGTGCCTCCATTACATTGATTTCTTTTTCAATTTGACATGTCGGAATGTAACAACATATGAGTTGCACGTATCGTTTGGCCAAACCAAATTTTATCGTGTGTATTTTAATAGAGTTTAGTGTTTGTGACATGTATTTTCAATGTTTTGTTTTACTTTGTGATGACCTCGACAGAGGGATTTGACATTTTTTATTATGGCCTGAAGATGAACAAGGTTTCGACTCTGCAGTAGCCTTTACAAGGTGGGTAAGTAGACCACTAATTGCAAAAATAAGTCATAATCCTAATTATTTAAATATGTGATCCGGTGGCTATGTTGTAATAATAAATTTCTTTATCAGTCACAATTTGGTTTTTTTAAACTTTTTAGTCCACTCCCTCATCACTGTACCGAGCAAAAAAGGTCAAATCACTGCCTAGTCACTGGGATTTGTGGACATCAGTAAGAACTCCGTTTTTGGGACACAGCTTGTGATAACCAATCAGCAGTCTGAAACAATCTCATACAAAAGAGATTGTGAAACTTGCGGAAATTCATCAGAAAGCATTGACATTGTGAACTGTCTATTCTAATAAATTTTCTCATCGACTTTCCTTCCCAAATTACCATTGACAGCAGAAGACCACACGCTCCATACCTCATTGTGGACATTGGTTCATCCTTCATTAAACTTCCTAACCTACTTTCTCACCATTCCATCACTTTGCATTTTTGCTGTAAAATCTTGAAAATGATGAGTTTCAACTGGCTTAACGTTCCTTACGTTCAAAAATCAAGTGACAGAACAAATCTCACAGTGACCAAGTTCATGAACATTTGAAATGCTCACAAATAACTGTAAACACCACACAAATCAACCATAATGGCGTCAGTGAAGTGGCAATGAACCAGGAAGACTAACACGCATGTGCGGAGCACTGATGCAACGCTGCAGTGGTGGCAATACAAAACGATACTTATTTTCTGAACCAATCTCATATTGAATTTCATCACTCAGTATTTACTACTGTTTTTTATACATGATACAGAAAGAGATAAGAGCTCAATGATGTACTTACCCGCTGTCTATGATATCCTGCATTGCCGGATCTTGACAGTCGAGGTTACGGAACCAATGTGGGTAGAGTTCGCGTATAGTTAGGTATTTCTCTAACATCTCTTGGGCCAGAGGTACGCAGAATTTTTTCGTCCTTAGAAATCGAAGAAGGAAAATTGAATCTGAAAAAACGTTTTTCACATCATACACTTATACTTCCCTATATGTAAAAAAGCATTGTATTTTTAATTATTTCTGTATCATCTCTTGTGTCAGAGGTACGCAGAATTTTTTCGTCCTTAGAAATCGAAGAAGGAAAATTGAATCTGAAAAAATGTTTTTCACATCATCCATTTATACTGCCCTATATGTAAAAAGCATTGTATTTTTAATTATTTCTGTATCATCTCTTGGGCCAGAGATACGCAGAATTTTTTCGTCCTTACAAATCGAAGAAGGAAAATTTAATCTGAAAAAATGTTTTTCACATCATACACTTATACTGACCTATATGTAAAAAAGCATTGTATTTTTAATTATTTCTGTATCATCACTTGGGCCAGAGGTACGCAGAATTTTTTTGACCTTAGAAATCGAAGAAGGAAAATTGAATCTGAAAAAATGTTTTTCACATCATACACTTATACTGCTCTCTCTCTCTCTCTCTCTCTCTCTCTCTCTCTCTCTCTCTATATATATATATATATATATATATATATATATATATATATATATATATATATATATATATATATATTTATATATAAATATATATATATATATATATATATATATATATATATATATATTAAAAAAACTTTGTATTTTTAATTATTTCTGTATCATCTCTTGGGCCAGAGGTACGCAGAATTTTTTCGTCCTTAGAAATCAAAGATAGAAAATTTAATCTGAAAAAATGTTTTTCACATCATACACTTATACTGTCCTATATGTATATTAAAAAAGCATTGTATTTTTAGTTATTTCTGTATCATCTCTTGGGTCAGAGGTACGCAGAATTTTTTGTCCTTAGAAATCGAAGAAGGAAAATTGAATCTGAAAAAATGTTTTTCACATTATACACTTATACTGCCCTATATGTAAAAAAGCATTGTATTTTTAATTATTTCTGTATCATCTCTTGGGTCAGAGGTACGCAGAATTTTTTCGTCCTTAGAAATCGAAGAAGGAAAATTGAATCTGAAAAAATGTTTTTCACATCATACACTTATACTGTCCTATATGTAAAAAAGCATTGTATTTTTAATTATTTCTGTATCATCTCTTGTGTCAGAGGTACACAGAATTTTTTCGTCCTTAGAAATCGAAGAAGGAAAATTGAATCTGAAAAAACGTTTTTCACATCATACACTTATACTGCCCTATATGTAAAAAAGCATTGTATTTTTAATTATTTCTGTATCATCTCTTGGGCCAGAGGTATGCAGAATTTTTCGTCTTTAGAAATCGAAGAAGGAAAATTGAATCTGAAAAAACGTTTTTCACATCATACACTTATACTTCCCTATATGTAAAAAAGCATTGTATTTTTAATTATTTCTGTATCATCTCTTGTGTCAGAGGTACGCAGAATTTTTTTGTCCTTAGAAATCGAAGAAGGAAAATTGAATCTGAAAAAATGTTTTTCACATCATACACTTATACTGCCCTATATGTATATTAAAAAAACATTGTATTTTTAATTATTTCTGCATCATCTCTTGGCCCAGACGTATGCAGAATTTTTTCGTCCTTAGAAATCGAAGATAGAAAATTTAATCTGAAAAAATGTTTCTTGCATCATACACTTATGTATGATTAGATAGAGTACATGTATTAAAAAATTGTTGAATTTTTAAAAATGTATTTTTTCCCAAGACTTGTTTGTCATAATATTGGATATAATTTTCATGTTCTCCAAGTGACACCAAAACTAATTGTTTACAAAAAAAAGACATTAGACCTTGGTCAGCACTCTGCTGTACCTGTTGTGAGGCCTTTAGTTAGTAAAGCACATCTTAACCTCAAATGCTAATTGAGTTTAGTTAAAACTCGTTTTGTTGATATTAAAATATCTTAATACCGATTTCTTTTTAATCCTGACCTGTTCTGCAATAAGCAATGTCTGGATGTTTTTCGATCCAGTCTCTGAGTTGCGCCAAGGCGTGTGTCCTTGTGGCCTCATCTTCTCGTAGCTCTTTCTGAGCCAGTTTCTGCAGTTCCGGGCTTAAGCAGCACTCATAGTTCTCTTCTTGCAGTTCGTAGCCACAACCCATGGTTCAATCTGGAATTAAATGCATATATGAAATGTTTTACAAACTTTCTCGTATTCAAATATGTCTACGGAAAATCCGGTTTGGATGTTTTATTGGTAAAACGCTGGAAAATCAATATTTATTTATTTATTATTAACCAAGAATAATACATACAAATTACAAGTATTTAATTACAAGCAATCGAATGCATACCGCAGAAGTAATCAAGTTATCTGTCCGCGGCTTGGTACAAAATTTAAAAGTAAACTAAATAATATATGAGGTGTGTTCAGAAAGTAACGAGAATTTTAATTTTGGAATAAAATATTTATTTATTCTTATACATTGGTGTTGTCGCCTTAAAAATAGTCCCCATTGGAGGTTATGCACTTGTGCCAGTGCTTCTTCCAATCCTCGAAACATTTCTCAAACTCGATCTTAGAGATAGTTCTTTCAGCGATGCGCTTTTATTGTCATCTACGGCTGTAAAACGACGGCCCTTTAAGGTTCTCTTTATTTTTGGAAATAGGAAAAAGTCACACGGAGCCGTGTCTGGCGAATATGGAGGCTGGGCATCGTTACAGTACTGTTCTTGGCCAAAAATTCACGAACAAGCAATGAAGTATGAGCTGGTGCATTATCGTGGTGCAAAAGCCATGGATTGTTTTTCCACAGATCAGGGCGTTTTTTCCGGATTGCTTTACGCAAACGGCGTTGTACTTGTAGGTAGTACTCCTTATTGACCGTTTCACCTGGGTGCAGGAATTCATGATTAATATCGAAGAACACAGTGAGCATAACCTTCATGTTCGACCGCACTTGTCGAGCCTTTATCGGTCTTGCCGAGTCAGAATGCCTCCACTGGGATGATTGAGCCTTAGTTTCGACGTCATATCCGTAAACCCATGTTTCGTCACCGGTTATAATACGTTTCAGTAATTCTGCATCGGCGTTAACTTAATTTAGTGACTCATGAGCAACTTCCATTCGCCGCTGTTTTTGTTCAAAATTCAACAAATTTGGAACGAATTTTTCTGCCACGTGTTTCATACACAAAACATTGGAAACAATGTCATGACATGATCCAATCGATATGCCAACATCATCAGCGACCTCTCTAATTGTGATTCGGCGATTGTTCGTAACCATGTCTTTCACTTTTTCCACGTTTTCATCGGTTGTTGTGCTGGGGCGTTCGTCATCTTCAACGTCTTCACGGCCTTCTTGGAAACGCTTATACCACTCTTAAACTCTTGCTTTACTCATAGCAGACTCACCATAGGCCTTTGTTAACATTTCACTCACTTTGTTACACTTTATTCCATTTTTTACGCAAAATTTGATACAAATTCTTTGATCCATTTCTTTTAACAAACGAAAATCGCCGAGCTCATAAAAACACGTCTAACCTTAGTCTCACCATAGGCCTTTTTTAACATTTCACACACTTTGTTACACTTTATTCCATTTTTTACGCAAAATTTGATACAAATTCCATTTCTTTTAACAAACGAAAATCGCCGAGCTCATAAAAACACGTCTAACCTTAGTGGCTGTCACAAAGTCAACAATGAAAACAGCTGAAAGTTTTATCATACTTCAAGGGCATGTATACCAACATAATAAAAAAATGTTTGACAATCGGACTCTCCAAGCCCGTGAAATTTAAAAATTCTTGTTACTTTCTGAACACACCTAGTTTCTCAAAAGACGTTCCAAAACTGAAGATGATTTTCCAGATCATATAAGAAAAGTTCATATAAACATATGACCGAAAACGCTTCATTTTCCCATTAGCCAACATTTTGTGTTTTAACGAATATTTTATCTCTAGACGGTTCGATGAATAATAAATCAAATTTAGCATGCTTCTTTACCTGACAGAAGCTTAATTGAAAAAAGTACACGTGTGGCACGCGAGGAGTTACCAACAGAAGCGAAGCTTCTATTAATATCTTTGCTGAATATATAATTAGTTTTGAAGTATGTTTACAAATATTGTTTTGTTTAAATAAATAAATACGTGAACCTAGCTTAGATATTATTTACTGCAGTTATATTGAAAGATCAGTTGTTTTTATATTAATTCGTAACGATCAGCTGATTTCATTGAGCAGTCGATAGGCTATAATTTCCAGGTTATGTAGTTAAAAACTAGCATTATTACGAACAATTATTATAAACGTTTATATTAATTTCGAGTGTATTATAAACTGTTACTACGTGCACGCTTTCATGGAGTTTCTATTATAGAGCCCCGCAGGGGGGTGCAGACTAGCTGCACCTATTGAGAGGATTTAGACGTCCCTCGCGGTACCCGAGTCTAACACACACACTTACACTTAGAACACTATACTTATGACTTTAACACTTTACACTCACACTTACTATTAGGGAGGCGATAATAGCCTCAATGTGCTTTTCGCCTTAAAATAACACTATATATATATATTATTATCTGCGCATAGACCTTGTTGGATCACGCAAAGCACTCCGACTCATGTCTTGTTCCTTCTAATCCTCCACACCTCCCTCATCCTGTCCCCATGGATCCTCTTCCGCTCCTCCGTCCATTTTACCCCTGCTCTCTTTGGGATTTCATTCTCTGGGACCTTCCAACCGAGCATCTTTCTCCTGTATGCGTGTCTATCTTCAACATCTGTTGAGTCTATTCCTGCGTCATGTAGGTCTATTCTGACTTGTGCGATCCACGACATTGTTGATTTGACACCTTGTATATACTTAAGGATTCTGTTGGCAAGTCTCGTTGTTGGGAGTCTACTGATGTGTCCATAGAACCGAAGCCTCCTTCTTCTGATATCTGCTGCCAGGTTCGATATCTTCTCTGTGGTCTTCCGGGAGTGCAACCTGTATCCATCTTCTGTTAATCTCGGACCAAGGATCTTCCTCAAGATTTTGCGTTCTTCCTTCAAAATACCCTCCATGGTAGCTTTTGTGTGGAGTGCTAGCGTCTCGCTTGCATATAATACCACCGGTTTTATGACTGTGTTGTAGTGTCTGATTTTTGTGTGCGTCGACATACATCTCTTATTGTAGATATCACGCGTTATACCAAGAGCTCAATTCGGCTTCATTCTCAGTAACCGAACATTTTGCGCAGCCTTCTCGCCACCTGTGGGTTCAAGAATTTCTCCCAGATATTTGAAGTGCTTGACTCTGTTTATCTTACCATATTTTGTGTTCAGTTCTTGAATATTTAATTGTGTACAGAAGAAATCGGTTTTTTTTAAACGATATATATGTGTGTGTGTATGTATGTGTGTGTGTGTGTGTGTGTGCGTGTGTGTGTAATAGTTATAGGCATTCTCTAGTAGTTGCTATAAATTTGATGCAACCCATTTTTTGAACTTTGTTTTTCTTGCAAACACATTGTTTATAGTTTTTATTTCGTTTGGAAGTAAATTGAATATATTAATTGCTCTTATAATACTTTTACTGCTGACAGTTTTATATCTCTTAGCTAACTGGATACTTTTATTTCTCGTAATACTGTTCGAATTTAGGCATTTGTCTTTTAATCTATTGTAACTGTATTTTAGTGATTCGAGGGAGAACAGCTGTTCCAAAGTTAAAGGATTGTTATTATATACATAGAATTTATTTTTATTGTCTGTTTTTAAAAGTGTTTTGACGATTCTTCAAAAGATTTATATAATTAGAGTACACTCCTCCCCATGAAATAATTCCATAATTTATAATGCTGTGCAAAAATGAATAATAAAGCACCCTAAGTATTTCAGTGTCCGTTATCTCTGAAAGTTTATGAAAGATAAATACCAAGTATTTCGTTTTATTTAGTATAAATTCAATGTGTTTGTACCATTTCATTTTGTTATCAAAGATAATTCTTAAATACCTACATGATTATATAATTTCTAAAAGCAGGTTTTTTCACATATTTTCGTATTATATGAAGTTTTATTGGTTTCCATTTGTCCACCCATTTATTCAGTTTGCAGTTAATGGACAAATATGAAATATGGATTAAATGAAAAATATACAACAGTGGGTAGCAAGAAGTTCTTAGTTATTTTAAAGCAATGTCATTAATTATATTTAGGTTATTTAATACAATAGGCCTTACTTTTGCACATAATATAGTCCATAACAGGCGTATGTCATCATTACAAACGCCTTACAACTTAATATGTATGCAACTTCTCGACAAGAATGTTATTCTGGTTGTCTATCTATTATTTAGAAGGCGCGCGTGGATAACATTGACTTTTTGTTTTACAATGAAGTCGAATATGCTAAAAATCTATTTGAGTTAATACTGCTTAATCCCAAACTGAGCTGTTTATCGGCCTATGACCTCGGATGTTCCCGAACACAGCTGTAGTTTAAAATTTAGCGTTTTCGGAAATGCTTTCTACCTTACCGGCACGCAATTGTCTCGTCAGATTTCCAAAAACATTAAGATGAAAAAATAATCACGCACGCAACTGTCTCGCTGATAAGATAAAAGTAACCTTAAAAAAAAATTATATTGAAAATACGAAAATGAACCCTGACCGCCGTCAAAAAATTTATGAATTGCGTCAGACTGATTCAGATTTGGCACAAAAATCGATTTGGATATAGCTTGCTCCTGCGAGTTGGTCAGCAAAATCCTTCAACAATTTCAAAATGGCGGGCCATTTCAAATCTGTAAAAATGCCAAGTTAAAGATACAAGAATTATTTTTTAAATTCGCTACCATCACCTCATCTAGACAATGCGTAATGCACTAGTTTAACTGAACAGTTCTTAATTTGTCAAAGTTAGAAAAATGTAAACGTTGAGTTTGCACGCAGTTAAAAATTAATATTAAATGTCTGTTAACATTTAAATTAGGTGCCTCGGCTATTTTTAAATGGCTCCATTTGTTGTCCAGCATGCTAGAATATTCTTTCCATATAAAAATTGAAAACTATACAGGCTTATTGAATCGTGGTAAGCATGTATGCAAAGTTTGAGGAAAATCTGTCGCGATGGGTGTCATATGACCAAAAGATCAAACAACCAAAAGTTCATTCAACCAAATTATATTTTAATATTTTGGCCCAATGAACTTTTGGTCATTTGAACCGTGTTTTTAAGAGGCGAGATCAAATGATCAAACAACCAAACGTTCATTCAATAAAATTATATTTTAATATTTTGGCCCAATGAACTTTTGGTCATTTGAACCGTGTTTTTAAGATCATATGACCAAAATATCGAACAACCAAACATTCATTCAACCAAATTATATTGTAATATTTTGGTCGAATGAATTTTTGGTCATATGAACCATGTTTTTATTATTATTTTATAAACAACCATCATACTACTTACCCAGTCCAACTTAATTATTTAGCATTTAAGTGTTAATTCTGTAACAGTGATGTTTTATACATTTATTATATATTGGTAGGTGCGAATAATAAATGTTTACATTATTTTAAACGCCATCATACTACTTACCCAGTAGTGTAATGGCGTGTATTGTTAATTTAAATATCAGTATTGACACTGATCTATATGCAATAAAAAAAACAGTGTTTTACAAAATATCCTCCTTCGAAGGAAATACGAACCTCGATGTTAATAAATATTCAAGTTATTACACATTTTTGGTCGAATGAACCTATGGTTGTTTGATTTTTTGGTCGTATGAACCACTCTGTTAAAAACATGGTTCATATGACCAAAAGTTCATTCAACCAAAATATTTAAGTAAAATTTGTTCGAATGAACGTTTGGTCATGTGAACCACTCTGTTAAAAACATGGTTCATATGACCAAAAGTTCGTTCAACCAAAATATTTAAGTAAAATTTGTTCGAATGATCTTTTGGTCATATGAACCACTCTGTTAAAAACATGGTTCATATGACCAAAAGTTCGTTCAACCAAAATATTTAAGTAAAATTTGTTCGAATGATCTTTTGGTCATATGAACCACTCTGTTAAAAACATGGTTCATATGACCAAAAGTTCATTCAACAAAAATATTTAAGTAAAATTTGTTCGAATGATCTTTTGGTCATATGAACCACTCTGTTAAAAACATGGTTCATATGACCAAAAGTTCATTCAACCAAAATATTTAAGTAAAATTTGTTCGAATGATCTTTTGGTCATATGAACCACTCTGTTAAAAACATGGTTCATATGACCAAAAGTTCGTTCAACCAAAATATTTAAGTAAAATTTGTTCGAATGAACTTTTGGTCATGAACCACTCTGTTAAAAACATGGTTCATATGACCAAAAGTTCATTCAACCAAAATATTTAAGTAAAATTTGTTCGAATGAACTTTTGGTCATGAACCACTCTGTTAAAAACATGGTTCATATGACCAAACGTTCATTCAACCAAAATATTTAAGTAAAATTTGCTCGAATGAACTTTTGGTCATATGAACCACTCTGTTAAAAACATGGTTCATATGACCAAAAGTTCATTCAACCAAAATATTTAAGTAAAATTTGTTCGAATGATCTTTTGGTCATATGAACCACTCTGTTAAAAACATGGTTCATATGACCAAAAGTTCATTCATATGACCAAATTTTTGGTCATATGAACCACTCTGTTAAAAACATGGTTCATATGACCAAAAGTTCATTCAACCAAAATATTTAAGTAAAATTTCTTCGAATGAACTTTTGGTCATATGAACCACTCTGTTAAAAACATGGTTCATATGACCAAAAGTTCATTCAACCAAAATATTTAAGTAAAATTTGTTCGAATGATCTTTTGGTCATATGAACCACTCTGTTAAAAACATGGTTCATATGACCAAAAGTTCATTCAACCAAAATATTTAAGTAAAATTTGTTCGAATGATCATATGAACCACTCTGTTAAAAACACGGTTCATATAACCGAAAGTTCATTCAACCAAAATATTTAAGTAAAATTTGTTCGAATGATCTTTTGGTCATATAAACCACTCTGTTAAAAACATGGTTCATATGACCAAAAGTTCATTCATATGACCAAACTTTTGGTCATATGAACCACTCTGTTAAAAACATGGTTCATATGACCAAAAGTTCGTTCAACCAAAATATTTAAGTAAAATTTCTTCGAATGATCTTTTGGTCATACGAGCTCTTCCCAATCTGTCACGAGGTAACGCCTAAATCGATTTGAAATTTTAAGAAATTTGTCCCCCCCCCGTTTAACAATTACCCCACGAAGAAAGTAAACACGCTAAACACATTACAAATAATAATTCTCGTGTTTACTAGATCTGTTGTCACCTCTGCCAAGGTTAGGCCAGTGAAAGTAAGTACATAGTCACTCTATGGCTTGGTCATTCAGTGGAACCACTTTCTCCCTTATTACTGTGAGCGTTATATTTGCACAAAGCGCCAAGGCCACTTTGATTTCGATAATGAGACTAAATCACAAAACCTAACCTGTCTTGCCTACATTGTTATTTAGATTTGTAAACGCCGATTACGACGGTGAAATCAGATTTTTTGAGACGTTTAAAATAAAGTTATGAATCTCATGGCATGTTGTTCTTTTATATAATAACAGTACGACCTTTTCGCAGTTAAAAGGAAAAATAATAGAATAATATACAGCAAGAAATAGAACAGTGTTATAAAACACTTTATAAACAATGTTCGAAGTGCCATTAGAATCCTGTCAATTTTCGTTCAATCGTTGCAAAAACATGTAGGCATATTTATTGTCAATAAGGACTTCTGTTAAAATAGACTTAATAGTTATAATTAATACTTGTATGACTTGTTAATAAAATGTCATCCATTATATTTAGGTTATTTAATACAATAGGATTTACTTTCTTCTAATTTCATATTTTAAACTGTAACTTATAAAATTAAGTTGACTGAAATTGTATAAAATTATATATAAATTATATAAAAATATAATTGACTGAACTCTAACATTGTACCTTATTGAAATATTTACAAATTTAACCTATTATAACCGGATTAGGTACTTCAATTGAGCTACAGTACGTACTGTTTTCTAAAAGCAGAGTTTTTTTATTTAATAACTTTTACGTATTAGAACTGGCCTTACCGATTCTACTTTCAAACTGATTCTGTCAATAATTACTTAAGTCAAGGATACAGTAATAATTTAAATATTACTGTCGACAATGTTATTTTTTAGCGGTCAGCTGTTTTGGTACACACACAATTATTTGTCACACATGCCTTGCACTCTTAAGGGGACACTTAAATACTGCTTTTGGAATTTTGGTTACAAACTTTTTTCGGTTTTATTTTATTGCTTATTGTGATGGTGAAATCAGATGATTGTAATGAAAAAAATAACGTTAAAAATTCGCTTCTGTCATGTCAGCGAGCCAGCTGCGTGTCGCGTATTATTGTGTGAGAGGTGAACGCATGAAAAGAACCTTGAGCAGTTACGCAATAGAAGTGAAGAGAACAGGATATTGTTGATTTCGGCAAGCACTGGACTGTTCAGTATATTTCGTGCAGACATTCGGAGATGAAGTGAAAGTAAAAGTAGAGGATGTTTCACGATTATGGCGGCCTCTGGATTTAGCCACGGCCTTCTTAATAGCAGTTCTTTTGTGCGTCCACTGTCCTCATTTCACGGGAAATACGTTGGGAAATGCGATTCAATCTGTAGATTTCTAGATGGATGGCCTTTTGATGACTAGGTCAGTCGTGGAATTCTCGCACAATGCACCCTAGAGGACTTCTTCTAGAAATCTTTATTGAACTGATTTCAGTTATGCATGTTTAAAATGTATTCAGATTTTTAAGCCAATATTTGGGGCTCAGTTGAATGAATGTAACGGGTTACAAACACACTGTTACTTTCGTATATCTATTGTGCCTCCTCCCTACCTGAAACTGTCGGTTGCAATATCTTCTCCAGACCTAGCCACTTCATGAAGTTTTTGGTGAAGATCCATCACTTACAATTGGTAACTTCCCAAAGTACTAGCTCTTCTCGTAGCAATCGCTTCACAGTCTACCAACAGGTGATAGAGTGAAGTATTCCCTTCCGCAGTATCTGCAAGTTGGATCTTCTACTAAGCCAAGATTCCTAGGATGTCTCCGGGTGCCATGCCCCGTAAGAAAATCCGTCAGCAGTATTAGCTTATTTTTGCTCAAAGCCGCCTCGATGGCCTAGTTGATAGCGTACTGGGCTTTCACCCCGAGGACCCGTGTTCGATTCCCGGCCAGGGCTTGGCATTTTCATACGCTATAAATCATCCTATCGTCTGCATTAGCCCAAGTGTGCATAATAGTCGGACGTTAAACACAAAAAAAAATATTTTTACTCAAGGCAGATACAGATCTTAGTTCTGCTCCTGTCAAAGTTCCCGAGGAGCTTCTTGGCTTGTCTGAAAACTTGCTTGTCTTTCCAGAGCAAGGTCTAAACCTTCTTCCTCTTAAAGTCCGCAAAACGGCTCTGCTACTTTAACATTGGTCAATGCCTGTTCATCCTTGCAGCTCATCTGCTTTCCCTCTATCCCAGCGTGTCCTGGTCCTCAGACGAGTGTAACCATATTGCTCTGGCCCAGCCTATTTAACTTTTGCAGGCATTCCCAGATCATTGCCGAGCTGATGGTTGGGAGTGTCAGTACTGAGTAAACCAGTTTTTTTTAGATTTTTTTTTAACGTCCGACTATTGTGCACACTTGGGCTAATGCAGACGATGAGATGATTTATAGCTTATGAAAATGCCAAGCCCTGACCGGGAAACGAACCCGGGCCCTGCGGGTGAAAGCCTAGGACTTTATCTCTGTATAGTAGGGTTCTTGAAACTTGAGAAAGCGCCAATAAACCTTATTTTTACACCCTCCACTAATGAAACAGAGCACATGGGTTCATAAAATAGACCGCATGTCTGTAACTTCTAGCAAGATTGGTAACGTTGTGTCTAACCGAGGCCCGCACTAAACTTCAAGTGCCCAAGAACGGTTGATTCTACTATACTGATTAAAAGAGGTGGAAAAAGTGATCTATTTGGTGCATAAAACTATAAAACGTAGTTTTTTTAACTGCACGTCTGCTTATTACATTGCTGAAAAATAAGCACGAATTGACTAATTTCGATAAACTTGAAATTCCGATGTTGTTTGTCCAGTTACAGATCTCAAAACAAGCATTCTTCTTCTTCTTCGTCCTTTTCTTCTTCTTCCTCTTCTTTTCTTCTTCTGCTTCTTCTTCTTCTTCCTCTTCTTCTACTCTTTCTTCTTCTTCTTCCTCTTCTTCTTCTTCTCTTCTTCTTCTTCCTCTTCTTTTTCTTCCTCTCCTCCTCCTCCTCCTCCTCCTTCTTCTTCTCCCTCTTTCTCTTCTTCTTCTTGCTCTTCTTCTTCTTCTTCCTCTTCTTTTTCCTCTTCCTTTTCTTTTTCTTCTTCTTCTTCTTATTATTATTTTGGGAAGTTTGTCTACTTAAAAATCCAGTATGGAAGTCGTCTTTAAGAAACTGAAAAATCAGTCTAATTTTTCAACCGGATGTGTGTGTGTTTAAACTTGGTGCGCAAAAGTCGATTTTAATAATAGCTTGGATAAGTTCGTTGCCCAACAAAATTCCGGCGGAGGCAGCTGAAGTGAGCAGCTGATGGGCTTAGCGACCCCACCGTACCTCTGGCTCATACTACTCTCACTCAACTCAAAGACACACACACACACATTTCCCTACATAGCTTTACTAATTCTAAAGTGCGACCCGTGCTGATGGCGTAAAAGACACCGTCTGAATGGTGTATCAAAAGGAGCCGTAGACTATCTGGCGACTTCCCAGTGTACCTTAGCCTTATCGAAGCATACAAGATCATAAGTTATAGTCTTATGGCGGCACCTGTAATTTGTACATGGTGTGATTAATTATGCAATTAGTTTGTATAACCGATTGTTCTAAAATTCGGTACGAATATTTTATGTAAAGCCCCAAATGACGTATGTACAGCTTCTTATTTACTTCCGTATCAAGATGGCAGGCTTTGATTTAACGATAGTGTACGCAATTTTAATCAAACGCGTTGGCCGATTGTTTTGAAATTTGGTACGAAGGTACCGTGCGTAAAGCCCGAAAGACATATGCGTAAGATTTCTTACGCACTTCCGTTTCAAGATGGCAGAATTTGATTCACCGTTGAGGGTGTAGTTGCTGGTAACTTCCTTTAATTCTGATTGAAGGGCAAAATATATCGTAATATCGACTATTCACGGAGAAAGAGCACAAAATTGGCAGAATCTGATTCACCGTTGAGGGTGTAGTTGCTGGTAACTTCCTTTAATTCTGACTGAAGGGCAAAATATATCGTAATTTCGACTATTCACGGAGAAAGAGCACAAAATTGGCAGAATCTGATTCACCGTTGAGGGTGTAGTTGCTGGTAACTTCCTTTAATTCTGACTGAAGGGCAAAATATATCGTAATTTCGACTATTCACGGAGAAAGAGCACAAAATTGGCAGAATCTGATTCACCGTTGAGGGTGTAGTTGCTGGTAACTTCCTTTAATTCTGACTGAAGGGCAAAATATATCGTAATTTCGACTATTCACGGAGAAAGAGCACAAAATTGGCAGAATCTGATTCACCGTTGAGGGTGTAGTTGCTGGTAACTTCCTTTAATTCTGACTGAAGGGCAAAATATATCGTAATTTCGATTATTCACGGAGAAAGAGCACAATTTGGCAGAATCTGATTCAACGTTGAGGGTGTAGTTGCTGGTAACTTCCTTTAATAATGACTGAAGGGCAAAATATATCGTAATATCGACTATTCACGGAGAAAGAGCACAAAATTGGCAGAATCTGATTCACCGTTGAGGGTGTAGTTGCTGGTAACTTCCTTTAATTCTGACTGAAGGGCAAAATATATCGTAATTTCGACTATTCACGGAGAAAGAGCACAAAATTGGCAGAATCTGATTCACCGTTGAGGGTGTTGTTGCTGGTAACTTCCTTTAATTCTGACTGAAGGGCAAAATATATCGTAATTTCGACTATTCACGGAGAAAGAGCACAAAATTGGCAGAATCTGATTCAACGTTGAGGGTGTAGTTGCTGGTAACTTCCTTTAATAATGACTGAAGGGCAAAATATATCGTAATATCGACTATTCACGGAGAAAGAGCACAAAATTGGCAGAATCTGATTCAACGTTAACTTCCTTTAATTCTGACTGAAGGGCAAAATATATCGTAATTTCGACTATTCACGGAGAAAGAGCACAAAATTGACTGAATCTGATTCAACGTTGAGGGTGTTGTTGCTGGTAACTTCCTTTAATTCTGACTGAAGGCAAAATATATCGTAATTTCGACTATTCACGGAGAAAGAGCACAAAATTGGCAGAATCTGATTCACCGTTGAGGGTGTAGTTGCTGGTAACTTCCTTTAATTCTGACTGAATGGCAAAATATATCGTAATTTCGACTATTCACGGAGAAAGAGCACACAATTTCCAGTATTGTTGGTCCACTAACATTTTGCGTAAATATTACGGTTACAGGTTAAATTGGCGGTAAATTTAAATTGGTTAAATCTT
>CM040185.1:13452726-13465226 GCA_022606455.1 Callitettix versicolor | reverse complement strand
TCAATATTTACAGAAATTAAAGACAGGTGAAAATTGTAAAATTGTAGATTGTAAGTTTCAATACCTTACTGTTTTATTGTAAACTCAATCATGTATTTTCTACAATAAATGCTATTTTGTATTCGAACTGACAGTCTAATTTTAGGTTAACATTATTAATTTAACAATGTTTTTTTACATTACGTTCTCAATATATGTTTTTTTAAACAATTATATGTTTACATGATATGTAAACACAAAAGATATGTTTTTAATGTTCGAAATGAAGGAGCGTGTGATGAGGGGGGGGTGCTGACCACCTGAGGGCCTAAAGGCGCCGTACACCTAAATGTACGCTCTCTCTCTCTCTCTCTCTCTCTCTCTCTCTCTCTCACACACACACACACACACACACATATATATATATATATATACATATATATATATATATATATATATATATATATATATATATATATATATATATATATATATACACACACACACACACACACACACACACACACACACAAACACAAACGTTCACGATTCTAGTCCAATTTGAATAAAAATTGGTACAAATCAATTTCTATAACTTCGACAAATTCGTTGCTCAGCCGAATTCGTTAAATCGTTTCGAAATGGTGATTAAGCCGGCGGAGGCAGCTGAAGTGAGCAGCTGATGGGCTTAGCGATCCCACCATACCTCTAGCTCATACTACTCTCACTCATCTACTCAACACACGCACGCACGCACACACACACCCGCAGGGGGATGCAGACTAGCTACACCTATTGAGAGGATTTAGGCGTCCCTCGCGTTATCCGAGTCTAACACACGTACACTTACGACTTTAACACTTTACACTCACACTTACATTTAGGGAGGCGATAATAACCGAAAAAAAATGGTGATTAAATCAATCGCATCACTTGTATCTTACGTTATCCCGACAAATCTGACTTCATCGTGATCAGCATTGAATTTAGTAACGCATTTTTAATGGCATTTGAAAATTAAAAATGCAAATCTAATTGATTACAACATCCGAAAATGTTATGTTTGGAATGACCGCCATTTTGAAACTGTTGAACGGTTTTCTCTGGTCAACGAACTTGTCCAATATTATTAAAGTCGATTTTTGTGCCGTGTTTAAATTAAATCAGGCCGAAACTAATTGCAAACGCGAGCGTGTTAACACGCGCACACAACGCTAGACGTTATAATATAGTCCGTAATTTGGATCTTATGATGGTAGCTTCAATAGCTTATATTTACCATTGGAATTAAATATAAGAAAGTTTATGCAATACCCTTGCATTATTGGCGGATTTTCAATTGAAAAAATTAGCTATTTGAGTGGCCACCTTAAGACCCAGAACCTTAAAGTGAGCACCGAACCTGACCTCTAGATAAATTTTCGAGGGTATTTTTCTGTTTCCAGAGTCGCCCTTCACAATGCATTTACACTTAAATCCTGCACCAAGTCATCAGATTTCTTTCTCTTCAGTCCTCCTCACTTGTGGTACGTTGCCCAAATGTACCACCTCTACATTTTGATGTTCACAGAGCCTTGCTGCATGTTTTCCAGCATACCTTTTTCCTCTTCGCCCACTAAAGGAACCTTCAAATCCCGATGGATCGCATTGCGGATATACCACGGTGCTCCGACAATACTACGAAGCACTTTGTTCTGAAATGTTTGTATTATTTTGATGTTACTTTTCTTCGTGCATCCGACAATTGAATTCCGTAGGTCCAGACGGGTTTCAGGACCTGGTTATACAGAAGCAGTTTATTATGTACGGACAATTCAGATTTCCTTCCGATAATCCAATAAGTTTGTCTGTACTTCATTCCAAGTTGTTCGCGCTTTTTTTCACGTGATACTTCCAACGAAGTTTATCATCCAGAGTCATCCCTAAATATTTAGCCTCGTTTGCATGCAGAACAATTTGACTGGCTGATACACATAATGCTTGCTAGTAAAGGTGACATGAGTTGATTTACCCTCATTCAGTTTAATTCGCCATTTTCTAGTCCATTTCAACATTATTGATGGCTAATTGTAGTTTGTCAGTAGCTGTCTGAATGTCATGTCCGCAAGCAAGCACAGCGGTGTCATCAGCGAATGTGGCTGTAAAAACCCCATCATTTTTTGGGATATCACAAGTATATAGCAAGTGTAGAGTGGGCCCCAGGACACTACCCTGAGGGACTCCAGCAGCAATACCTTTTAATTCAGAATAGTCCTCACCGTGTTTAACCCTGAAATATCGATCGGAAATATACGATTTCAAAATCTCACTCATTTGCCTCGGTAAGTAGCCATCAAGTTTACTTTGCAAGCCCTCATGCCATACTTTATCAAATGCTCGCGCCACGTCCAAAAATACAGTTGCACATATTTTTTTCTCTTCTAAAGATTTCTCTACATCAGTCATACGATGTACCTGGTCTACAGTCGAGTGCTTACTACGGAACCTAGGGAAACCATTACAATTAAACATATACTGCTCGATTGTGATGGTTTTCAAAATGTGCGTGTTATGTGTGGTCTGAGCAACTGTTTGCAGACGATGTTGGGAGATAGTGCCTCGGCCGTTGACCGGGTTCTAGACTTCCTTCATCGTCTGAATGTTTTAAATAAAATTTAATTTATATAGTTGTTATTTCTTGTGTTATTTTATTTATTTATTTTATCTAAAAACTTTATTTCTGTTATGTTTATGCATACTTTTACGAATTGTTATTAAATTTTATTCATTATTTATTGTTATTTAGTTCTTAAGTGTAATATATCTATATCTGTTATCTAAATTTTTAATTTCTTTTTACTGTTATTGTTTGTTGTTGTTGTTTTTGTTGTTATTTTTTTCTTAAGTAAAATTTTGTACAATTTTTTTTTTTAATATTTTCATTTTTCGTGACGGCGATGATAACCTGAACGGTTTTTCGCCGGGAAAAAAAAAAAAAAATACTACGGAACCCAAACTGGTGATTTGGAAAAATCTGCCCATCAATAATAATAACCCCTTAGTTAAACAGTTTCAAAACTGCTGCCATTTAAAATAGTTAAGAATTCATAAACTTGTCTGAACTTTTTTTTTTGAAAATCCGATTTTACCATAAAAAAAGCATACATTATCATTGCGAACTTTCAAAATCCGTTGAAATTAAGAAATTTTAACGGCGGTCGAGGTTCGTTTTCGTATTTTTAGTTTAAAAGTTTTAAACGTATCCGTAAAAGATACTTTTTTAGAAGTCGCTTCTATCACGTCAACGAGACAGCCGGCTTTGATTATTTACAAATTGTTAAAAAAATGTTCGATAAAACCGACCGGAATTCTGAGAAACTCGTAAAAAGCCGGAAATGCCAACCACCCCCAATGTCATGGTCCAAAGTTAATCGAATAGTTAGTAAGCCGACAATGTTGGAGCCTTCGAGCAGTTACGACCTTCCAAACACACTTGGGCCTGCTGTATTTATATTCCCACTATATTGTGTTGGCAGATGTACGCATAGTGTACTGTAGAATACTAATCAAACACCACGCTAGGTGTGAGCGGAACACTCATTGAGTTACTTAACCGCTTGTATAATAGTGCTCAAGTTTTCTAACGTTCAAACGTTTTACAAAAAAAATGCCTAATTTCTCATCAAGTTTTCATAAAATTTTACATCAACGTGTACTGTAATTTTTAGGTTATGTTGACTGCTCAAGTTTTCTAACGTTCAAACGTTTTTAAAAAAATGCCTAATTTCCCATCAAGTTTTCATAAAATTTTACATCAACGTGTACTGTAATTTTTAGGTTATGTTGACTGCTCAAGTTTTCTAACGTTCAAACGTTTTACAAAAAAAATGCCTAATTTCCCATCAAGTTTTCATAAAATTTTACATCAACGTGTACTGTAATTTTTAGGTTATGTTGACTGCTCAAGTTTTCTAACGTTCAAACGTTTTACAAAAAAATGCCTAATTTCCCATCAAGTTTTCATAAAATTTTACATCAACGTGTACTGTAATTTTTAGGTTATGTTGACTGCTCAAGTTTTCTAACGTTCAAACTTTTTTACAAAAAAATGCCTAATTTCCCATCAAGTTTTCATAAAATTTTACATCAACGTGTACTGTAATTTTTAGGTTATGTTGACTGCTCAAGTTTTCTAACGTTTAAACGTTTTACAAAAAAATGCCTAATTTCCCATCAAGTTTTCATAAAATTTTACATCAACGTGTACTGTAATTTTTAGGTTATGTTGACTGTTTACTTTTTTGAAGCGAAGCTTTTAATGTTAGCTTTGGCGAGAGAAGTGAATGGAAAAAATGCGTCCGGAAACTTTTTAATGTAACGGAAATATGAAACGGAAACGAGCAAACGAATTTTGTCTGTATTACTGTATTTCTTCCTCCATTTCGATAACAACACACGCGTATTATGTAAAAACGTTGTGTTTCGGTATTTCCCCCTTAATAGGAGAACAAGTGCACGTTGTAACCGTTTATAATACGTTCGAAATTAATTTTACAGCCTATTTCTAGAACTATGTTCAGTATAATGATCTGCCTTCCCTAGCTTCGTCAATTCTATTTTCGTTGACGCGTTTCGGATAACCTCCATCTTCAAAAACTAGAGAGTATAGATATAGTTTTTGAAGATGGAGGTTCTCCGAAACGCGTCAACGAAAATAGAATTGACGAAACTGGGGAAGGCAGATCATTATACTGAACATAGTGACAATAATCCTAGCAGATAAGAAGAAGAATATAAAAAGTGTTTCTAGAACATTTATTTTATTGCTCCGATAGTAAACGCTACATTAACGTAATGGCAATTTAAATTTTTCATTCTGTTTCTAGAAAAAAATCAAAAATAACCTTACCTCCAATTAAACTATAGTTAAATTTAAAGAAAGATTAATTGGAGGAAAATGGCTGTTTGAAACATACGATCAACGTTTAGTGTAATTTGTAGGTTATGTTGACTGTTTACTTTGTGAGGCGAGAGGAGTGAATAGAAAAAAGGTGTCCCGAACCTTTTTATGTAACGGAAATACGAAACGGAAATTTCGTCTCTATTTCTTCCTACTTTTCGATAACAGTATACGCGTATTATGTAAAAACGTTGTGTTGCTTTGACATACACACATATCGACACGAGTCCCTTTTGGACTCGTGGCAAAGACTTGTAAACGCAAAGATCTGTAAAATTTCTAGGAAGCGGTCAAGGTCGAATAATATTAATACGTTATTTGATTGGGAAGAACTCATATTACCAAAAGATCAAACAACCAAAAGTTCATTCGACCAAATTATACTTAAATATTTTGGTTGAATGAACTTTTGGTCATATGAACCATGTTTTTAACAGAACACTTTATGCCTTTAACACTTTACACTCACACTTACATTTAGGGAGGCAATAATAGCCTCAACGCGCTTTTCGCCTTAAAATACATTACAATCAAAGTGTGAACTAATAGTAGGAATTGCCGCCTCGGTGGTCTAGTGGATAGCGTACTAGGCTCTCACCCCGAGGATCCGGGTTCAATTCCCGGCGAGGGCTTGGCATTTTCATATGCTATAAATCCGGACGTTAAACACCAAAAAAAAAAAAAATAGGAATTGAAAAAGGGCTTAAGTGATTGAATCAGTCACCATGTACAAAGTTAACATTTAACAATAAAACGTTAACATTATATTTACACATTCAAATGTCATTTACTTGTGTATTTTATTTGTAAATTACAGAATGCATTAATAATGAATCAACATTGACCCCGGGTTATGCTAACTGAAGTTCAGAGTAAATAACTATAATAATGCAAAAAAAAATCTTTTACGTAATTGTATTACAAATATTTATTCAAACGTTCAAGGTCGATATTTGTCCTCGGATTGTATTAAAGTGTTTTCGTCATTTAGGGCCTATAATTAAATAGAGTAAAACCAACGTACAATTGTGAATTACTTGGCCGTTGGTAATGGTCGTCGATTAAACTTCGATTAATCGAACAAGTCTGTTACTAAACGAAATCAATTTGACCGTGTCGGAATGATGGTGGTCTTACATTAATTTTCAATAAATGTAAGATTAAAACGTTATTTGCAAATTTTCATTGGACAATGGCTTCGGAATCATGAAATGATCGTGATAAGATCATAGCCGGGACAAGCGCGAGGGCGCGCACGCGCACACACACGCACGCATACACATACAGACACGCGCGCGCACACAGCATACGCACGCACACACATACACACACAGAGACGCACACGCACGCACGCACGCATACACACACAGACAGAGACGCACACACACGCACGCATACACACACAGACAGGGACGCGCACGCACGCACACGCGAGTGCGCACACACAGACACACGAACGCACACACAGAGACACGCATGTACGCACGCACGCATACACAAACACACAGAGACGCGCGCATACGCACGCACGCATACGCGCGCGCGCGCACGCACACATACACACAGATACGCGCACACACAGGCATAAACACGCACACACACGTGCACACGCACACACACACACACACACACACACACACACACACACAGACGCACTCGCGTGCACACACACAGAGACGCACGCACGCATACACACACAGACACGCGCAAGCACACGCGCGCGCACACACAGACATACGTACGCACACATGTGCACACACACAGAGACGCACACGCATACACACACAGAGACACACGCACACATACACACACAGACACGCGCGTGCACACACAGACATACGCACGCACACACGTGCACGCACACAGAGACGCACACTCGTGCACACACACACAGAGACGCACACGCACGCATACACACACAGAGACGTACGCACGCATACACACACAGACACGCTCACGCACACACACACACAGACGCACACACACACAGACACATGCACGCGCGCGCGCGACCGCACACACGCACGCGCGCGCGCACACACACACACACACACAGACGCGCACGCACATTCAGTATTAGCATTGAAAATATAAATTAGTGCTTACGTTGAAAATGAACCCTGACCGACTCAGGTTCATTTCTCTAATTATATGTTTAATTTATGCAGATTTTATCGCTGATTTCGGTTGTGAAATCAGCGGTTGAATGGATTTTATTGAATAACGAACTTGTTCGCGCTAATGCCAATATGGATTGTTGTACCAAGTTCTAACGAAATTGGCGACAATTAGCTTATTTTTTTATTGTTTTTTTTAGTATTTACAATCCGTCTACAGGACACTAAGTAAATTGTATGGCTAAAATAATGACATGAAAGCATGTGCCCATTGATACGTACAAATAATGAGTATTATATAAATAATAATAATAAAATATTGCTACATAATGTTGTATCTGTTAGGTCAGCTGTTAATTGCCAGGCAGGTCGCTAGGTATTCTCCTCTTGAGTCTTCGTGTTGTCGATCTCGTCATTAAATTTTCAGTCAAAACATTTGGATGGGCTAATATTCGATGTCGGTAACTATTGCTATAAGTTTCAATTTCTTCTGTGATGGTCGGAATATTGAGTTGCTTGTGGATTATTTCATTTGTGATTATTTTTGGAGCTGTTAAGATTAAACGTAGTATCTTAGATTGGAAGCGTTGTAAAATTACAATATTTGATTTGCAAGCAGAACCCCATAGTTGTATCCCATACGTCCATATTGGTTTCAGTATTGTCTTATATAGTAATATTTTGTTATTGGTTGAAAGTTTGGATTTGTACCCAATCAGCCAGTACATATTTCTGAGTTTAATACCAAGTTGTTTACCCTTAGTAAAAATATGTTTCTGCCAATTTAGACATCTGTCCAAATGAATTCCCAGGTACTTCACTTCTGAGGTCTGCGGTATCAGTTTATTTAGGGATACTGCTGGACATGTATGCTTCCTTAATGTGAAGGTTATATGTTGACATTTAGCTTCATTAACTTTTATACGCCATTTTTCCATCCAAAGTTGAACTAGTTTCAAACTATGCTGCAACGTTTGAGAAGCTGTCTGAGGATCATTACTGAAGGCCATTATAGCAGTGTCATCTGCAAATGTGGCAGTGTTTACCCCTTGAGGGAGGCGATAATAGCCTGAATGTGCTTTTCGCCTTAAAATAAATTTAAAAAAAATGAAATTGGATTTTTTTTGAGTGATAGCGATCCATGCAATGCTCAGTGCGCCTAAGCATTTTAATTTTCGAGCCTAACATTAAAAAAAAAATGCATAACAAATAACGGTGAAATATTACAGAACGTTCCAATTTAACTACACCGACTTACTGTTTTTACGCTATAGTGTGGACCACGAAAGAGTTCACCTGAGTTTAGGACGCTATAACGCTCCAATAGGTCACTGTACAGAACTAAATTTAAGCGTGTTCCTTGATCTATGTGTTTTTTGTGTTTAACGTCCGACTATTGTGCACGCTTGGGCTAATGCAGACGATGGCGTATGAAAATGCCAAGCCCTGGCCGAGAATCGAACCCGGGTCCTCGGGGTGAAAGCCTAGTACGCAATCGACTAGGGGCTCCCTTTATCTACGTTAATTCCTAATATATTTTCAAACGCCGATTTTCACATGTCAATAAATTTATTGTTTCAACTAGTTTCAAACTACGCAGCAATGTTTGAGAAGCTGTCTGAGGATCATTACTGGAGGCCATTATAGCAGTGTCATCTGCAAATGTGGCAGTGATTACCTCTTGAATTAGCTTACTTAAATTTCAAATTTAATTGAAAATACGTTTTTTTGTTATTTTGAGGCGAATGGCATACTGAGGCTATTATCGCCTCCCTAAATTTAAGTGTGAGTGTAAAGTGTTAAAGTTGTAAATGTAGTGCTGTGTGTTTGTCAGACTCGGGTACCGCGAGGGACGTATAAATCCTCTCAATAGATGCAGCTAGTCTATTCAATACGGAAACGATCCCAGAACGTAGTCGGGTTTTTTAAATTTTCATTGGAGTTTTAAAAATTAAAATGCTAATTTATGTGGATTTCAACACGGTTAAATTAAGTTTTTTTTAAAAACAGGCGATATAAAAAGATCTAAAGAATCGTTTCATATTTGAAAAGACCGCCATTTTGAAAACGTTGAAGAGATTTCGCTGGGTATCGAATTTGTCCAGTATTTTATCACAATAAATGTTTGCACCAATTTAAAATCAAATCGGGCTAAAATCACTCAAGCATATAGGCAATACACGCACACACACACACACTTTAAGCTTTTAAATTACACCGAAAATAAGACAATGATCCCTGGCAACAGTCGTATTCAATTGGGACGGTTTTTGAAAATTCAAAATTCTAATTTATACAGTTTTCAATGCTGATTAAAGGTAGTAAATTTACGTTGAAAGACAAAGTTATGCATTTTTAAAGATTCAAAGTAGCCACAATTTTTAAACCCTTTAAATGATTTAGTTTAGTAAAACACACGCACGCGCGCGCACATACCACACACACACACACACACACACACACACACACACACACACACACACACACACACACACACACAGAGAGAGAGAGAGAGAGAGAGAGAGAGAGAGAGAGAGAGACGACACACACACACACACACACACACACACACACACACAGAGAGAGAGAGAGATACACACACACACACACACACACACACACACACACACACACACACACACACAGAGAGAGAGAGAGAGAGAGAGAGAGAGAGAGAGAGAGAGAGAGAGAGGATATGCACACACACACACACACACACACACACACACACACACACACACACACACAGACCGCACGCACACACACACACACACACACACACACACACACACACACACACACACACACACACACACACACACACACACACACACACACACACACACACACACACAGACCACGCGCACGCGCGCGCACACAGTCACCCCCCCACACACACACACACAGAGAGAGAGAGAGAGAGAGAGAGAGAGAGAGAGAGAGAGAGAGAAAGACGATATACACACACACACACACACACACACACACACACACACACACACACACACACACACACACACACACACACACACACACACACACACACACACACACATCCAATAGATCTATTTTCCAGTGAAATTCAATAACGAATGGTACAAATAGGTTAGGTTAATTTATATGCTATTGCAAGTATGAATATTCGTATGCAAGTGTGTAGTTAATTATCCATTGTAATACAGAGTAATTAATTTAATCTAAATTAGATATCGGACAATTTAATACGGCTGTGGTTTTTCACATACGTTTTGCAATCGTTATTATTCAGTGGGGAAGTCCGTTACATTTGGTCAGCGGTTTGAAAAAAAATGTATGACTTAACGTTTTAACGACGTAATTATGAAATACAAAAGGCCTTCGGTGGACGTACCGCTCCAAATACGCCAGGACAAGTTGCATTCAACTTTCCTCGGTAATTGCCAACCTATCGATGTGATCGTAACGGCCGCCGAAGCGAACAGTTGACGAAAGTTCTAACAATATTTTTATTTGCACTTTCTTGGAAACCCGATAGCGTGATAACAGTCGGCGTTTAAATCTGTATAAACGCTTTTCAAATCGCAGTGAATGTTTTTCCACCAGCGAAAAACCATAACGGTCGTCGTCGCCGTGTCGCGAAATATACAGGGTGTTCAGAAAAAAAGGTGCCAAAAATTCAGGGCGTGATTCCCCACATCAAAATTAGATGAAATGTTGCAATAAACATATGCCTAAAAACCCTTCTTTTTCTGTCCGACCGCCATTTTGTTTTTATTTATTTATTACCAACTTTTCCTTAATATTCAGTTAAATAAGAAGGTCCTACAGGGGGCACAGAATGCCCGTACATTGGTTGGTCCTGCATGTACATATATTCAAGGACACAATTAGGAGTGAGACAAACTTCGCCAAATTATATTATATACAAAAAAAGAATAAAGGAAAATAATAAATAAATTATTAAGTATGCATATCATTCAGTCTATTACGTTTTGTTTTTGTGTTGTTTTTTTTTGTGTTTAACGTCCGACTATTGTGCACACTTGGGTTAGTGCAGATGATGGGATGATTTATATCGTATGAAAATGCCAAGCCCTGGCCGGGAATCGAACCCAGGTCCTCGGGGTGAAAGCCCAGTACGCTATCAACTAGGCCACTGAGGCGGCTATTATTACGTTTTGTAGGCGATAAAAGCCTCAATGTGCTTTTCACCTTTAAAAAAAAAAACTTTAAAAGTTTTTGATTTTGTAAAAACTTTAAAAGTCTTTCATTTTGTTCTTTAATTGATTTCGCAACACTCCAGCACTAACTTCTAAACTTTAAGTTCCATTGGAAGTTAATTTTAATACTTTATTGCGTAGTATGTGAAACTAATTTGACCAATAGTCAAAGCGTGTTTCGGAAGTAGAATATGTTTGTAACGTGTATTTCGTGAGATACAATTAAAGTCTTATTTAAAGTATCGTATTCATACGAGGTGTGTTCAGAAAGTAACGAGAATTTTTAAATTTCGCAGGCTTGGAGAGTCCGATTGTCAAACATTTTTTTTTATTATGATGGTATACATGCCCTTGAAGTACGATAAAACTTTCAGCTGTTTTCATTGTTGACTTCGTCTGTGACAGCCACTAAGGTTAGACGTGTTTTTATGAGCTCGGCGATTTTCGTTTGTTAAAAGAAATGGATCAAAGAATTTATATTAAATTTTTGCTTAAAAAAAAGGAATAAAGTATAATAAAGTGTGTGAAATGTTAACAAAGGCCTATGGTGAGTCTGCTATGAGTAAAGCAAGAGTTTACGAGTGGTATAAGCGTTTCCAAGAAGGCCGTGAAGACGTTGAAGATGAACGCCCTGGACGCCCCAGCACATCAACAACCGATGAAAACGTGGAAAAAGTAAAATAAATGGCTATGAACAATCGCCGAATCACAATTAGAGAGGTCGCTGATGACGTTGGCATAACGATTGGATCATGTCGTGACATTGTTTCCAGTGTTTTGTGTATGAAACGCGTGGCAGCAAAATTCGTTCCAAAATTGTTGAATTTTGAACAAAAACAGCGGAGAATGGATGTTGCTCAGGAGTCACTAAATGAAGTCAACGACGATGCAGAACTGAAACGTATTATAACAGGTGACGAAACATGGGTTTACGGATATGACGTCGAAACTAAAGCTCAATCATCCCAGTGGAGGCATTCTGGCTCGCCAAGACCGAAAAAGGCTCGACAAGTGCGGTCAAACGTGAAGGTTATGCTCTTTGAGTTCTTCGATATTAATGGCATAGTGCGTCATGAATTCCTGCCACCAGGTGAAACGGTCAATAAGGAGTACTACCTACAAGTTCAACGCCGTTTGCGTGAAGCAATCCGGAAAAAACGCTCGGATCTGTGGAAAAGCAATTCATTGCTTTTGCACCACGATAATGCACCAGCTCACACGTCATTGCTTGTTCGTGAATTTTTGACCAACAACAGTACTGTAATG
>CM040185.1:13440226-13447726 GCA_022606455.1 Callitettix versicolor | reverse complement strand
CGGCCCGCGGAGAGCTAGCATACTTGAAAACTCCTTTTAGAGAACATATTTTTTATAGCAAATTAAATTTAGTTTACTGAAGTATTCTAATTTTATGTTGAATAATTATTTTTTTAAACGTTGCGTACTTTTTCGGACTTTTTTTTTCATCAGTGGGCTATTTCACTTTTTACCACCGGCAACAATGATAATATGGTTTTGGCGCTCGGAACTTACTGGAGTAATCAGTATGGCCCTAAGGCTGGAAAGTTTGGAGACCCCTGGTCTAGTTGATAGCGTACTGGGCTTTAATCCGAGATCCCGGGTTCGATTCCCGGCCAGGGCTTGGCGTTTTCAAACGCTACAAATCATCCCATCGTCTGCATTAGCACAAGTGTGCACAAAAAAAACAAAAATACAGAATATAAAAAATAAATAAATATTGTTTGATGGTTTTGAGGTTGTCAGGCGTCTTGTCTACACAAGAGATTTTACCTACGACATCTGTTCGCAGGGGTATAAACTAATTGACCGGTATTGGTGAAATCGGCTTGAAATCTGGTTTGCCAGTTATCAGTACAGCCCAGACGCAAACAACATTTTGATAAGTGATTATAAGGAACAGAATCTAAGACGAAATATGGGACTTCTTATAAGGAGAGGTACCTTTGAGTTTATGTCAATGTAATAAAACACTACATTATTTAATTTTTGTTAATAAAGTTTGTCAGCAGACGTGATCGCACAACCTTAATGCTGATCTCTCGTCCTCATCAGTCTAACTGGCAAAAAAAAGTACTACATGTATTTGTACGAGGTGTATTCAGAAAGTAACGAGAATTTTTAAATTTCGCGGGCTTGGAGAGTCCGATTGTCAAAATTTTTTGTATTATTTTGGTATACATGCCCTTGAAGTATGATAAAATTTTCAGCTGTTTTCATTGTTGACTTTGTCTGTGACAGCCACTAAGGTTAAACGTGTTTTTATGAGCTCGGCGATTTTTGTTTGTTAAAAGAAATGGATCAAATTTTGCGTAAAAAATAGAATAAAGTGTAACCAAGTGTGTGAAATGTTAACAAAGGCCTATGGTGAGTCTGCTATGAGTAAAGCAAGAGTTTACGAGTGGTATAAGCGTTTCCAAGAAGACGTTGAAGATGACGAACGCCCTGGACGCCCCAGCACATCAAGAACCGATGAAAACGTGGAAAAAGTGAAAGAAATTGTTATGAACAATCGCCGAATCACAATTAGAGAGGTCGCTGATGATGTTGGCATATCCATTGTATCAGACTCGACAAGTGCGGTCATGCTCACTGTGTTCTTCGATATTAATGGCATAGTGCATCATAAATTCCTCCTACCAGGTGAAACGGTCAGTAAGGAGTACTACCTACAAGTTCAACGCCGTTTGAGTGAAGCAATCCGAAAAAAACGCCCGGATCTGTGGAAAAACAATTCATGGCTTTGCACCACGATAATGCACCAGCTCACACTTCATTGCTTGTTAGTGAATTTTTGGTCAAAAACCAGTACTGTAACGATGCCCCAGCCTCCATATTCGCCAGACATGGCTGCGTGTGACTTTTTCCTATTTCCAAAAATAAGGAGAACCTTAAGGGCCGTCGTTTTACAGCCGTAGATGACATTAAAAGCGCATCGCTGAAAGAACTAAAGGCTATCTCAAAGATCGAGTTTGAGAAGTGTTTGGAGGATTGGAAGAAGCGCTGGCACAAGTGCATAATCTCCAATGGGGACTATTTTGAAGGCGGCAATATCAATGTAGAAGAATAAATAAATATTTTGTTCAAAAAATTAAAATTCTCGTTACTTTCTGAACACACCTTTTGTTTGTGTGATATATATATATATATATATATATATATATATATATACACACACACACACACACACACACACACACACACACACACACACACACACACACACACACACGGAATATATATATAAAATAACAACAACAAACTGTTAAAGTTGTAAGTGTAGTGTTGTAAGTGTAAATGTGTGTTAGACTCGGGTACCTCGAGGCACGTCTAAATCCTCTCAATAGGTGCAGTTAGTCTGCATCCCATGCGGGGAATTCCAATTTCAAAAACATCGACAACATAAGCGTGCAAAAAAAAATTACAACAAAAGTTTCGGTTCGGAATATACCAACAAAGGCGGCCAAGGCAGTAATTTTTCATTTCTCAATGAACCGACCAAATTATATTACTGCTTATTGCTGAATCGAAACTATACACAACCGATATTTTTAAAAAATGGACACTTATCTACGCCATATACAAATACATGTAGTACTTTTTTTTTTGTTTAACGTCCGTAAAATGTACGCCAGTTAGACTAATGAGGACGAAGAATCAGCGTTGACGGTTCAGAGACGCAGGTGCTTTAGCCACATCGACCACCGAGTCCCCTATATTGTAGTACTCGTACAAAGGGAATAGTTAACAATTTTAATACTTATTAATAAACTTTTTTTACGCAAATATACCACTATTTCAATTTTTGTCAGAAGTTGGTTCAAATTCGACGGAAATATTAACAAAACGTCTATACTATACTTGAACAGCATTGTTGTGCAGTAAACATTTACAGAGTTACGAACCTTCAAAGCAGGCAGTAGAAAAACCGAGAGCAAATCGTGTTTACGATAAATTTATCGATATAAAATCAACGAATGAAAATATATTAACGGAATTAACATAAATTTATGGACAAAAGAACAAGCTTTAATTTGGTGTAACTGAAATTTGTGTACAGTAACCGATTGGAACGTTATAACGTCCTGAATTCAGTGAATTCTTTCGCGGGCCAGACTGTATAGACGAGATAAGAGTAGACGGTTCTACTTACCAGTGTATCTTCGGTCACTTAACAAACCCAACACCAGACTGACTGAGTTACACAGAAAGGGAAAGCTCCAATACTTTCCCCCCACACCTAGCTTACTCCACGCAACTCGTCTCGGTTCCCAATGCCAAGCTGACAATGCCTTCGATATTAGCCTGTACACTAAACAGTTGCATTAATTATTTGTTAGCAATCGACGGCGTTGCGGAAACGGGTAAAAGTTTAGACAGTCTAATCAGTTTTATTGCTATTTTAGTATTTCCTATTAATTATGCCTTGCTTTCTCATTATATGGAGAAAGTTTGCGATGTGCAAAAAAAAAACGATATTCGATTTAGATATTTTTAACGGATTTCCAGTGGAAAATGAGGTATTGGAGCAGCCATCATGGTAAGACTCGGACCCTTGAAATGAGGTGTCGTCCTTGAAACCCTTCACCTTTATATATATAATAATAATAATAATTATTATTATTATTTGCGTATAGACCCTGTTAGATCACGCAAAGCACTCCGACTCATGTCTTGTTCCTTCTAATCCTCCACACCTCCCTCATCCTGTCCCCATGGATCCTCTTCTGCTCCTCCGTCCATTTTACCCCTGCTCTCTTTGGGATTTCATTCTCTGGGACCTTCCAAACGAACGTCTTTCTCCTGTATGAATTGGATGCGTATATATATCTTTCTCCTATATATAAATAAATAAATAAATATATATATATATATATATATATATATATGCGTGCGTGCGTGCGTGCGTGTGTGTGTGTGTGTGTGTGTGTGTGTGTGTGTGTGTGTGTGTGTGTGTGTGTGTGTGTGATTTATTTCAAATTAGGAACAAAACCGATTTTGGCAACAGCTTGGACAAGTTCTTTACCCAGTTAAATCAGATCAACAGTTTCAGAATGGCTGCCATTCCTGGTCTTAAATAATCGCTGACTTCATGGAAGCGAATTTACGAAAGTATTTTTCTGTCCTACTCTTTTTGAAATTCTGATTTCGTGATCAGCATTAGAATTTGCATATATTAGCACTTAAGTTTTCATTGCATTGAAAATACGAAAATGAACTTTGCCGTCAGATTAGATTTCTTAATTTCAACGGATTTTGTAAATTCCAGTTGCTAATTTATGCTGTTTTTAACGCTGATTACGATGAAGATTTTTCAAAAAAAACATTATAAGTTATGAATATTTAAACATTAGAATTAGAAGCCATTTTGAAACTTTTTGATGAATTTTTTTGCTTGACGAAATTGTCCAAGCTAATAACGTATCCGATTTTTGCGTCGTGTTCGAATCAAATCGAACCAAAATTGCGAACGTGAGCGCGCTAACGCACACACACACACACACACACACACGCGCGCGCGCGCGCTCACAAACGACTCCTCAAAAAGAGATCTAGAAGTCAGGAACGGTGCTCATTTCAAGGTGATGGGTTGGGTCCCTTACTATGATATAGGAT
Organism: Callitettix versicolor; assembly: GCA_022606455.1. Lineage (NCBI taxonomy): Eukaryota > Metazoa > Arthropoda > Insecta > Hemiptera > Cercopidae > Callitettix > Callitettix versicolor. The sequence goes on along the minus strand of CM040185.1, from coordinate 13,443,409 downwards.
TATTACCTCCAGTAGGTAATTTTTCCAATTTAATTCGCTAAAAAAAATCATTACTTACAATTTAAAATGAATACACACACACACACACACATATATATATATATATATATATATATATATATATTTCATTTTTCCGAATTTTCAACATTTTCCCCGAATTCATTTCCTAAAAGAATAAAAATGTAAAAAAGATCTATAATCGGAGAAAAAGAGTGTTTTCGTTGAAGAAAAATATTTTTTATCGGATTTTCTTAAAATTAAACAAAATATTCTAAAACACAAATTATGATAAACATAATTCAGAATTTTGCCCCCGAATTCATCCCCTAAAAGGACAAAAATATAAGAGAGGTATAAATGTTAATATTGGAGAGAAATATTTTTTATCGGATTTTCTTAAATTCGAATGGAGCACGGTTGAAGACAATAAAACAACATATTCAGGTTAGAATATTTGTTCATATTCACTGTAAAATAATCACGAGTTTAGATGATCACGCTTTTATTAATACATTTTTTCATGTTTTTAAATTATTACATTACTGAAACAGTTGAAGTTTCGTGGGCGAAGCCGCGACGGGTAATGCTAGTATATATATATATATATATATATATATATATATATATATATATATATATATATATATATATAGCAAAAAATGTAAAACATTAAACAATCCTAAAAACGTTTTGATCCAGATTAGGTTTATAAATTATTTCGAGGTTTATCTAACATAACATGTTGAAATTTGTAGAGAGGGACATGAAAACTTGAATTTTTGAAGAGAGATGTATGTGCAAGAACTATTTATATTCTCTTTATGTGCAATAACTATACATATTCTTTCTGTGTGCAAGAACTATTCATATTCTCTTTATGTGCAAGAACTATATACATATTCTTTCTGTGTGCAAGAACTATTCATATTCTTTCTGTGTGCAAGAACTATTCATATTCTCTCTGTTGCAAGAACTATTGATATTATCTTTATGTGCAAGAACTATTCATATTGTTTTTGTGTGCAAGAACTATTCATATTCTCTTTATGTGCAAGAATTATACATATTCTCTCTATGTGCAAGTACTATACATATTCTTTCTGTGTGCAAGAAATATAGATATTCTCTTTATATGCAAGAACTATACATATTCTTTTTGTGTGCAAGAACTATTTATACTCTCTTTATGTGCAAGAACTATACATATTCTCTTTATGTGCAAGAACTATACATATTCTTTCTGTGTGCAAGAACTATTGATATTCTCTTTAAGTGCAAGAACTATACATATTCTTTTTGTGTGCAAGAACTATTTATATTCTCTTTATGTGCAAGAACTATACATATTCTTTCTGTGTGCAAGAACTATTTATATTCTCTTTATGTGCAAGAACTATACATATTCTCTTTATGTGCCCCCCTATTAATAATAATATATATATACGAGTGCGAAATTTTGCACTATGAAAGTTTTAAGTAAACACAGCCTTTTGAATAAGAGTAGTCGTAGGGGTGAGGGCGGTAGTTGGAAGGAAGGGAAAATATGTTTAAAAAATAAATCGAAAAGCGATCTGTTTGAATTAATAATCACAAATTTATGAGTCATTGTAGTATATACATTTCAATACAGATAATTTTTTTTAATAGCAATTTTTACTGAGCATTAAAATACCTCGTTGTAAACGATATTTGATGTAAGAATGTAATTTTCCTGTACTTTTTGTATTTCATTTTCTTTAATGGATGTTAAAGCTCTTTAATGGATACTTGTCAGTATCCATTATTCCCCCTCTTGAAAAGGTTACATACAATTGTCCGTGAGTAAAGACGGCATTTGGTAAATACAATCCTGCTCTTTGAAGTGTTCGTCCCTGCGACTTGTTTATAGTGATAGCAAACGAAATTTTAATAGGTGTTAAGTTTATCCGTGGTATTACTACAGTTTTCCCGGTGTCAATTAACTGAGCGTTAATTGTGAATTGAGTTTAGTTATGACCATAAAAAACTGACAGACAGGGGCCTGTCAGTATGGCCCCTATAACTTTAATAAGTTTAATGACTTTTAAGTAAATATTGAAATTCTTCAAAGCACGTTATGCATAAAAGTGGTAATTTCAATGGTATTGTCTATTAGTGTTTAATAAGTTAGCTTCGTAAAATATACAAAATATTGTCTGATTTGTGATGCCGCGCATGCGCATCCATGATGCCTTTTCGCCTATGACAGCTAAAAGAGTATTTTTGTTGAAATTTTCCACAAACAGTACGTTTTGGCGCAAAATTGTTTTGCAATGTCAGAAGCCGGTTAAAAAATCTTTCTAAAGATACCTCATTTATGCCTGTACGAATAGTGTGTGCTGAGAAAAAGAGATGTTGACTCGAGAAATAATATATATGATTTTAGAATTTCGGTCAGTAAAAGCAATAGGCCTATACTGTTCGTCTTTGACTACGAACAGAGTAATAAGAACTACCCAACTGCCTTCTGAGCCGGCTGCACTGTCGCAAGTACCGCGTCAGGCATTCAGAACATACTGCCGTGGACTTTTAACTTAAAGAAACATTTTGGCACAATTTTATTTTGTTTAGAAATTGGGCCGTACTAGAAGACAATGTCGGCTACAAGGTTGATTGATGATCGGACCTTGATTGATCACACCTTGATCACGGGCACCTAACCTGTCATTACCCAACTTTATGTGTAAGCAATTATAAGAAAGGTCGCAATTAGGCTGCTGGAATTTGCAAATTTTCAATAATTTACGCGCCGCCGATCAAGCATACTGTAGGCCTTCTGTCTCGCTGACGTGATATAGGCGAATTTCCAAAAGCATTTTTGGTTATCTAACGCTTTTTCACCGAATTCTGATTTAACCATAGTAATAATTCTTATATTTTAAGATTTTTAAAATTGATTTATTAATTTAAATTTAAAATTTAACATTACATTGACAATACGAAAATAAACCCTGACCGCCGTCAAATAATATTTCCTAATTAAAACGTATTTTCAAAAATTCAAAATGATAATGTATGCAGTTTTAAACGCTGATTACAATGGTAAAATTAGATTAGAAAAAAATATTAAAACAAAAAGTTATGAATTTTTTTTAAGGATTTGATATAGCCGCCATTTTGAAACTGTTAAACGAATTTCGCTGGTTAACGAACTTGTCCGAGTTA